>CAJNDT010000129.1:112567-208980 GCA_905221615.1 Symbiodinium sp. CCMP2592 | reverse complement strand
AAACCAAGGCTCCTTTTCCAGGTCCCTTGCCTTTGGCACCCTTTCCTCGGCTGAGTGCTCTGGGTGTTCACAAGGTTGGTTTAAGCACTAGAATTCTTTGTATAATCAAAAAGTTTCAATCCTAGAGTCCATGAGTCCTAGGATCCTTTTCCTCCATCTCCACCGTTGCCTGTGGCACCCTGTCCACCGTCTGCGTTGCCCTGTCCTTGGCTGAGTGTTCTGGGTATGCATTAGGTTGTTTTCAGATAAGTAGAAGTATGGGTTCTAGAATTGGGTTTCGGGTTTGTGTTTTAAGCTTCAGGGCTACTAGGGTTTAAGGACAAACCCTTCCACAAGATTAGGTTATGAGATTAAAACCATGCCTAGAAACCATCTCCTGTGGATCCTGTGGATCCGCCGGTCCCATCATTCGGCCATCCTGGCCATCCTCGGTTTGGTTTGGCTATGTGTATTCAGTATCCATATCAGATAAGTAGAACTAAAGGTTCCGGGGTTTAGGCATAGCAGGCTTTTGGGTTTGTGGTTTATGTTTTACGGTTCAAGGTTTAAATTAAGGGCTTATAAGGACAAACAAATCCCGGAAGAAAGGGTTTAAAAACCAAGCCTAGAAACCATATCCTCCGCCTCCCTGCTGCTGGTACGATCATTGTCCCCATCCATGTCCTCGGTTCACATGCATGTATATGTATACATACTCCGTACTTAGAAAATGATATAATTGTCTATTGGGTTCCCGAAGCGGCTTTAATATAGGGTTTCGGGGTTTAGGGTTTAGGGGTTTAGGGGTTTAGGGTGGTTTAGGGTTTCGGGTACGTATAGGTCCAAGAATCCATATCCTGCGGATCCGCCGTCACCATGCCAGTTATTCCAGCTTTGCCCACCACCTCCTCCAGGGGTTTGCGGATATATGTATAGCTAGACAGGGGCTCCATTCGGTTGTTTTTAATTTCCAACCCAATTCAAAAAAACATGTGATCTGGTCCTTGCCATCCGCTGGATCCGCCGTCATCATACCAGTTATTCCAGCTTGACCCACCACCTCCTCCAGGGGTTTGCGGATAAATGTATAGCTAGACAGGGGCTCCATTCGGTTGTTTTTAATTTCCAACCCAATTCAAAAAAACATGTGATCTGGTCCTTGCCATCCGCTGCTGGATCCGCCGTCACCATGCCAGTTATTCCAGCTTGACAGACCAGCTCCTCCAGGGGTTTGCGGATATATTTATAGCTAGACAGGGACTCCATTCGGTTGTTTTTACTTTCCAACCCAATTAAAAAAATGTGATCTATAATCACTGCCATCCTGCGGTTCCGCGGTAATTCGACCAGCTATTCCAGTCATCTCCTCCAGGGGTGTTCGTGGTTTGCAGATATATGTAAACCTCAATACAGACTTCATGCAGTTTCCACGAAATTATAAAAAAAAAACGGTCATTTGGTCCTTGGTCAGCTCCCTGTACTGCATCCGTCGTGTCCATGGGTCCTGTCAGTTTAATATATAATATATTTCCCATTAGATTTCCAAACATCTCATCGGGTCCTGGTCCTTGCTGATCTTGCTGTGTTGGAGGCTGCGTGTCCATGGGTCCTGTCAGTTTTTACATTCCAAGAGATTTCAAAACAATTCCTCCGGTCCTTGCTGTCCAACCTGAGCTTGCTGTGTTGGAGGCTGCGTGTCCATGGGTCCTGTCAGTTTTTACATTCCAAGAGATTTCAAAACAATTCATCCGGTCCTTGCTGTCCTTGCTGAGCTTGCTGTGTTGGAGGCTGCGTGTCCATGGGTCCTGTCAGTTTTTACATTCCAAGAGATTTCAAAACAATTCATCCGGTCCTTGCTGTCCTTGCTGAGCTTGCTGTGTTGGAGGCTGCGTGTCCATGGGTCCTGTCAGTTTTTACATTCCAAGAGATTTCAAAACAATTCATCCGGTCCTTCCTGTCCTTGCTGAGCTTGCTGTGTTGGAGCCGGCGTGGCCACGGGTCCTGTCATCTAGGATGCCATGTGGTTCAACAAGAAAAGGGCTGACCAACCCACGATGTTTTTAAGATGCAGCCGGGCTTTCCAACCCCTTAAGCGTGAAAAAATGCTTTCCAACCCCGGTGTTCCCGGTCCTCCTCCACCGAACTGGCCTTGGGTCATGTTGGGCACGTTTCCGCCGGGGGTGAAGACCCCGAGCGAAGCACCTTTCCATGCAAGCAAAACAATCCTACAGAATTAGAGGGCTCTCCAACCCAAAATTTTGAGACTCCAACGATGGTTCCTCATCCTCCTGGTGTGGTTCTCCGACATGAGGTGGCCATCCGTCACGTATGCGTTGCAAAGCAAGCAATACGAGCCGTCGTCGGCACACCAGTTCCCACCGTAAGTGGGTCCTGGTGTAGGGTCTCCTTGTGCTATTCAACCCAGGCTATCCAACCCTTGCTGGCCTGGGCTCTCCAACCCTTCAAATGCTACAACAAAAACCCCCAGGAGGCCTCCTTGTCCTTGCCCTGGCCAGCCACCCCATTGATTGACCATCTGGGTCACACTCGGCCATGCTCCTCCAGGGAAGTTTGCGGTTGCGGGGTATTCATGCCATTGTTTTTCATTCCCGCGATCATTCAAAAACATGTCATCCGGTCCTTGCTGTGTGCCCGTTGGTGGAGGCTGCGGTGAAGCCTTCGAAGTCGTTTGCAAAGAGAGTCCTGTCATCTACGATATAAGTTATCTCATGTGGTTCAACAAGAAAAAGCTGTCCAACCCATGATGCTTTAAAGATGTAGCCGGGCTTTCCAACCTCGTAGGGTTTAGGGTTTAGGGGTTTAGGGGTTTAAGCGTGCAAAGCTGGGCTTTCCAACCCACATATGCAGACCTGGGTTGGACAGCCCATGATGGTTTGGGGTTTCGGAATGGTCCTGGTGGTATTCCTGCACAGGGTGCTGCTGGGTCCACGTGTCCTGTCAGGGGAGGGTTTAGGGTTTAGGGTTTAAGGGGTTAGGGGTTTAGTTGTGCAAAGCTGGGCTTTCCAACCCACAAAAACACATATGCAAACCTGGGTGCTGGTCCTGCTGCGAGTGCTTCTGCCCATGGGTCCACGTGTCCTCCTGCCCCTGGGTCCACGTGTCCTGTCAGGGGGGGTTTAGGGTTTAGGGTTTAAGGGATTAGGGGTTTAGGGGTTTTGTTGTGCAAAGCTGGGCTTTCCAACCCACAAAAACACATATGCAAACCTGGGTGGTCCTGGTGGGAGTGCTCCTGGGTCCACGGGTCCTGTCAGGGGAGGGTTTAGGGTATAGGGTTTAAGGGATTAGGGGTTTAGGGGTTTTGTTGTGCAAAGCTGGGCTTTCCAACCCACAAAAACACCTTTGCAAACCTGGGTGCTGGTCCTGCTGCGGGTGCTCCTGGGTCCACGGGTCCTGTCAGGGGAGGGTTTAGGGTATAGGGTTTAAGGGATTAGGGGTTTAGGGTTTTGTTGTGCAAAGCTTGGGCTTTCCAACCCACAAAAACACATATGCAAACGTGGGTTGGTCCTGCTGGTCCTGGTGCTGCGGGTGCTCCTGGGTCCATGGGTCCTGTCAGGGGAGGGTCTAGGGTTTAGGGGATTAGGGGTTTAGGGGTTTTGTTGTGCAAATCTGGGCTTTCCAACCCACATAGTCATAAATTATAGGGCTGTCCAACCCATCATGGTTTGGGGTTTCGGGATGGTCCTGGTGCTGCGTGAGGCTCCGGCGCTTGCTGGTCCATGGGTCCTGTCATCAGACATGCACTTCAGGGTTCAGGGTTTAGGGTCATCCGGGTGCGTGAGGCTGCTGTGCTGGCTGGTCCATGGCTCCTGTCCACATGCACTGTACCCATTATGGTTCAGCCTAGGGTTTAAAGTCATCCGGGTCCTCCGGCTCCGTCACCTCCTCCTTGCTGTGCCTGCTGGTCCATGGGTCCTGTCATCAGACATACACTTATATCAGGGTTCAGGGTTTAGGGTCATCCGGGTCCTGCGTGAGGCTGCTGTGCTGGCTGCTCCGTGGATCCTGTCCGCATAAACGACATGTCCTACCCATTATGGTTCAGGGTTCAGGGTTAAGGGCCTAGGGCTTAAGATCATCCGGGTCCTCGCACGGCTCCGTCACCTCCTCCTTGATGTGTATGCTTGTTCCTGGGTCCTGTCATCAGACATAAGATTTCAGGGTTCAGGGTTTAGGGTCATCCGGGTCCTGCTTGAGGCGGCGGTGGTGGCGGGTCCATGGATCCTGTCCACATACACTACATACGTCCTACCCATTATGGTTCAGGATTCAGGGTTAAGGGCCTAGGGTTTAAGGTCATCCGGGTCCTCGGCTGGCTCCGTCACCTCGTCCTTGCTGGTCCATCTGCTGCTCTGCTTGCTGGTCCATGGGTCCTGTCATCAGACATACATTGTCCTACTCATTCTATGGTTTAAGATTTCAGGGTTCAGGAATTAAGGTTTAGGGTCCTGTCAGGGTTCAGGGTTTAGGGTCGTCCGGGTCCTGGTTCTGCGTGAGGCGGCTGTGCTCCTTGGTCCATGGCCATGGGTCCTCTCAAGGGTCTCAGGCGTAAATGTTAATCCAGGGTGATGCTGCTGGTCCGGGGGTCCTGCCATCCAGCTTCTAATAATCTCATGGTTCAAAAAAATGCCGGGCTGTCCAACCCTTGATTCTTCATAGATGTAGCTGGGCTTCCCAACCCACATATTCAGATCGGGGCTATTATTGTCACGGTCCTCCATCTCCACCTCCGTGGTCCGTAGAACTCCTCGGGGACCATGTCCTGCAACAGTACCCCAAAAGTTCTTGTACTGGGCTTCCCAACCCATTATATGCATCGGGTCCTGTCGGACGGTGGCGGTGGCAACTCTTGGTTCCACCATGGTGGTGGAGCACTGCGGGCCTGGTGGGTTTGGTACCACTCTTCGATGGCCCATTCCAGCCAGTTCCAGTACTCCAGGTCCGTGCCCGATTGGGTCCTGGCATAGACCAAGTCCTCAGGTGACGATACATCTTACATGGTAAAGTTCTTTCTATTACACATACTGTCAAAATCCTGCAAGAAAAAATCAACATCTTTTAAACTCGATCCAAGCTCCAGGTAGTTCCTGGCGGACTGGCAGTTCCCTTTCGGGATCCCAGTCCTCTCCCGGAGGTACACCTCAGTTTAGTGATGGCGTGGCAGTCCAAGGGCTTTCCAACCCACATGCTTCAAACACCTTCCAAGATCTGGGCTGTCCAACCCTTCAAATAAATGCTGTCCAGGATCGCAGAGGCCCTCCAACCATTGGGCCCATGGCATTCGAGGCTCTTCCTCGTAGCTAAACCACAGGTGGCGGGCATTTTCCCGCCATATGTTTTGCGGGACACCTCCGCTATCCTTCCCGTGGCGTCCGGGACCTTTACCAGACATGCTTGCAGCTCGAGCCGCTTAAGCAGCCGGCTCGATGCATCATTCACATCCATGGGCTTTCCAACCCCTTAAGCGTGAAAAAGCTGGGCTTTCCAACCCACATGTGTGCAGACCCGGGCTGTCCAACCCAATATGCTTTGGCTTATATAAGCGTGCAAAAGCTGGGCTTTCCAACCCACATATGCAGACCTGGGCTGTCCAACCCATGATGGTTTCGGGTTTGAGGGTTGAAGGTGTAACGATTTTTTGCGGTACATGGGGGGGGGTGGGCGGGGGTAGCAATTTACTTTAAACATTTCGGGCTAGATATATATTATGAATTAATGGAAACTCACGGAATCCGAATGTTTGTTTCACACGGCAGGGCGATGAATACGGATGCCGCCATCCGTCCGATCACAGCTTGCTCAGCAAGCGTCTCTTCATGGTCCTAACCTCATCCAAGGTTGTGCCATTCCTGAGCTCCTTGAGCAACTTCTCGATGATTGTTCTGGCATCCTCGAGCTTCTTGGTCTGGACTTGAATGACCCTCGGTAGTTTTGAAGCAATCGTGGTGCTAAGCCCCTTTTCCAAGCTAGAAATCCTACAGGGCAGACTGGCAAACTGAACATGAAAAAGATGCACTCAAGTCCCAGCCGCTGTCTTCCATCAGGTCCAATCCTCAAAGCACTTGCAGCACGGCCCTTGTAATCCATGATGATCAACTTCTTCACCTGCTCCTGCCATGTACTGATACATGTTGGTTTAACCATAACAGCTATACATGCCTATCGCGGACAGGGATGTCCTTGGTCAAGCTTTGCATGGGCGGATACCGGCGTCTCTTCTTCTTTCCATCCTTGGCCTTGCCAGATCTAGCTTCTACGAGTTTAGGATTCAGTGTTTTATGTTTCTTAAACTGTCTCCATCCTAGCTTCTACGAGTTTAGGATACAGTGTTTTATGTTTCTTAAACTATCTCCATCCTCCTTCTTCTTCGTGGGCTCGACTTCCTTTGCGGCTGCCTTTCCTTTTTTCTTCGGGTCCTGGAAAGTTTAGGATTCAGGGTTTTCAAGCATTAGTTGTAAACCAAACAAACTGTTATGTCAATCCTGCTTCTTCGTGGGCTCGGCCTCCTTTGCGGCTGCCTTTCCTTTTGTCTTCAGATCCTGGAAAGTTTAGGATTCAGGGTTTTCAAGCATTGTAAACCAAACAAACTGGTTATTTCAGTCCTTAGAGCTCGGCTTCTTCATCACAAGCTCCTTCAAGTCTGCTTTCTTTGCAGGAACTGGCGAGCAGTCGTTGGCAGCCTGGCTGAAAGAGCCCTTCACGGTCGACGGGGTCTGCGGGGTCTGCGGGATCTCCAAGGCCTTGATTTTCTCCAAATAGTCCACCCCAGAGACACGTCGCTTGGGTGTCTGCGGGATGTCCTCTTCCTCCACTTTCTTTCTCTTTTTCTTGACATCTTCCACTTCCTCCTCCCTTTCCTCCTGCTCCTTTGCCTTCTCCTTGGAAGTCACACTTCCTTCATCGTTTCCTACAACCATGTTCCTTACCTTTGCGAGCAGGGCCTTCTCGTGATTCGTGAGTTTGGAAGAAGCCTCACGGTACCGCACTTCGTCTTTCATCCTGCGGGCATGGGTGAAGACTGTCATCAGCGTCTCGCTCGTCTTCCTGGCCCACTCTCCTTTTCCTAAATCATCTCCAAAATAACACACAACAAGCTGCAGGGCTTCCTTTATATCATTGAACTTGAACTGAAGGGACTCTTCAACCTCGTGGCAGGCGGTGATCAAGTCCAGGGCTTTGACCAGCCCCCGACCACTCGCTGCAGCGCTTCGTTGCAGGTGCCCGTAGGGCGACAACTCGAAGCTTCTTGCCATCCCTGCTTTCCTCACATACTCCTTCAAGGCTTCTCCCAATGTCTGCGAACACACATCCGCCTTTGGGAAGTTCCTTGGACCTCCTCGGCCCGGACCATTCTCCCGTTTGGGGGACATGGTTCCTACAGGTTTGCCTCTCGCTTGAACAGCTACACCTGCACAGAAAACCATACAATCAAATAAGCTTCCTTCCTGCATGTTCTACAAAATCCAGCATAGATCCTGGGCTGTCCAACCCACATAGACAGCGAACATCGACCTAGCCGTGATGAATCGGGGCACTATAACAAACGTGTTGCATGTGTTTCTCTGCATGTGCACATGTTTTAAACACCATACAATCAAATAAGCTTCCTTCCTGCATGTTCTACAAAATCCAGCATAGATCCTGGGCTGTCCAACCCACATAGACAGCGAACATCGACCTAGCCGTGATGAATCGGGGCACTAGAACAAACGTGTTGCATGTGTTTCTCTGCATGTGCACATATGCTTTAAACTTTAGCTAGATCATGCAATCCAGTAATTTCAATAGCAATAATTTCAAGAGAAAATCGACCATAAAATCAATAGAAAATCGCAAATAAAATCAATAGAAAATCACAAATAAAATCAATAGAGAATCACAAATAAAATCAATAGAAAATCCATTCTAAAATCAATCGAGGAGACAGTCGTGAAATCAATCGAGAATCCTGAAACTAGGCATGCATAAAATCAATAGAATGCAATGTCAGAAATCAATCGAACCCGACCCAACAACAGCATGCGATTCGATTGAAAAACACCAAAATCAATAGGGTTTTGAATTTTTGAAAAAATCAAGCGTTCGATTGAAAAAAATCAATATCGGATGCTCTGGGGATGTAAAAGAATGACTATTGTGTGAGTTTTGCGTATGATTCATTGATTGCTATGAATACTACCCTTATGCAAATAACAATACTATTCTTTACGTGGGTACCCGAGGTACCTGCGGCTCTTGCACTGGGAACCCCGCTTCGGATTCCGGCCTTGTGACCTGGAAGCTTTAGTACTTGGCATTATTGGGCACTCAGAGCATAGATGCCTGAGGACAAACAAATGCTTAGGTGCAAGTTCGTCAGAAGTCGAGAGGCTCTAGATAAAAGATTTAGGGTTTGGGGGTTTAGGGTTGATCTGCCAAGTTTGGGAAGCCCAACCCTCAAACCCGAAGCTCCCAAACCTGACACCCGATGGCAATCCTAATCCGTATAAGTCCATAAATCCTAAACCCTGAACGTTTTGCTGCTGCCTGGCTGACTTTAAAGCACAAAGCTCCGAACAAGCAGCCCCCTGGAACACGTCAGTCCAACAAGCCGATCTAACAACAAAATCTGAGTAACCCTGAACCTTGCTAAACCCGAAAACCCGTAAACTTTGTAGAGCCTAAGTCCTTAAATCTAAGAGCTGGTTTATGCGGTTCAAGAAACTTGCGCAGGCTTCCTTTTAGAGATGCCAGTGTGCAGGGCAGGGTTTAGGGAGTTTTAGGGTTTAGGGTTTATCGTTTTACCTAGACGTACTCACGGGGTCTCTAACGTCGTGCTTTTCCCAAAGGGTCCTGAGTATTAGTATGGTGGAGATGTTGCCCAAGCCAAGAAAATGCCATAGCAACGCTACATTTTACTATATGGGTACATTGGACGCTTTGGGTCTGTGTCCAAGTTGAATGCAGTGACGCCAGTGTGTATCATGGAGGGTTTAGGGCTTTAGGGCGTACTAAGAGTACCACACCCCGACTCTTGCATCCAAACACCTCGCAATCCTGTGCACAAAGTCTGGAGTTCACCACCCTGTGCTCTTAGATAGAGTCTTTGGCTGCTCAGTGGCGAACAACTACAACACAGAACCTTATTTATATCCAGGGACACCATGCAAAAGGTACCGGCGAGTAGGTACACCTCATCTTCATCATGTATAGCCACGATACGACGTTACAAGTAATTACAATACACCACGGTACTCTGTGAAATGTGCTCTCAGTATCTGGCCTGCTGGCCAGGACTGCTGCTCCTTCGCCAGCTGGAGTCCAAACGAGTCTACACCTCGGCAGCGCGATTGCGACTTTGGTTTCTAGGGTTTAGTATTTAGGGTTTATGGAGTTTGGGGATACCATGTACTACCAGATGTACCCTGAACAGATGCTAAACTCCTAAACTTAGCTGGAGTCCTAACCAGTCTACACCTCGGCAACGAGATGGCGACTTGGGTCTCGAGGGTTTTACGTTTAGGATTTAGGGACTTGGGGGTTAGAACTGTACACCGAACAGATACTAAAGTTTAAAGTTTAAACTCCTAAACTCGAAGCCCAAGCCGATGATATATACGATGTTTGAGGTAAGGTCTGGTCATAATCTTTAGCAGTGGTTTTGTCTTGGCCCGACGAAGATGTACACCACGCAGACATTGTAAGATTCGTAATGGGGGATCTTTGGTTAAGGGTTTAGGGTTTGGGCCTACTGGTACCGTATAGGCTGTCCGTATCGGAGTTAGGATCTTGCAAGAAACAAAGCCTGCTCTGGCAAACTCAACCGTTCCTGCACAGCTTTTCGCGAACAGACATCACACCGGCAGCCTGAACGCACGGAAGACCAGGTATACGGGGCAACCAACAAATACCAGAAGCAGACACGGCGGATTGAACATTTAATCCGTAAGCCTAAACCGTGGCAAGCCCTACGGGCCCGCTAAATAACTAGCACGGAACCCGCAACCTTCGAGCAGTGGATTTTCGAGCCGGAACAGAGTTTCTGACGGGTGTTCGTAGTGATCCAATGAGTCGCACTGCATTCCCGAGTAAACGTGAACCATATAATTTTAAAATCTCGAGGGCTCCCCTCAACCCCGAAGAGCCTACCTGTGTATTTAAGGTCCCTTGTTGCTGCAACGTTCTCGCACGTCCCCTCGAAACATCTTGCTTAGGTTCAGAAGTCTATACTTAACCACTGCCGGCACTGCGATGACTTGGCCCACTGCCAAGCGAAGGAGCACCTGGAAAAAGGCTGGCAATCTACGCTAAGGCAATCTCGGGTTTTGGTGGAAATGATTGGCAGGAACATGTTGGGATCGCTGACTGTCGGATATCACAGGAGGCACACAAACGCTAGACATGCACCTACAAGCCGTGGCCAAAACATCTGCACGAATCTGTTTCTGCACATCTTGCAGCTCTAGCTCTTTGCTTCGTCCTGTAGAGATGGCGCATCCCACTATCAAAATCGAGAGAATTTCAGCAATTCCTCATGTATCTCATGCACTGGCTTCGTCAGCGCGCATACACAAGTCCCTGACTCAAAAAGATTTGCCGCAGAAGACGGCTCAGAACAGTCACACACATACCATTGCCCAGCATTCCCCTCAATGTTTTCTCGTCTGTGCCCTTCAGCATTGCCGCGTGCTGCTTGTCTGGGTACCCTTGCAGCCGAAGAAAATCATTTGCATTCAAGAAGCGATCGCGAATCACAGAGTAGTAGCCGTGCTCGTTGATGCAGCGGCTGTGCGTCAAGCAGGGGCAAGCGCCCTCCATAGCATGCCCAGTACTTGAACCTGTATCGATGATGTGGTCGTCGGTCCATTTGAGGGTGGGCTTCTTCTTGTCGAATCGCTTGAGGTTCTTCTGCACGGTCTTGCAAAGAACGCGGCCAAAATTGTCCTCGGTCTTGCGTTGGAGATCTGGCAGAGGATCGGGAGCTCGAGGTCCGAGGATTTGCGTCAGTGTCAAGGTGCAGCTGACCGGCATTGGAAACGTAAAATCATGTATCTGGGTTGTCTTCAGGATGCCCACGATGTACAAACGGCTGCGATTCTGTGGAATTCCACCGTGGAGGTCTGCGCGCAATGTGTCCCACATCACGTTGTAGGCACCTTCATTGATGCCACGAAGAACGGTCAGGAGGTCACCGAACTCGGTTGGAAATGAGTCGGGCAGTCCAGGGACGTTTTCAAGGACAAAACACGAAGGTTTGCTCTCGGAGATGCGGTCGAAAATGTCGCCAAAGAAGTTTCCACGGTCTTCATCCTCCGAACCTTTCTGCTTCCCTGCACAGCTCCACGGCTGGCACGGAAAGCCGCAGCACCACAAGTGCACTCCGCGCATGGCTTCCTTCCCTGAAGCATCCTTCATGTCGGGACTCAGAACCTTCGGCTTAATGACGGTGTTGATGTAAGACCTGGGACTGCAAATGTGTCACACGAAGTTCTGCACATGAAGACGGTTTCAGGAAACTCAAGAAACAGGGTTAAATTCGTACCCGGCCGCCGCTTCTTGGGGCAGATCTCCGATGCAAAGACGTGCTCGATCTCAAAGCCAAAACCAGGCGTGGCCAGTTGCGCAGCCAAGCCTTCCGGACAAAGCCCGGAGCAATCCGAAGCCACCTGCATGACGTTGTTGGGCAAGCGCATGGGAGCACAGCCATGGAGCTCTTGCCTCAAAAACTGGCTGGGCGCGAAAGAGGCAGGCTTCTTGCGGATGGCCGGCTCACCCGCGGCTGGCTTCTTTCGCATGGCCGGAAGCTTTTTGACTGTCTTCATAGCCAGGCCTCCTAGCTTCACTCGCTCGGGCAAAAGACTGCAAAGTTCTCAGTAAGAATACTGTGAGTTTGCGAAGCATTGCAGTAACAAAACGAGAACGCACTCTCGTTTTACTCGCGGAGGATCAAAGCGATGCCCCTCTTCGCCCAAAGCCTATGTAAGCCCTGCGCCCAAAATAGAACCTCCTATATTCCAAATCCGATGTCCGTAGCAGAGGATCTTGACACAAAGGCTTCTGCCGTCTCGCAGCAAAACTAAGAATGCCTTTGTGGCATCACTGACCAAGGATTCGATTCATGGCGGCCTGCAATCAGCAATGCTGCACAACACGCGAACAGATTGCCCACAACACTCAAAGCATGAACAACATGTACTTCCTGGCTCTACCGAGGCTTAACAAAAGTCGCCCTGGCACTCATTCATATCCTCCCGGCCTGCATCTCGTCCATACCACTCGTTCCCGGCTGCTGATTCCCATTGCCACCGGTGTTGCTCGTTCCCGCCTGCTGATTCCCATTGCCACCGGTGGAAGGGCCGACGCAAGCGGCAAGCTTCCCGTCGTAAAGGTCCCCATTCGCCTTCAAGAACTCCTCCATCAACATGGCGCACAGTCTGTTCTTCAGAAGGCTCTCGTGATCAGCGGTCAAGCATACACCGAAATAAGGAATGCGCCGGCAAGTTGCAACAAACGCGAGCGTGCCCGAGGAGGCGGAGCAATCAAGGATTGCACCCACGTTGTAGCTGTGAATCAGCTCCTCGAAGAACGGCTTGGACCGCTCGTGGTGGAAGACGGCCTCCATTGCGGTTTTGCTCTGCCTCGGGGTCGTTGTTGCATCGAAGCCCGTGGTCTTGCCCCCAACAGCGACCCGAAACGGCCCCAGCATGCTGACTTTCTCCTGCTGTGCGGTTTCTATCCAAGTCGGAAATGATTGGTTTAACTTGTTTGTATCCGACCAAAGGCTAAAAGCAATGAAATCCATCTGTCCTGATGCGGCAACATCCACAAGTTTGAGGGATTGTCCATGTGGAGTGCCACCATGTTCCCCACGTTGGTGGCTTTCGGATTGCTGAGTCTTGGCCGTTGATCCATCGATTGGCTGAAAGGCTCGGCCGTGACAAGCACCAGTGTTTCGATCTGGTCAACCCCGGCATTTGTAGACCTTCTCCTGCTTCTGATAGCCTCCTCTTCGTACGAGACGCAAAGTCGGCAGACATTCTGTGCAAGGGAGTCGCCGGCATCATCCTGCAGACAAGAAACCCGGCATTTCCAACACTTGTCTAAGTTCGTCACTGCCTAGAAAGTGTCTCTCCATGTCTCGCCTCGGGTTTCTTTGCGAGCTCTCTCTACCTCTCTCTCTCTCTCGCGCGCTCTCCTTTCTCTTGCAACTTTCTTCTTCAATGACTACCTGCAAAAACAGCCTTCAAATATAGGCGCTTTCCCCTTTCTCTCTCTCTCTCTCTCTCTCTCTCTCTCTCTCTCTCTCTCTCTCTCTCTCTCTCTCTCTCTCTCTCTCTCTCTCTCTCTCTCTCTCTCTCGCTCTCTCGCTGGGTCGACATTGAATGCAATGCAGACCTCACAAGGTTTCGACGCTCACACTCGCACAAGGCAGGCAAGGCTCCACATAGTCCACAGAATCACAACTAAGCTGATGCAATGCCCCATCACATGACTGTTCAAACAGGCAACAAAGGTAAGGCTCAAACACAGCTAAAACAAACGAACCAAGACATATGCTGAGGCAATTGCAGAGGTCGGATCTCTGCCTCACAAGGTTTATGGTTCATAAACTTGCAGGGTAATTAAAACTTCCACGACGGCTTTTCTTTCTCTCTCTCTCTCTCACGTATCTCGGTGTCATGCTCATTTTCCTTCTCTGTGGCTTGTTTGTGTACCTGCTCGCTTGCAGGGCTCTCTCCTCTGTCTATGACTTGCATGGATTTTGCCACGCCAAGAGCATAGCAATGGGAGCCAACAGACCCCTGGCATATTCCAAAGCGCACAGCTTATTCAATGCGGCATCCGCTTTGGGCCATCACAGCTTGAGATCACTTACTTAGTCAATCCGAGTCAACTTCAATCGTACTCACACCCTACTACTTCCCAAACATAAATTATCAACCCTTCTCCTGCAAGAGGTTGGGGAGCTTGGTCACGTTGGTTGTCGATCCGTTGGAGCAAAGCACGTAAAGGTCGCGCCCGCCAAGCATGCTACCGGTGTTGTCTCTGGTGTGAACCACAGCCTTCAGGAAGTTGGAAATGAACTTGCTGTTCAACGGGACAGTCCGCAGGTGCGGCGCCGTGGCCGCTTCACCCAACTGGGCTGGGTCCACGAAGATCAATGTCCACTTTGGCCTTTCGCACGGCTTGCTCGCTGAGGAAGCCTTCATCTTCTTTTCCAAGTCTACGTAGCTGCCAGGATAGACCATGAACTGCACGTTGGAATTGATCAAGAACTTTGCTTTTTGCTCAGCTTCCGCGAGCTTGGCCTCGTCGCTACACACTCGTCCAACCATGAAGCTCTGCACAGCTGGGCTTCGACTCGTGTCCGAAGCCGCCTCCGCGGCTGCGGCGGGTGCTGATCCGGAGTCGGTCTGCGCCGCAGCTTGCGCGAGGTCCTTGGCCTTTTTTTCTTTCGTGAACTGCTCGCTCACTTTCTTGAGTTCCTCCCCAATAGTGCCGCTGCCGTTGACCACGTCGACGACCTCCGTCTGGTTGCGGACGGCCACCTTCAAGTCACCATCGTACTTGGATGTGTAGATGATGTCCTGAACAACACACACATGTATCACCAACCGGCAACAAAGGTGCATCTACACAGTTGGTGTCATCAGAATTGCTACAACCTGTCCTGCAACAACGGAATGAGCAAGTCCGCGGAGGCGGGCCAACCAGCTTTCCAACTCAAATCGACCTCGGATTCCCTGGGATAGCCGAATTTTTTGCGGAACTCGCCGGGCTCGTGAAACGTTTGCTTCAAGATGTCCCTGTGCTGAGCCGCCTCCACATTCGAGTCAAGCCAGGGTCCTAGCAGGTGAAGTCGCAGTTTCATCTTGTAGATCACAACGTCGACGTAGCCCTTGTTTCTCTCAGACGCTGTCCCCGTGAGAAAGCGGGACGTGGCTGAGGCAGGGTCCAGGAAGCCTGCCTTCCTTTGATCTATCAAGATGGAAACGACCCAAACCACCTCATCTGTTGTCAGGCCGCCGACCTTTGAAGCCAACGCATGGAGTTGCGAGGTGAGTCCAAAGATCCCTTTGCTTTCGCCAAGGTTCTCGCCATCCTCCTGCAACATGAGGTCCACGACTCGTGGGTGGCCAAGAAGCCTGTCGTAGATGGTCGTGCAATGGCTCACCATTCCGACTTTGATAGGCTCAGACTTCGGGGAGAGAACGAGGTTCTTGTTGTAGTCCTCCACAATGCGCTCAGCGGACCATTGGTCGCCCAATAGCAAGCGCCGGTGATGAATATCAAACACTCGCTGGATCGCCGTGCAACCTAGCACCGTCAAGGTCGTCGCATCCTCCTTCCACTGCTGAGCTTGCCAGCTCAGATCCTGCTCCGATTCGACAACGACCAGGGCAGCAGGAGCAGTCACGAGGTGCTCCAACCATTCATCCAAAACATTCTCCGGGTCATTCCCGCCGTTCTCCTCAACCTTCACGGCACTCTGCCAAGCAGCCTCGTACCAAGCCATGACAGACTCGATCGGGGAAAGCGTCCGCCACAAGCCAAAGGCCGGGAGGGAGTCCGCGTCAATCTCGGCTCGCAGTATGGGAACTGCAAGTTTTTGCGATGCGAAAGATGCCGGCCGGGAAAACCAGTGATCACGAATGGTCCTGCCGACATACTGAGACCCCCAATATGCCCTATAAGTATATGCCAGGATGATACTTGGACCCTTCGGGCCTTATGGCGCCACGGTTGAGCGGCATCTGGGGGAGCGGAGCGTAGCCAGGGTTTAACCAGGCTAAGTTGATGGCGCAAAGATAGCGCTTGTCGCGCTTCAAGCTGATCAACGCCGCTGCCGGGTCAAATGGCTGAACGAAACACTGCTGCGGCGGCTTCAGCAGCTCAGCCTTCCCCGACACCGCATGGGCATGGAAGTACTGCACATGGTCCGTGTGAGCCTGCAGACACTCAGCATTGGATGAAGACGTAACTGGAGCCGGACCCGCCGGTAGCACAGGCGCCGGGGCTGCCTTTGCTGCCGCTCTGCCCTTCTTCTTGGACGCAGGGTCTGCTGCGCTGCCGCTGCGCTTGCCCATGGATTCAAGGGCCCTGCTGCTCGACGCTCGAGCGATGGCCAGGACTGAAAATCGCACAATCTTGCGAGCCAATCGCAGAATTTCACAAAACAGGAACTTCAATCTCTCGCTCTACAGATGCACTTCGCAGCAGGATGTCACCCACAGCATCGACTTCTGTCACTCGCCGCAAGGATGCACTTGCACTTCAAAGCTGCCATTGACCCGTCAGAAAGCATGAGCTTCAGTGTCTACAGGCACTAGGATGCATTTCACAGCAGCAAACAGCCCGCCTCTGCAGCAACGTTGGCATGGAGACCTCGGACTCAAGGGTCATTGTATTGAAGCCCTCCCTCCCTCACAACGCCCAAAACCTTTTTGATATCCTAGCCCACGGCCACGGCCGAAACAACCTCATGCTTTGGGAGCCTTACTAATGTCGGAGCCTTACTAATGTCGGAGCCTTACTAATGTCGGAGCCTTACTAATGTCTGAACCGACGGCCGCGGCCCAAACAACGAAATAGTATCCACGGCCACGACCGAAACAACCTAATGCATTGGGAGCCTTACTAATGTCGGAGCCTTACTAATGTCTGAACCGACGGCCACGGCCCAAACAACCAAATACGTATTTCGTTGTTTGGGATCCTTACTAAGGTCCGGGGCACACAACAGCTCGACCCAAATTCCCACACAGTTTTGCACCACGGAGCTGTCAGAATGACAAGCCCCACAAACACCGGAATACGTATTTGGTTGTTTGGGGGCCTTGTCTTCTTGACCACTGGAAACTGCTATATCTGTAAAACAACAGGGCACCACAGGGCGTCAGAATGACAAGCCAGCCAAACAACCAAATACGTATTTGGCTGTTTGGGGGGCATGTCTGAAAGACAAGGTTTTGAAACAGCCAAACCTCGCCCGGACCTTATAAGGGAGCCGGCTTTATTAAGGATCCGCCCGGACAAGTGCAGATGACCAACTTGAACTGCCCTGCTCTGAATGCAAACAGGCACGTGACCGAGGCCAGCACATTTCGAAGCGAGGCTAGCAGGCAAACCACCTTCCGACGAATCGAAGTCAGGATGTGACCGCAAACACAGGCTCAAAGCACTTGCAGAAGTCGTCTTTTGCTCTTCTCCCCAAGCCAACAAATGCACTCAGTTTCCCTACCCCGGGAAATAGCTCCCTGCAACAGCTATCAGCCAGCAAAGTGGCAGTATGACTGCCACGCCGTCTCAAGGCTGCATACCCCGAAATGAAACTCGTGGCTCAAAAGCCTTTGGCAAGACCGGTGCGACTTCGAGTCCGGTCCTCACAAACGAAAATGGGGCTGGCCAATGCCTCTGGCATCGTGAAGACATGCTTCAGCTTCTGGCGAAAATCATCTTTTTCCTCCTGTACACAGAGTACTATGGTCTGATTTGCTTGCTTTTGATTCAAGCCTCCCTCCATCATATTGAAGATCTCTTGCCGAGCCAGTGGCTGCCATTTGCAGCCCTGGAGTTTCAGCAATTGAAGCAAGCCCCGGCATTCTTCAGTGTGATCTCCCATGAACCGAGGTGTGACATGAATCTTGCGCTGTGTACTCATGGCCCTGCAGAATGCCACTGCCACGCCCTTGGAGCCTCCTGTGCGCACAAACTCTGGCTCACAAAGCGCCGAGCCACTCAAGCCCGCAATGAATCGAACATCATCCGTTGCTGCTCGGGGGTTTGGCAAAATCAGCAGGTCAGCTTTCCAGATCTCTGTCACACACGGGTTGTCCACCAATCTGAAACCAAGGTCTCGGACGCTTGAGTGCACGAACACCGTCATGTCCGCGCCCCACGCATCCTGCGGAGGGTTGCACTCCCATTTCGCACAGTCGGCTTCTTTAAACAATCTGCACACAGGAAATTCATCATATGTCGTGATATGTTATCTATAATGCGAATCCTACGGGCCACAGTCGATTGTGCAGGGCTTGACATGTTTTGCTGGAAATGCAGAAAGAAAGTCCTGCTTCGCAACTGTGCGCCGCTGAGCCTTTCGATGCTCGTTATTCCGCTCACGTTGGCCCTGGCGCAGCTTCTCGCGATAAGCCTCCGCTTCCTGTAGAATCCCCGGATGCTCTGATCCCTCTGGCAGATGGCCTTGCAGGTATGCTTCCATCTTGTGCTTCTTAAGCTTGGAATCAATGAACTTCAATTCTTTGTTGTGGCTGTCTCCAAAGACATCCTGGATGGCATCCACGGTCAAGGGGGTGGGCGCACTGGCACTGGGAGTCATGACCAAAGCATCAGTGGCAGCCGCACGTCTCTCGAGGAAACCGGCTTCCCCAGTTTTCGCCCTGCAAGCAAGCTGGAATACAAAGAAGCCACAGAGAAAGAACATGTGCGTGACACACATACATTATAAATAATTATGTCGGGAGGAGAGAGAGAGAGAGAGAGAGAGAGAGAGAGAGAGAGAGAGAGAGAGAGAGAGAGAGAGAGAGAGAGAGAGAGAGAGAGAGAGAGAGAGAGAGAGAGAGAGAAAGAGAAAGAAGAAACTTGTATCTCTGCTGGCATGCCCCACATGCAACTTTCAGCCTTAATCAAGGTGAGGCGACACAGAGGCCGGGCCCGAAACACCCAAGACCCGACCCCAGACCTCACACCCCATTCCCATTTAACCCTCGACGGTGCCAGCATAGGAAACCCTCCTTCTGCGCCGAAACCATGAACGTGCCCTTTGCGAAGCTTAGTTCTTCGCCACACATATGTAAGAGATTCCAATCAAGAATGCTGTAGCATGCTATGTGACTTAACCCAGCGCCTCGAGTGAAAGACGTCGACAGAAACATGTACACACACATGTGTGTATGTATATATATATATATATATATATATATACATATTGTACACGTATGTACACGTGCATGCGTGCGCCTCTTGGAAGGGATCCCTCTGTCCCAACGATCATCACGTTCTGTGACGCCACTTAATCGCACACGTTTGCAGCATTCTCGCCAAAGTCGTGCTGCCTGCTGGCACAACTCCTTCTGAGTCTGCTCGGTGAGCTTGGGTATGACGTCTTGGTTGAGTATGAGTAAATCCTCCTCCCGTGCGATGTGCTCATCTTGAGAGCAACCCACATTTCTAGATTGCTTTGCAATGCCAAAGCCACGTTCAACATTGGAAGAGGAGCTGCACCAGCAACCGTATCTCGCCAGGACTGGCACCAAAGCATCCGCAGGATGATTGTCCCGCTGCCGCTGCGTCACCTCGATGGCACGCTTCCAGGCCTCGAAATTTGTCAAGGAAGCCTGCTTGGCATACTTGATGGCCACGGGTCGCAAATCATGGTATTCTGCCTGGAGTGTGGGTGCATGGACTCCAATGATTTTCGCCAGCTGCTGCAGCATCCCGTTTTGAGTCGAAGTTGTTGATGCGGCAGTCTTTGCCGAGCAGCTGAAGCATTGGAAGTTGGCCATCAACTCGAAGGATGGGAATTCAGCTTGCCATGTTTGATGCGATAGGACGCAGTACGCAGCCATCCTTGAGAGACATTGTTCCAACATCTCAGAGGTTACTGCGCACGGCCCGCCCCAACTGACACTTTGGCCATTCGTCAGCATGACCGAACGAGCTTCCTTGAGCTTTGTCAACATCAATGCCGTGAGGCCACCTATGTGCAACACTTGCTGCTTGCGGAACATGCAATCTAGTTTCTGATGATAGAACAGAAACTGCTCGGGAATCTCCGCTTCATCCAGGTCGCTGCTGTCCAGGAAAGCGATCATACGATACTGCTCCAGCGCAGCATCCCCCAACATCGATAGCAGCAGGAGCCGCTCCGTCGTGATGGAAGCCAAAGTCTCCACCGCAGCAGCTGCTTCTGCACACCCTCTTCGTGTCTCTTGCACCGTGGCCAGCATGCCAATCACAGCATCAATGGTCAACACCATGCGGCACAACGTTTGCGACTCAGATGCATACCGCTGTGGGGCATAAGCAAAGCTGTGGACATGCTTAGAGAGTTTGACGTCTTCAGTGGATCGCTGCCGCAAGTCCTCGTAGATCTGCTGCAGGTTGGGAAAGTACGTAATGAACTTCGCCGGAGAATTCGTCTTTTCTACGAACTGGTGCATAATGAGGGATATGACTGGATCGGCCTTCCATGGCCTCATCATCATCCTGCGGCGCAGTCAGAACCGAAACAAAATCAAAGATCCCCTACAATCTTAGCCCGACCTTTGACCAGCGTGTGCCCGGTCACGCTGGATGACCTGAACCGAAGCATTTCGGCATGTATTAAGGACATATCCGGCAGCTTGCCAATGGCATGATGCTTAATCCCCTGCCTTCAGATTCGGCAAGCTCTGCTCCATGACATCTTTCAATGGCATTGGGTCAGGTCCTGCGAGCATCGGGGTAGAGCTCAACTCTCGTCCGGCCAGCTGTTCGTCTGCAGCTGCATCTGCAGCAAAACATTCGACCTTCTCCACAAGCTGCCGGTACAGCTCCTTCTCAGGAGACGTGTCAATGGCATCCGCCTTCACAGAGCTGTATGCCGGAGGTGGGGTTCCACTGGCCAGGTTCTCCAAGCCCAGCATGGTTCGCCTGCGAATGCCGACAGAGCCGGGTTGCTCCACCGTTGCCGCATGCTTGGCCAACGCCAGCGTGCCCTCGAACACTTCGAGCTTGGAGTTGACCATTTTGAATCGCGAAAGAAAGCGATTCCCTCGAGCATCCTGCTGCACGCTGATGCACAAAGCTTCTTTCGCAAAATCCCGCATGCGGCCCCTGAATGCAGATGCCAGGCACCATCTCATGACATTGAGCTTCTTTGCTCGGGCCACGTGCTTGGCATCTTTGGATTGCAGCACCGCCTGCCACTCTGCATAGCTTGGAGCCGACTTCTCGTCCTCTTCTACAGCCTTTGACCGGCCCCCTGACATGAAGCGCGCAGCGGCTTCATGAGAAGGAGAATCAGCATGCTTCTTAAATCTTTGCAAACGAAGGTCCCCGCCACACACTTCGAAGTTAGCAAAATGATGCTTGTCCACCCGGTACAGATTCATCAATGAAGCATCCTTGGCCTGCACTTCACTGCAGACTTTGCAGCCCAAGCCCCAACGATCTTTCTCAGCCGAATATTTGCTGCAAAGCCATGAATGTTGACGCTGAAGCTTCTGTTGGCGAGCGAGGAAGCCACATCGGAAACACTCTTTGCCATCGCAAAGCTTCTGATGCTCCTTGTCGTCCCAGCCGCCCCTGGCAGCTTTCACTGCCATGTCTGAGATCATCGCTCCGTGTGGCTCAAGGTTCGATGAGGCCACCATTGAGCACAAAATGTGCTGCTGCTGTGTTTACAATGCTCATGTGAAGCGGCATGGAAGCCCAAGCAACACAGCACTAATGACGCCAAAGACGGAAATGCTTCAGCAGAATCCAAGAAGATGAAAGTCTTCGGTGGGCTAGCGGCTAGCGGAAAGCAATGGCCTCTGATGCGCCCTCGCGTGACCAATTCCATAGGACCTGGCACTGCTTCGAAGCCAGTCCACCAGCACTCTCCAGGGCACATTGGTTGAGTATATTGAGTTATGAGCAATGGCACAATGTATTCTGAAGCGATTGGAGTGTAACAGTCAGAACCCAGCAGCTACTCTGCAGTACTGCTACAATGGTTCAGCCTCTGGGGCACACGGCTATCTTGCACACTGGCTTCTGAGACCCTTGGCTCTGACACATGCAAAGCTTCCGGAATCAAAGGATGCACCAAGCATTTCCATTCAACGGTCCCCGTCTCCCTGATATTACACGTCAGGAGAATGGTCGGGCGCCGCGCTGTGCCGTGATGCGCCAGTTCAGCCGAGGACCTGGGTGGCATGGGGGTTTGCTTGTTTTCAGGGGTTGCAATGCAATCACGACTGCAGTTTGTTGAAGTGTTGGTCTTAGCCTAAACCCTAAAGCCTGTTGCCAGCACTCAATTAGGACGGATGTGTTCCGGAATCTTGTTCGATTTCTTCGAAGTCACATCTGAAATCTAGAGTGTCCGGTGTGCCACATTGCAGCAAGGACTCATCGAATCATGTAAGCTGAGTTTCACACACACACATGTACTGTCACGTACACATGTCCGGCTGACGAGATTGCCAGACTCAATCAGGAAATGACTTGGATTCGGAAGGTATTGTTTCTCCTGGTGCTGCTTTCTTGTTGCACAGAATGTGTATGGAGCATGCCTCGCAAGAGGCCCGCAGCTAAAGAGAAACCCCGGCGCAAGCTGGGGTCAGCTGTGGCCTTATCACAAGAGGCGTGGGACGCTTGGCTCGTCTTTCTACTACAACATCAAGGGCCTAGAATGTACATTCTCGTGGCATTAACAGGACTATTTGCACTTCGAGCATCGGAGGCTGCAATGCTGCGCCGAGAGGATATACACCTTCAGACCCACCCCCCATATATCAACATCCCGAAAGAACGTGGCCGTGGCAAGTCTCCGGGGGACGTACCGATAATGCCGGAGCAGGCCAGCCTTTTGCGACTGTGGCTTACGGAGGGGGTCACTGTGGAGAGAAAAGTGCGAGTGAACCAAAACGGGTTTCAGACCAGGCATGACAAGTATGTTTTGCCAAGCTCGGGTCGTTTATTTCCCTGCCGCCAGACTACCTACAAGAAGAAGCGCATAAAACGAGACCATGTGGGCTACCACGGCGTTTGGTCCGCTGTGCGGAAGGCTGCTGAAGCTTTTTGCAAGACACAGCCTGAGGTTGCCAAATGTTGGAAGCAACTGAGGACGCACAGTGGGAGATCAACCAAGATAACGATGCTCATGGGAGAGGGGGTCTCCCTTGCAATGTCCATGAAATTTGCGAGGCATGCGCAGACAAGCATCAAAACGCACTTGGGGTACGGCAAACTGACCGTGAAGGATATCCATCGTTATCTCCTGGCAGAACGTGGCCGCGGTGCTGCTTTGTTGGCTACGAAACGTGGTGAGAAGCCGATGGGAGAGCCTAGCGAGCCCGACACCGCACCGATGCAGAGACGCTTGCGCAAGAAGACTTCCAACCAAGTGCCGGCAAGGATTGATTTGAACCCCACAGCCACAGACCCCTTAACAGATTGCACCCTCAAGGATGCCATCGCGTGGCACGAGAAAGGACTTCTGAATGACTCTGAGTTCGCCAAAGTGAAGCAGAACATGATCGGAAGGTTACAGGTGTCCGATGGAGCGGAATAATGGTTCTGCTTTGTCCGACTGCTGGGTTGTTGATGTTGAAACATCGACCTGCCCCAAGACCACAGAAACATCAGTCTCACTGAAGGGACGTCCAACCGGGACTTGCGGTCTCTGAGCAAACATAACACGAAATCCTGATTCAATTCCAGAAGCCCCAAAATTTGACCTCGTGTATATTCCCAGCCCAACAAAAACTGTGACTGTAGGCACTGTCGTAGGGTCCGCCGCGACCCATGCACCCTGACATCAAGCCCCAAAACCCGGACCCTAAACCCCCGAACCGGAAACTAAAATCCCTTTTATGCTTTGGCGGAAATCCTAACCGTAAAGCCCTGAAGCCGCCCCCCCACTCCAGGACGCCGATGCCGCTTTGCGTACAGCTGGTGAGAGCCTGTGGAGCTGGGGATTGTCATGGAAGCTGGTCACGAAGAGTTCGCAAGCTCCCTCGAAACTCAAGAAGCCCAGACTAAATCACGCGGAACCCTGAACCCTAGCCACTAAACCCTAAAACGTAACCCCTAGACCGGAAATGAAGAGGAGCCTACTGGTCTTTAGACGGCCTCGAGATCTTAAACCCCAAGCCCGAAGCTGCAAAAAAGGCCTTAAGACTGAAGCCCCTCTAAGCCTCTAAGACCCTAGCCTTGAAACGTAAGTCCCAAGCGCGTGTGGCGTGAAACGCTAGCATGCGATTCAAGAGCTGGCATTCTGGTTGACCGCGGTGTGTAGGGGTTTGAAGTTGAGACCGTTTAGAGCGTGTAGGGCACATGTTCATCTTGCATTCTTGTCAAAAAAAACCTAGGGATTATTATTCTTCATGTTTTGCGTGTTCTGAAGCAACAAGGTTGTTTGAGGTTTTTAGCTTCTCGTACCCAATACTTTTTCCAAGTCTAACCTTTACGGGCGGCGCCCTGTAGGCTTCCAGAAACCCTAACGTTTTAACCCCGAAACCCGAAGACTCAAAACCCCTTAACCCCAAGCCTCCTCAGCGTCAGTTCTGAAGCAATGTGATGTTGGTGATCGGTTTGACACTAGATGGAACCGGCTGGCTTGAACCTCTTACCCCCAACCCCTACCGTCAGATCATGGTGCTTTAGAAGCCACCAACTGCGTGAACCATTTCTAACCCCAAGACAACTACTACGAACCCAGCTAAGCACCTAAAATAACCCAAGGGCGACCTGAGCCATCTCGAAGGTGACACAGCAGCTGCGACGGCTGCAGGGCAGCCTGCAAGCAGCTCGGATAGTTGGAAGCATAAGCGAGCACTGAAGAGCACTAGCTTAGACCCGCTTGGCCCTGGGATAAAGGGTTTCGGGTTTAGGGTTTAGGGTAAAGATTTGGAGGGTTAAGGGTTGCAGTGGAGTTTGAGTTCAGGGTTTGAGGCCGGTGTGTAGTTCAAGGTCGGGGTGTTTGATGAAGAGCACTTGCTTAGACCCGGTTGGCCCTGGGATAAAGGGTTTCGGGTTTAGGGTTTAGGGTAAAGATTTGGAGGGTTAAGGGTTGCAGTGGAGTTTGAGTTCAGGGTTTGAGGCCGGTGTGTAGTTCAAGGTCGGGGTGTTTGATGAAGAGCACTAGCTTAGACCCGCTTGGCCCTGGGATAAAGGGTTTCGGGTTTAGGGTTTAGGGTAAAGATTTGGAGGGTTAAGGGTTGCAGTGGAGTTTGAGTTCAGGGTTTGAGGCTGGTGTGTAGTTCAAGGTCGGGGTGTTTGAGTCTTTTAAAAGATGCCCTGACAGAGTTTGAAACCCGCTTTGCCAGCCCTCTGAAGCAGACTCCAGACCCTTGCCCAAGCGCACGTCTACAATCCTTCAAAGAATATCTAAGAATATTTAGCTAACTGCCAGAAGCCCAATTCACGGCTCTTTTTCGTAGTGCACTGCCGTGTGCGCCGGCGATCGTCAGGGCAGCATCCACAGCGGGGCCAACGCAAATCAGGAAGTAGATGGTGGACACCCCGCTGATGGCCAAGTCCCAGTCACAGCCAGCTGGGAATCCTCCAGTCATCAGGCACGCGGACGTCCTCACCAGGGTCTGCCGCAGAGCGCTGCTGGCCAGAGACAAGGAACAGTCGGTAGCGCAGCCGATCTCGAACGCGGCGCTGCACTTCCTTGTCCTCCTCGAGGGTCTGGATTTTTTGCCGCTTCGCCTGGCATTAAGGTTCCAAGCTAGAAGCTCTAGGGATGAAACCCAGAAACGGCCAACGAGAATGTTCCTAAAAATGACAAGCCGCCTCGTTCCGAGCAGAGAGCTGTGCCTCGCGGTCTTCAGACTCTTTCCTTCGCGCACGCTCTAGATCTCTCTCGGTGTGCGCATTGTTCACCGCTGCCATCGCCACGTCCAATGCTCGCTGCGATGTCTGCAATGCGGCTGTATCCTGGGTTGAACCCGAAACGTAATCTATGTTTTTAATACAGAACTAGAAACAAGAAGGCCCATGTGACGAAACAACAAAAGGATTTTGAAGATCTGACTAGTAGCATCGGTTGCACGCCTGCGCTCCGCTGCAAGGTCCGCCTGGACATGCTCAGGTCTAGCTTTGCCGACATACTTATGTCTATGGATATTGATATTTGGACATTGGAGCCTGTGCCGTCTCCAGGCTGCTCTCTGCCTGCACCCGAAGCGTTCGCTCTGCCTGCTCAGGGACTTTGTCTAGACTTGGAACAAGATCTAGATTGTTTAAACAACCGAACCTCCAGCTGCTCGCGGAGCTCTTCTAGCTGCTGCGTGAGGTCGGCCTGATTGTTTCAACTAAAAAAAAGCACAATCAAGGCATCCCCTGCCAAGCTACCCTCGAACCAAAGACACCCCAAACCCCAGACTTACCTGATTATTTTGCCATCCCCCAACCTTCTGCTTCACCAGGCGCTCACCTCCCAGACTGTAGCCGCGATTGGCCGATGTAGAGCTCCTGCAGCACTGAGAAAACCCGCCACCGCCACCCTAAGAAAACCCTCTAATTACCCAGTAACTATACTATGGGACATTATAGGAACTAAAGCTCTGTCGCTGTGCACTGTCCTCCCGCGCCCAGCCTTTGCCACAGGTGCAGATGCCTTCGGTGCCGAGCCAGCAATAACGGGTCCAGCCCCGGCCGCAGCATCAATAACGGGTCCAGCCCCGACACCAGCATCAAAAACGGGTCCAGCCCCGGCACCAGCGCCAATAACGGGACCAGCAGCAACAACGGGTACAGCCCCGGATTTTGGCGGCACAGCAGCAACGGGTACAGCCCCGGATTTTGGCGGCACAGCAGCAACGGGTACAGCCCCGGATTTTGGCGGCACAGCAGCAACAACGGGTACAGCCCCTGCTTTTGGCGGCACAGCAGCAACAACGGGTACAGCCCCTGCTTTTGGCGGAACCACGACGAATCTGGGAGGGATGGTTTGCCCAGGCATTGCGAGGAGTGCTGTTCAGCTGTCTGGCATAGGTGACCCAAGAGCCTAAGGTGATGAAGAGAGTGCTGTTCAGCTGTCTGGCATAGGTGACCCAAGAGCCTAAGGTGACCCTGGAAGCTTTCAATCGAACCGTGGTGCACCGGATGTGTAACTGACCTTTCAAAGCCTAAGCCTTGACGAGAGACCGCAGTCTTGAGCAGTTTACGTCCGCAGCCGAATGAGCAGTGGTAGCTACAGCATCCAAAACCACAAGCCTCTAAGACGAGTGGCTCTCGGTAAATAGCCGGGGAACTTTCAACAGCAAATACAATAGTTTAGGGTTTCTCAGCTAGTCCAGTGTTCTGGGCGTCCATAGAAATGGCTACGCATCTGAATCTGTTGGCTTGCTTGCATGACAATCATTGAAGACTCCGGGTGAGGATGGGGCTCACTCCGATGCCACAACCTTTGGGACACCTAAGTTGGGTCAGGACCCCGGAAGAAGCTTCTGATGGGACCGCCTAGTATAACACCCTGAAAGGAACTACTATATAATCCCCAAACCAGAAAATCCTTCAGGGCTGGGGGTTTATGAAGTTTATGGCTGGCTGGATTCGGCACCGCGCCTCTTCGTCTGCAGGCGAGCGCAGGCATGCTGGCGGCAGCGCTGGCTGTGGCATACCTTGCTGTGGGCTGGTGGCAGACGTGAACTACTCAAGCTGAAGCCTGGACCTGCATGAGTTGGGGTTGATTTGAGGTTGCTTAGCCTTGATTAGCTTGAAATACGAAAGGATGCAGGAGCAGGGAATCCGCCCACTCGGGCCGACGATATTCTATCTAGGCAGGAAGAAAGAACAAGCCTTCGAGGTGGGAATGCCTAGCGCCGCTCGTGATGTAGATGGGGTTTTGTCACGGGAAACATAACAAACAAAATTAACCCCGACAATCTCAAGCTTGAAACGGGAAGCAAGCGCATACGTAAGTACATTTTACTATTCTACGACCGACAAACTCGCTCGACCCCAAAACCTGAAACACTACGTAGAATATAATCGTAGCAAACCATGTGCAATTAAACCCCCCACCCAAGACCTCAAATTCGTCGACAAACCCGGACGACCGCCCTGCCTAGCCCTGATAAACCACGAAGCGGCTACACAACAGACCCTAGCAGCGCACGTACAGTCGCAATAGTCCCTGAAAAAAACGTCTTCCCAAGATTGAACCACCTTCCAACTACCCCCGGTGCCACTCCCCGGAAGTTACCTACTGCAGATTTTGGGAGTTGGGGCATTGAGGGTTCCATCAATATGATGATAGGATTGTAAAGATTAGTTTGTCAAACGGGGTTTTGGCCCAACCATCTTATTTAGGCATTGCTCCTTAAGTACAAGTGATCATTGTATTAGAAGGATGCATTGCCGCCAAAGCGTCCGCCTGTCATGGGGTTGCAAAACAAAGGATTTTTGTTAGTCCCCGTTTCCAATCGGCCACAAATAGACAAAGGCATGCTTCACTCCTTCGTGTCCTGGTGGTTGAGATTTAGCGACCCATGGAGACAGCACCGGGAGGATCCATGTCGCTCCCACCCCGGAGGGCCGATGGGTACTGGCTACGCATGCGGAAGCGCACCCAACACACGCACGCACAGCAAGGAGATCCACAGACCATTGCCGAAATGGGTCACGATTGTACTTTAGGGGGAAGCCGAGTGCAGGGTTTTCCAGGCTCACCCCAAACCATCCGGTTCTTGGGTTCGGTGCCCTGTCGTCGTCGTCGCACTCGCTCCCGTTTAAAAACTAGGGCAGCCCCGGCAAGGTGGGATGCCGAGGGGTGCGTGCCTCTCGCCGTTGGGGATCTCGATGGAGGCTCCGACTCTGCTTGTAGATGGTGTGGTCGGCGGCGGAGCTCGGGACAAGCTCAACTAACCCTGGCTGCCGAAACTCAGGACCCTTCTTAACCCGCCAAGTGCTTCAGAGCTGCATTATTCGTGCTGGATGTCGAAGAAGATCAGGATGAGGATGTAGCATCACGGCGTTTAGGGCGTTACAGGGCTATAGGGCTTGGTAGCAGGGGTTTCGGGGTTGTTTTTCTTTAGGAGGCTGTACATCCCTGCTACGGATTTACTTTTGGCCTAAGGATACATTACAAAAAATCCAAGAAGACATCTTACAAGCAAGAGGCGGCCTACTATACGGTTGTAAATGGTTTTGGAAGAGCTTCTCCAATGGATTTGGGAGGATTTTGGTCCGTTAAGCTTAGGGTACAGGTTTGGGGTTTAGGGGTGTGCCGCGAGGAGTTGGCTTTGGGGGTGTGGTTTAGGATTCTACGGGCTAGGACTTTAGAGTTTGGTGGGGCAGCTAATTTTCTGTGCCGCGAGGAGTTCGGGTTTTGAGTTTTGGTTGCGCTTCAGAGCTAGGGTTTCAAGCTTGAGACGGATTCTTTTTATGGGTTTTTGGGGAAAGCTTATGGGCAGCCTAGGCACTACATGATTTGGCTCCGCCTCGACCCTCAACCTGAACTCCTGAACCCTCGACCCTGATTCCAAATTCAGGCCAACCCTTAGAAACTATTCCTTCGAGCCCCTAACAGCTAGCCTTGGATAATTGGCTTAAGTTTGGGGCCTTGTAGGGGTTGTGGTTAGCGCGGCTGTCTCTGCGCCGCTAGGAGTTTTAGGTTTGGGATCTAGGGAATACTAGGCGCTAAGAGGTTTAGGGTTTTGGATTTTGTGGGGCTTTGGTTTTGGGATTTTGGCTGTTGGATTTATTGAAGGTTCGGAAGTTTGCTGTAGAGAATCTAGCTCCTTTGGCGCATTACAATCTAGGGGCTAGTGCGTCTGTAGAGGGCTGCTAGGAGTTCTTAGCTTTGGGCTTAGGACAGGATTTTACGATTGGGCAGGGTCAGGCATGTTCAGCCAAATAAAATACCCTAGACCCTAAACTTAGAAAGGACTCCAAAACCTCCTGAACAAACCGCCGTGAAATCCAAGTACCTCCCAACCCTAACAGCCCCCTCCTAGCGGCGCAGAGACAGCCGCCTAACCCCTACACTCCTCGACCCCCGACCTAAATCACCCTAACCCCTAGACACCAGACCAAAACCCAAACCTAAAAAACTCCTAGCGGCGCAAGGACAGCCGCCTAACCCCTTTGCCCAAACCTAAACGGTTGCCCTAAACCTAAACCCGCGGCGCAAGAACAGCCGCCTAAACCCTAGACTCAAACACCCCAAACCTGTATGAAAAGTCGCCCTAACCCCTATCCCAGACCAAACCCCAAACCTAAAATTCTAGCAGCGCAAGGACAGCCGCCTAACCCCTATAGACTCCTAGACCCTAAATTTTAAACCTGCGGCGCAGGGACAGCCGCCTAAACCTAGACCCCAAACCTACATAAAAAGTCGCCCATAACCCCTATCCCAAATCAAACCCCAAACCTAAGATTCCTAGCGGCGCAAGGACAGCCGCCTAACCCCTATAGACCTGCGGCGCAGGGACAGCCGCCTAAACCTAGACCCCAAACCTACATAAAATGTCGCCCATAACCCCTATCCCAGACCAAACCCCAAACCTAAAACTAACCCCCTACACCCCAAACAAAGCCCCAAGCCTAAAACCCTAGCCGTAGCCACCAAAAACCTGCCAAGTAATGTTTCGGCCTAAAAGATTACTTGGGCGGGCTGGGCGGGTTTCGGGCGGGGTCTCTAGGGTTTTAAAAGGGTTTTGGGCCGGGTTTTACAGGGTTTACGACGCGGTTTAAGGCTTTTTAGGGTTTTAGGGTTTAGGGTGTGGGTTTTAGGGTTTAGGGTTTAGGGTGTTCCGGGTTTTCGGCATGGCTTGGGCTTTAGGCCTGTATTTGGGTTCAGGATAAGGCTTGGGGCCTGGGATTCAGCTTAGCGGGCGGGCTTCAGGGTTTAGGGTTTAGCTTAAGGTTTAGGGTTAAGCTTAGGGTTCAGCTACCTCTGGGCATAGGGTTGTAGGACTAAGTTTAGATTTAGGGTTTAAGCTTCATGGGTCATACGGTTTAGGGGTTCAGGTTTGGATGTCATAAGGTTGAGGGTTTAGGCTGTTCTGGGCATTTGATTTAGGGTTTAGGGCGGAGCAGGACTTGTGTGCCTTCTTGCACACGACCGAACCGACGATGGGCCGCCACTGCCATTTGCCGCCTGTGCCCTGTGGGTTGCCTACATACATCCCCACATACGTACACATACATACATACATACATACATACATACCTACATACCTACAGACTACATGCATACATACATGTACATATACATACACACACACACATGTACATACCTCTGGTGTGCTCGTGTTTCTTTGTCGTGGTGTGACTGGATGGTATGAGTTTTCAGACCAGAACAATAAACTGTTTGTTCGGAATGACAAAGGAAACTCCTAAAAATAGGTTTCATCGGATCCAAACCAATGCTTTTCTGTCCATGCAACCGAAAGAAAGACACTTTCATTTTCTGTTTTCTGAATTGATGGGGGCGTTTAACTCACGTTATTCTGTTGCCATTCCTTCGTCCTGATCCAGGAACTCCTGATCCAGGAACCCAGTAATATGGCCGACAGACCCAAAGAGCCTTTCTAAGGCCACCCAAGAAGGGTTTAGGTTAACCCTCAAACCACACACACCGCAGGCACAGGCTACTTATTTTACTCACCTCGTGCCAAAAGGGGCTACCAAGTACAGCTATACAACGGCAGTAGTCAGAACATGCTTTATATCCTGACAACCCTTCACAGGGATTGGCATGGGCGAGGGCCCAAACGCTAGGTAAAGTTACACATTTTTTAACTTAATGCGGTGCCCGTGCAACCCTTCCCAGGGATTCGCCTCCTCGGGCGTTCAAACGCGAGGTAAAGTTACACATTTTAGGCGCCCGGGTGAACCCTTCACAGGGATTCGCTGCCTCGGGCGTTCAAACGCGAGGTAAAGTTACACATTTTAGGCGCCCGGGTGAACCCTTCACAGGGATTGGCATGGGCGAGGGCCCAAACGCTAGGTAAAGTTACACATTTTTTAACTTATTAGGCGCCCGGGTGAACCCTTCACAGGGATTCGCTGCCTCGGGCGTTCAAACGCGAGGTAAAGTTACACATTTTAGGCGCCCGGGTGAACCCTTCACAGGGATTCGCCTCCTCGGGCGTTGAAACGCGAGGTAAAGTTACACATTTTTCGGGCGCCGTGAACCCTTCACAGGGATTCGCTGCCTCGGGCGTTCAAACGCGAGGTAAAGTTACACATTTTGCGGGCGCCGCGCAACCCTTCACAGGGTTTGGCGTGGTGGAGTGTTCGAACGCGAGGTAAAGTTGCAATTTTTGATGAGCATTGAGCTGAATTTTGCAACCCTTCACAGGGTTTGGGTGCAGTTCATTTTTTTTTGCAACCCTTCACAGGGATTGGCATTTTGCAACCCTTCACAGGGATTGGCGTGGTGGAGTGTTCGAACGCGAGGTAAAGTTGCAATTTTTGATGAGCATTGAGCTGAATTTTGCAACCCTTCACAGGGATTGGTGTGGTGGAGTGTTCGAACGCGAGGTAAAGTTGCAATTTCTGATGTGCATTGAGATGAATTTTGCAACCCTTCACACGGATTGGCGTTGTCGAGTGCTTGAACGCGAGGTGAAGTTACACATTTTGCGGTGCTCGCGGAACCCTTCACAGGGATTGGCTTGAGAGGGATTTGCTTCTTCGATTGTTCTAATCGGTAGGTGTGCAACAGGTGAATTGGCAACCTTTCAGAGGGATTGGCAGGATTGGCAAATGCATGTATCGATAAGAATAATATACTCATATACACATATATATATATATATATATATATGCATAAATGCATAAATATATATATATATATATATATGTATATATATATGTGGGGTGTTTCACTTCGGAACGGTGTCTTCCCAAATCCCTAATGGCTGCACTGCCTTCCGCTGCTGGACTCCCGGCGGCACGAGTCGCGCAGCGGCTCAGCGAGGTGGACCCGTTTGTGGTATAGGATAGATCTTAAATCCCCAATCATCCTTTGAGAGACCCGTGTTGTGACTGCCGCTTGGGAATGTTTGCCAGATGCCGCCGGGTTTCTTCTTCTGAGATAGTATACCAAGGGTTGATACACAGGGTGTCACCGAAGCCTGGAGCTCTCGATGAATGTCTGCAGCTAGAATCAATCTTTCTAGAGGAGGCTCCGGACCACCGTGATCCCTGCATTAGTCCTACTAGGCCCTCGTGGATTATCCGGTGTGGATAGACACGAAATAAGGACCCCTAAGCCCGTGGCGTTCCCCTGGAGTTTGTTGGGTCGGCTAAGAAACATACGCTGGCCTCTTGTGGTTTGAGATGAAGAGCGAAACTCTAATTCCCTGCTACTTTCAGAGACCAGTGTTGCGACTTCCGTTTGGGGATGTTCGTCAGCTGCCGCTATGTTTCTTCTTCCATGATACTATACCTTGGGTTGGTATAATGCGTGCTATGGAGGCTCGGGGCTCCCGATGAACCTTTGCAACTACAATCAGCAGTTTTCATGAGGCTCCGGACCGCCGTAATCCCTGGGATGACCTCTCCCGGCACCTCCTCAGGCCGCGCGGCCCTTGACTCCACGGTGAGCCGTGCGGGCCGCGAATTCTTCGCTCTGGCTAGGTTGCACCGTTGCTTGCTTGCTTCGACGCTGTCTTGCGAAAGAGCGAGCAAGCAACGTGGCGGCCTACTCTCACTGTAACTCTATGACTTTATGACTTATGACTCATGGACTCCATGACTCTTGACTGTATGTGCCTCTCGAGGTCCAGGTCGGGCTATGAGCCCCACGCTATGGGGATCTCGATTAAGCGTTCCCACACATAGAGCATAGAGTGAACTACATCGAGTCAAGTGCATGGTACATAGATGACTCCATGACTCTGCGACTTGATCTCACTATGACTCTATGACGCTATCTCACTGTAACTCTATGACTTTATGACTCATGACTCATGGACTCCATGACTCTTGACTGTATGTGCCTCTCGAGGTCCAGGTCGGGCTATGAGCCCTCACGCTATGGGGATCTCGATTAAGCGTTCCCACACATAGAGCATAGAGTGAACTACATCGAGTCAAGTGCATGCTACATAGATGACTCCATGACTCTGCGACTTGATCCCACTATGACTCTATGACGCTATCTCACTGTAACTCTATGACTTTATGACTCATGACTCATAGACTCCATGACTCTTGACTGTATCTGCATCTCGAGGTCCAGGTCGGGCTATGAGCCCCCACGCTACGGGGGTCTCGATTAAGCGTTCCCACACATAGAGCATAGAGTGAACTACATCGAGTCAAGTGCATGGTACATAGATGACTCCATGACTCGTGACTTGATCTCACTATGACTCTATGACGCTATCTCACTGTAACTCTATGATGACTCATGACTCATGGACTCCATGACTCTTGACTGTATGTGCCTCTCGAGGTCCAGGTCGGGCTATGAGCCCTCACGCTACGGGGATCTCGATTAAGCGTTCCCACACATAGAGCATAGAGTGAACTACATCGAGTCAAGTGCATGCTACATAGATGACTCCATGACTCTGCGACTTGATCCCACTATGACTCTATGACGCTATCTCACTGTAACTCTATGACTTTATGACTCATGACTCATGGACTCCATGACTCTTGACTGTATCTGCATACGATCCTACACACTGGATCTATCACATAGCCCCACACTCTTCGCTGATGATGCTTTCGGGCCAATTGTCTTCTAGTTGACAACTGCCCATATCGAATCTAGAGGGACCCTACACAGAAGTAGGTTTTGGCAGCTCAAGACAAGGCCTATCACCCAACACCAGTTCGGAGTCCCAAGGGTTGAAGCTTAATCTAGGGTGCGTTGGGCACGTTTGCCCCGCACTTTGTTGTTGTGACGATGTTGCTGCTATATGATCATCATGATGATGTTCACATGATGGTGACGCATGATGATGACATGATGTTGACATGATGATGACCTGATGATGGCACATGATGATGACCGTTTGGATCATGACATGATGATGACGATATTGCTGCCGATGCTGCTGCCCGCATTGATGGTGATCATGAGTTGATGATGACCGTGATGCTGATACCTGTTGCTGGCAATGCTGGCAAGGCTGATGAGGCCCCGCTCTTTAAGCCCTCGACTTTACAGTCTTAACCTTGTCACCCCATATGTGAAGCCGTGGGCTTCAGAGGCTGTAGGCACTCGAGCCTTTCTAGCAATGGAAGTTGCTGGCGAGCTGGTTCTGCGCTGGAGCAGTCTGATCTGCGATGCGTGGACTGAGCTTAGTCACGACCTCACCGTCAGCGATGCTTGGCTTTTGTTAGTTCCCTGGGTCACTCTGTGAGTCATATGGGCAAAGCATCCTCTGTCAGAGCCATAATGACGTCCATTGAAGCCGTACGCCTGACACTCTTTGCTTGGGAGCAGCCAGGATGGACCAAACCCCGCCCCATAAGAAGGCGAGATATGATCCCTGTTCGCCATGGAGCATCCGAAGCGACGCTCTTTCCTTGCAGGCTTTCTCGCCCTTGACAGTCTGCTCAGAGGATGAAGACGTGGCTGCCGGAGTTTCTTTTGGCCGGAATCCATGTGCAGAAGTCCTCCAGGCTTTGATGCTTCTGTCGGGAGATGGGCAACCCTGGCTGCGCGCAGAGCAGGTCCACAGGCACTTCTCCGCAGAGTCTCGAGCGCAGGTGGATGAGGTTTTGTCTGCGCTGGCAAGTATCGGAGGCGTTGACAGACACTGCGATGGATGTGTCCGCTTGTGCTCTGCACCAGCCGCTGCACCAGCCGCTGCTTCGAGTGACCTTGCGCCGGTGACAGCATCTCGATGGCAGATGTTTATCGCTCGATCAAAGGCTGCACAGCAGGCAGCTGATGCCGCAGACGCTTTGTCCAATGTGTCGGACCCAGTGGAAGACGTGGAGGAGGATGTTCCTTTACAAGACGTGCGTGCCTCTGAGAAGGAGCAGGAGGTGCCATCCTCTTCTTCAACGGCGCCACACTTCCGGCAAGGCTTCTGGGCGAAAGCTGCCAAGGGTACCCTTCGTGCTGCAAAATGGGGCCGGTGTGGCCGCTGCTTGCATCCACTGCGTTTTTACATCTTCCAGGGTGGCAGAACTCCAGGCAGGCCTGCGCTTGTTTGCTCGAAGTGGTTCACTGGAGGTTCTGCTGACGAGTCGAGATGTTGGTTCCAGAAGCCTTTTCCGCCCGACCGGTTCGATGATCTGACAGCATCCGAGAAGGAATGGTGTAAAGACATCCGTGTTCAGCTGTGGCTCAGCCATCCGTGAAGTTTTGCTTGTTTGTTCCTTCACTGAAACAGCTTCCCAGGCAAGGCGTGCTTTTCAGTTTGTACAAACGGCAGCAGCACTCCCTTCTGCGTGAGCAACGGAAAAGGAAGCCGATTGTAAGTGCTGCTTCTGGTGCTCTTGCTCTCTCTCCAGATATCCCTACGTATTTCTCCATTGTCTAAGGACTTGGAGAGACTTCGCGAAGCCACGCTTCGCGTGACGCAGCTGTTGCGGGCCACGGACGATGACGATGTCCTCACTGTTCTGGCGCTTCTGCTGGATATTTTGCAGACGTTGATTTGCAATGACGACTGGCTGATGCTCGAGCTTCACCAGGTCGTTCGCCCTGCGAGACGCTCTCTGGATATGTCTTTCCGTGTACGTGTTCAGGACTGTAGAACTCAAAACCCTAAACCTTAAACCATAAAGCCTTGAAGCCCTAAGCCCTAAACACCTTAAACCGTAAAGCCTTAAAGACCTAAGCCCTAAACATTAAGCCTTTGCCAGGAAGTTGCGGGTTCATCTTGGAGGTCCTATCTGGAGCGCTTGGCAGCAGATCTCATGGAGTCCCAGGAACTTCTTTGCAGAAACATGCTCGTCCTGGCCCCACATAGTCAACTGTTCCAGCTCTGGTTGCTTTGGATGAACATAGTAGATGACCACCTTCTGTTAGTAGTCGGGCTCTTGTCAATGCCTGCCGCCTCGACGGCAAATATGCCGTGATGTCGTGCTTCGCTCTGCCCTGGATTTTGAGTTACCCGCAACGGACGCCAAAACATGTTCAGTGAGCACGCTTGCTTCTCTTGCTGCGACGCCCTGCAGGCTGAACTCCGACCCCCAAGACTCTGAAACCCTAATCCCGAAGCGTGAACTTGAAGCCTTGCCGAACTTTGAATCACTGTTACATTCCGCAGACTTTCATGTGGGGTCAAGATGAAAGGCAAGCTGGGGGATGATGTTCCGAGATATGCGTCTGGCAGGAAAAAGCCACCAAGCCAGAGCATCGCTCGAAAATTGGGGGTTAACCGAAAGTTTCACTCAGAAGGCCTTAGCTACGCCGGGCCTGCGAAAGACAAGCAGAAGCAGAGACAGCTGGCACCTCTCAGAAGGTTGTCACAGTTGTCTTACGAAGAGATCGTGCAGATGCCTGAGAAGACCGCTGCAGCTTGGTTGACGAAGCACAACGTCTTCGGCCAAAAGAAGAACAGAACTTGCTGGGCATGCCAAGCGAGGATGGTGCCAACAACGCGCTGGGACACTTTGCGCTGCAGCAACAGAGCATGTAGCAAAGGCAGGCCATGTCACTTGACTGACACGCACAAGTACAGCAATCCTATCAAAACCTCTTCTTTTGTGGGGCGGTTTTCGGTTTTAGATTGTTTTGGGGGCCTGGTCTAGTCTTCGGTTAAAACCTGAATCCTGCAAGGGCTGCTCTGGCGACTTGCGTACGCGCCATTTTGGCGACAGAAGCGCGGAGGACAGCAACTTGATTGTCAAGGGTTTCTTCGTGCAGCCTACATCGCAGGCCTGAAGATTCCTCAGGATGCTGCGGCCCATTTGTTGGCCCGAAGTCATGAGAGCACCGACAAGCACTATGCTCTGATACGGCATGCCCTTGCTTTCAAGCAGATGGCGAAGAATGCAGCCACGACCTTCAAGCCAGGTGTCCTGGAGTGGGACGGCACCAGAACCACTTCGAGGAAAAGAAAGACTCCAGATGGCAAAGTCTCAGAGCACCGTGGGCGATTGCTCATAGGAGCTCACCGCTCCGGCCCGCAGTCTGTGGTGTACCCGCTTCCCAACAAGCACTGCAAAGCCGGCTCGCCTGGTCCGCCGGAATCCTACGACGAGGTCATCGGCATCATTTCCAAGAAGGCCCAAGGAAGCTTTCATGCTTACCCCCTAAGGCCTTAAACCCTAAAAACCTTAAACCTTGGACCTGAAGCTTTTACTTGAACCCCTAGGAAACAAATACCTCCCGCATGAAGCTATCCCCCCTAAAGGTTCCCAAGGGTGACCACGCCATCGCCAGCGATGCTGGCACAGGCCTCCAAAAGGCATGGCGAGCTCTCGGAATGGTGTCGGCGACAGCCAGACACAATAGAGCAGAATACACCCCCGTGACGAAGGTCCCGAGAAAACAACTGGGTTCGCATGCTCTCTCAAACTTGAGTTTTGGCAACCGGGCGAAGATCACTGCCAGAAAGGTCACAATGGTGGGAGGCGACCAACGTGCAGAATCTCTGGCCGGGACGATCAAAAAGGCTCTGCGGAGAACCAACAAGCTCGGACAGAAATGCCTGAGCAAAGATCGCGACCACGTTGATGCCCTGGCGTCCTTCCAGCTGAACCAAGAGCCTGGATTGCAAAGTGTGATCGATGCTGTGGTTGCTTACAGAGCTTTCTGTGAAGACAAAGTCTCTCCCGCTGTGGCCTGGACAGACACGTCCTGGCTAGGCCTCGCACAGTGACAGGCGTGCACACGCAAAACAAGGTTTCCCTGCCGCGCAATTGCTCGAAGCATTCCCATTTTCAAAGGTCGAACTCCAAAGTTCGACCTCCTGAATGCACCCTTCCAAACCAGTTGCAACAATATCATGTTCCAACAGTTTTCCTTGTCGTCATCTGTGTCGTCTCTCTTGTCGAATCCCAAATTCATCGTCCTTGCCAGCGTTTTCCTAGGTTTCTGATACGAGTTATGAAACACAACCATCACCATTCCAGCAACAACATTCTGCAAGCATGGCGTCTGCACAACAAAATGCGGGGCAAACGTGCCCAACGCGTCCTTAATCTAGGAGCCCTAATACGTAAAATAAGCTTTTGGGGGTATACTATACCATAATTATATCATCTAGGTGCTGAAATACTTTAAAACAAGGGTGTGGGGGTATACTCTACCATAATCATACTAAGGAACCCCCCGCCAAAATAGTATTGGTAACTATTGCCATTCTCGAAGTTCTGAGCCTGCGGCTCAGAACCTGAGCGTTTGGGGTTTTAGGGCCTTTGTTGCGGAAGTTAGCTTGAAAACCCTAAACCCTAAACCCCTAAACCCCTATTCCCCAAACCCTAAACCCCTTCAAGAGGGTTTTGGGGGGTTAGGGTCTTTGTCATGGAAGTTAGCTTGATGTGGTTCAACTCATCAAAACTCTAATGAGAACCGCCAAACCCCAAACTCCCCACCTTTCCCGGAGCTCTAAGTTTCGAATTTAGGGTTTAGCCTAACCAACCTGAGCTGTCGGGATTTAGGCAGAACAAGCCTGAGCTCTCAACCCCAAGGCCCCAAGGCCTATGGTTTAAGGTCCAGGATTATCAAATCTGAGCTCCCAACCCCAAGGTTCAGGACTCAAGGTTTGGGGTTTAGGGTTTAGGGTTTAGGGGACTCAAGGTTGGGGGTTAGCACACTTGAGCTCTAAACCGCAAGGTTAAGGATTTATTGTTTAGACACAAGAGCTTCCTGTCATTCGAGAAGCTGGCCAGGGATGTTCTGAGGACCAGTTTGTGTTTGGGACATTCCGTCCGAGAATCGGTCGCCCATGATCTTTGCAAAGCATTGCTTATTGTAACAAGAATTCAGCACTATTACTTGCGAACTCCAAATGGCTCTTATGGATGTTCCCTCGTCCCCCCTCTTGCTTGCCCCATCTTGGCCGAAAATCGTTTCCACTTCAGTTTGGAGCTGCCTAGTTGGGAGCTTCTGACCTAGGGCCTCGGGTTTTGGCTTCGAGGCCAAGGGATAGGATCCGGCTTCAGGCTTCGTTTACTGGCACCTGCGCCTAAACGGTAAACTCCCGTCATGGCGCGGCTTCTTATAGTTCTGCTGATTTCGGTCTGCCTGGTCGCATCACCGGGGTAAGAGGCGCTTGGTGGCGAGCTGACAGCACTTGGCTGCTTTGGCACCTGTCGGGCGGTTCGGTGCTTCCAGCGTACTGAAGCAGTAATTTCTAGTGACGGAGACCTGAGATTTTCTACCCGAGCAAGCGGCATGTCCTCCAAAATGACAAGAAGAAGCTACCACCCTTTTCTTCCACTATTGTTTCCACCACCATGAAGATGGTCGTCGTCACCGTCATCTTCTTGTCCTTCAACCACAACACTGCCGAAATATGCCGTAATGGTCATCGACGTCCTGCTCTCTTCATCAACATCATCCACTGCACCGACATCGCACAACAAGTCACCATGTTTATCTTCATCTTCATCATCATTGTCATTGTCATCATAGTAGTAATCATCATCAACTGTCATCGAAGCCGCCGATATGGTCATCATCATGACTACCATCTTGATCACAATAACGCACATCATCATCATCATCATCATCATCATCATCATCATCCTCGCCATCACCATCAACAGCAACATCACCACCATCAACATCGCCATCGCACATCATCGTCATCATCATCATCATCATTATCATCACCGTCTGCATCGTCGTCACCATCGCCCGTATCGTCCCTACCAGTCACTACCATCCTGCTTGTCGTCCCCACACGGTGAGTCAGAACAACGGAATTATCAGAAGGATGTCAGTCAATTCCGCCTGAAGGTACAAAAGACATAATGCCGGTTCAGCCGCAGAAAATGCATTTCTGTTGTCAGAACGAAGGAAAATTACGGGAGCAATGAAACAGCTGCCGTCAAGCCGTCGTAGAAGCCAAAAGCCGTGCGATGCTTTCATGCCTGTAGAACAAGTTCCAGCTAACTGCAGACGCCGAATCAAGTCACCCCAGCTCGCTTCGGGGGTTCCAAAAAAACAGATCCCACCGTGAACCTTCCCGACAGCCAGCCAAAGACAATCTGAGTCGAGCTCTGTGGTAAACCGAACTATAAAACAATAACACCGATGCGTTGATGCCTAGAACGGGGTTTAGATGGCCATGGTGCATGTGTACACAGTAGTACTATTCAGGCCCCCCCCAAAATAGTAGCAGCAGGCCGATGAGAGAGTATCGTTGCATAAGGCTATCTATTTGCACCCTGAAACACGATAAACACCCTACAGTAGACCCGAAACCCAAACCCTTAAACGCTGCACACGTTAAACCCTTAAACCCTAAGCACACCACTAGGAGCCGAGCTGTGCTGGCTGGCGCACTGGGTATTGGAGGCCTCGCTTTCTCACTGCACAGTATCAAAGGGGAAAAGGAGGGACCCTTAATGGGGACCCCTAGCCTATAATGGGCTATATAATGGGTATATACCAGCTATATTAAGGGTATATACCTAGGGGTCCTTATTAAGGGTCCCTCCTTTTCCCCTTTGACAGTAGCGCGAAGAAGGCTTAAGCTTAGGGGTAAGCCTCTTACATCCATAGCCCGACTCGCGACACCTGAAGGAAAGCCACTTAAGACCCCAGAAGCCTTACCTAAATCCGAAAGCCTGGGCCATGAACCTCCACAAACCCACTCATCTTCTATACCCTAGACCTTAAACCCTAATCATCTTCTTTTCCCAAACATGAACCCTGGAGAGCCTGCTGCCTGGGTTTCAACTTGGAGATGACTTGAAGTAAGCAGTTCGGCGTAATTTCAAGCAAAATGTAAAGTTCTCAGCTCAAAACCCTAATACGAATGTGATCAAAACCTTACTCGTATCAGGAATTTGGGTTTCAGAGAGATGGAGTTTGAGGCTTGGCTTTCATGCCTTGCGACACAGTCGAGGGCTGCGGACGTCAAAGCCACCATTGATAGGGCTTCTTCAGAGTCCCACCTAGAAGGACCTGCCCAAACCCAACGGAACGGCAAACTACCGCCTGAAATCCTTGTGATATGGGAGTTTCCGAAAACTAGGGGTACCTTATTTTGGGTCCTTATAATAAGGATCCCACTGTTTAGGTTACTACAGTAAGTCCCCTATTTTTGGAACTTCCCACACCGCGAACGAGGAAAGACATGCTGCACTAAAAGTCGTTCATGCTTTAGAAGCTGCCCCCACCCTGTAATAGTGACCATAAGGATTGTATAGGATTATATTAGGGCCCTATTATATTCCTATTATACCACTATTACAGGGTGGGGGCAGCTTCTAATTCATGCTACAGTATGCCAAGCTTTGTAGATACGACGACGTTGACGTTCTCTCAAAACACGGTGCGACGTAGGCTAAACTTACCCCTAAACATTAGCCCCTAAATCCTAAACGGCCCTAGACCCTTTTGGGTATCTATCCTAACCTATCCTAACGCCTAAACCCAAACCCTGAACCCGTCGTAGTCTGAGACAGATACGCGTTGGGTGAGACATCGCCGATCAAGGCAAACAAGTTCTCAGCCTGGGTAGTTTAGGCTTTTCAGGGCTTTAAAAAATGGGCTCAGGGGTCTAGGTACGGTTGTTTGGGGGTCTAGGGTTTACGGTTTAGGGGTTTAGTATAATAAGTAAAATGAGGTTCTGGGGCACATTATGCTGTAATTAAAATAAAGGAACGCCCAAAATAGTTTAGGTAATAATGGTTGGGGGGTCACGGTCTAATCTGGTGCTTGGGTGTAGTGCTCAGGGGTTTAGACCTGTAGTGCTTTAGGGTCTAGACCTGTAATTAAATCCTTTCGGAGAAAGAGCTGAGGGAGCATGTCTCAGATTGTTATCATCGCTTGTGTTTCTTTTGTTGAAGCAAGGTGCGGGCGAGTTCGCGAGAAGTCGGGGCTCCTAAGTAGTAACATCAATGGTATAAAGCGGCCTAGGGCTTTTGGCTGATCAGCTGGCCTTTGCAGACCAGCTTCAACTTCCTCCGTCGTAGACCGAAGCTGGTTGACATATGTTGACAACTAGCAAGATGCTGCCAGTGTTGTTGTTGATGCCGATGATGATGGTAGTGATGGTGATGATATGGTGATGATGATGCCGATGAAAGCAAAACCAACATCAAAATCACTGCAGGAGAACCAAGATCAGCAAAACAACATCCTCCCCCTACTCCCTAACCCGAAGCCGCTCATACCCTAACCCCTAATCCCTTGCTCTGCACTCATTTTGCCGGGTTCGCGGCGCCCAAGGAAGTTGCCAGAGGCGTGGGAGTTGGGGGCGGAGAGACGGACTCCTGGGGGCAGGATAAGGTTGCGGCTTCGGGTTCGTTGTTTGGGCTTGGGGCTTAGGGTTTATGAACGGCTTAAGGCTTGGGGCTTGCTTGGGGTTTAGAGGCTTAGTTAGAGGGAACACGGGGCTGAGATTTTGAAGATTAGTTCTCCCCCGAAAGCCCCTTTCCTCCTGCGATCTCCTGCGTAATACCACGACAGCGAGGACGCAAGGCAGTTAAGAGTTTTGAGGGATTGGGGAAGGTACGTGGTTCAGGGAATTTTTTGTTGGGAGCCTGTAGCTTAGACTTCATGGTTCCGGACTGCGGCTCGGGGGTTCTTAGACTTGAGGGTTTGTTCCTTCGGAGTCTGAAATGCAGCGATGACATTTGTGGCGCTGAAGGTTGACTTTCAACCCAAAATCGGACTATACCCCCTTAGAACCATTTTCAAATCCTAAACTCCGGGCCTCGCTGCAAGCTGAAACTGAAAACTGAGGCTAAGAGTCTGTGCCCCCTAAAGCCTCAACCCTAAACGAAGCACCCGCCAGCCCTAGACCCAAACCATCAACCTTGCCTCATCCTGGGAAGCCCTTTTGTGAACCCCGGAACGTTGGAACATAGATTTAGGATGATTCATGCTGGGATTATTCATAGTCACCCTAAAGCTGCGGTTGCCATGGTACTGATGACTGTGCTTGGGGCTGTTGCCGCGAGTGGAATTGTGATTGCGGCTGTGACTCTGTGACCATAACAATCCGTTTTACTTAGGATTAGGGTGTAGGGTTTATGGGTAGGCCAACTCGGAATGTAGGTTGAGGCTCGAAGACCCTGCAAATCCAATTAGAGGTCTGAGTCTGAACAATCACAACTCGACTCTGGCCCGATCTCTTAACCTGCTCGAACTAGCCGAGGGCGCAGCTCTGGAGTGACTGGCGGTCGCCGTGCCTTTTTTGGAAGGCTTGCGGCCAACGGCTAGCTATAGTGACAACGCAACAGCCGCAGCAGCTGGTGCTGCTATTCTTCTTCTTTCTAGTAATCGTATTATTACTATTATTATTACTACGACCACCACCACGGGTGTCAATAATTAGTTACGAGAATGGTACATAATCTCATAAATATTCTCGCAAGGCTTTGTACCAATGCTCACAATACGACTTATGGCGGCATGCAAGTTATCTCAAGCAGCCTCTAACTCTCTTCCGAGGGGTTTCAGGTGTGGGTTCTGAGGCTTTTGAATTACGCTTATCATGGTGCAGCATGGGGTAACGGTGTCTTGCCTTGCATGCAAACGACAGTGATCTAAATCCCAAACATTACAGTACAGGGTCTGGACGAGTTTTGAGCTGTTCGGGCTTAGTCATCTCCGTCTCATTGAAAAATCAAACACCCCAAGATTTCGGTTGAGGGTTTATAGATCTTCGTCTTGGGCGGTCTCACATACTGTAGGACAGCGAAGCTAGGAAACACTGCCCGAACTCCCACTCAATAGCTCAGCGCACGTGAATTCTTCCAAGCCGACACTGTCAAGACGCACTAGCTATATCCCACTAGCTGCATCTGCAGCTGGACTCAATATTCTGCCCTGCCGCAGCGGACCGTCCTTGCCGATGGTCTTATCCTCGGATCTACCAATCACAGGCTTCCCCGGACTGACGAAGAAAGCCAGAGCCATTCCAACAACCACTCCTTGGCAACTTCGTGAGCAGCTTTTGGCGTCCAGTCGGGACGAGAGAAGCCCCCCGTGGCACTAGCACATCAGAAACCCCCAACTCCTGAAGTCCTAGACCCCTGAACCCTAAACCCTAATCCCTAAACCCCTGAACCCTAAACCCTAACCCCTAAACACTGAACCCTAAAGCCTGAACCCTGAACCCTGAACCCTAAACCCTGAACCCTAAACCCTAATCTCTGAACCCCTGAACCCTAAACCCTAAACCCTTGAGCTCTAAACCCCAAGGCTCTGAACCCTAAACCCGCGAAAGCTCTGAAGCTCGAAACCCCAAACCCCTATGCACCTGCACACCTCCTCAATCGCAACTGCTGAGTGCTAACCATAGACCTTAACGGGTAAATCCCGTACCCTCATGCTCTAGCCTCTACAGGACTCTTCGTAGCAGCCCCTGTATGCACAAGCCCTTAGGTCAACTCCGATAGAACCCTTATTGCAAAGCCTCCCACACGCTTGACAGTTTATCCTACATCCTGAACCCCAAACCCGCCCAACTAAACCCCAAAACCCTTGACGATCAATTAACCCCACAGTAAACCCCATAAAATTGGAAACCGGATTACGGCCAAATAGTGCTGGGATTCCCTATACATTACTCTTAGGGATCGAGGCTATTGAGTTTCCAACTTTTGGGCTTCTACTGTATACCGCAGACTCCAGAAGCCGAGACACAAATCTAAACCACAAAAAGCCGAAACAGGAAAACCGTGAGAAACCATAAACCTGCGCAGCCCCTGAACCCTGAAAGCCCCTAGATCCTAAACCCCAAACCCTCACCCTAAAGCCCAAACTCTCGGCCCCTCATGCTAACATGGCTTTTTTCGAAAGTCCAGATTACATGCCTTAAATGACCCTTAAATGGAATTTAGGTGGACCCATTGGATCCCACAAATAAAAGTAGGTTTGGGTAGCTCCCAGTAAACCTCGCGCAAAAAAATCCCCGAACATGCGAGGACCCGGCCGGTAGCGAGGTCGGGTGGGGCATCGAGGAATTGTGCCTCCAGGGACCTGTTTTGGGTTGAGAACTTATCTAGGCTAACCCACTTTGAAAAAGTATATACTTCTTTAGGCTTCTTAGTTTTTAATAGGAACCCAGAAACCTGAACGTAGAAAAGTGTGCCACTGAACAGCCTGGTCATAGGGTGATAAGGGTTTTACGGTTTAGCTTCAGGGGATACGGTTAAGCGCTGTAGGGTTAAGGGTCAAGCCACGGACCGTTTTTGCGCTGTTGCCGGCTTGTGTTGCATGTTGCTTTCTTGATCTGTTCTGTAAGGCTTTTGGTTGACTTCTGGAATCTTGTTCTGTTGCTCTTTACCCTAAACCCTTATGTTGTTGTTCGTTCGTTCTTGTTGCTGTGGGATTGCGGGGTGTAGGCGTTTGGGATTCAGGATTTCGGGCGTTATCAGATTTTGGGCTCCAGCCTCAACTGCCGAAGTTTTACTCCGACCCTTAGGGTCTATAGGGTTCAGAGCTGGCTTTTGTCAGGTATCTGGGTGGTTGTCAAAATTATGGCCCTTTTTTTGGGTACCCTAAATAAGAGGTGCCATACTCTAATAAGGACCCAAAAAGGGACCCTAATTTTGACAACCACCCATCTGGGTTTATAGTAGAAACCAGAAAGTTGGAACATCATTATCCCCATGCCCTTAAGGTAAGGTATTAGGGATCCTAGCACTGATCCTACTAAAGCCATGTTCCAACATTTTGGCTTCTGCTATAGGTCGGAAAGGCTTTGGGCTTCGGGATTTAGGGCAGCCTCTTCTTGCAAAATCTCTGACGCTGAGGGTTCGGGATTGAGGGTTCAGTTTTTTCTGGCTTGAGCTTTAAGGTGTTTGACCTGGGACTCGTATATATTTTGGGTGAGACTAGACCGCCTAAGCCCCCAAACCCTAAGCCCTGAACCCTTGAGGGATCCCGAAACTGCGTAACTACCCCCGGAAGGCTGCCGCACCGAAGAGTAATCTCGAAAGCCCCTTCGGTCGACACTAAAGCTGTCTAGCATGCGAGGTGTAAATTTCGCGACTGCCGCTCTTGCGAGCATCATCAGCATGAGAACTTGACAAAAAAAACGTCGAACCCCAATAAGCAAGCCTGAAACATGAAAGCATTCGCGCGCATTCGCGATGATTCTTCTGCTGTGTTGAGTGGTCAGTTGTGGCCCTAGTAGCCCTTGTATGACTATAGGTTTTACTTAAGGTTCTCGCTGCAGCGGCCATGATAAGTGCTTTTCGTGCTAATACTTCTGTACTACAAGAAAGGCATCACTGGCAGCACTGCTACCTGTAATGCTGGTAAATGCGAATATTTCTGGTAAGACTCTTCTTGCCTTGCTATCGGCACCGGTACTGCCAGCAGTCGCTAGCCGTTGCGCTTAAACCCTAAACCCTAAGTCCCTAATCCCCAAACCTGTGGAGAACTCAAGCCCCTAATTCCCCAACCCCTACAGAAACCCAAGCCCCTACACCCACAACCTCTATAGAACCCGCTAGAAGAACCTTCAAAAACCTACGCCTGGCTGGAACCCTAAACCCCAAACCTCTATGGAACCCTTCAGGGACCCTAAACCCTAAACCCCTATAGAACCCTTTATTGGAACCCTTCCAAGGAACCCTAAACCCTAAACCTGAAACCCCTATAGAACCCTTTAATTTGAAGGAACCCTTCAAAAGAACCCTAAAACCCTAAACCCCTATAGACAAATTGAAGCAAAAACCCTAGGATCTAGGAACCATCAAAGACGCTCCCTTCGGGACTGGCCTCGAGGCATCTGCTCTTCTGGCACCCGCAGGCTCCTCCTGGACAAGGCCCCCGGAGGCCGCGTTTTTCGAACGGTTCCTCTAAAGGGATCTATGAGGGTTCCTTTAGGGGCTTACGGGGGTTTTGGGGTTTAGGGCTCCTTTAAGGGGATCTATGAAGGCTCCTTTAAAAGGATCTATATATCGCTTCCTTCAAAGGGATCTAGAAGGGTTTTGGGGTTTAGGGTTTAGGGGTTTGGGGCTTAGGGGTTTAGGGGCTTGAGGGCTTAGGGGTCTTGGGGCTTAGGGTTCCTTTAAAGGGATGTATGAGGGTGCCTTAAAAAGGATCTATATAGTGCCTTTAAAAGGATCTGAAAGGGTTTTGAGGTTTAGGGTTTAAGGGTTTGGGGCTTAGCGGCTTAGGGGCTTAAGGGCCTACGGGTTTTGGGGCTTAGGGCCCCTTTCAAGGGATCTAGAAGGGTTTAGGGGTGGGGTGTTTTTGTGTTTAGGGGCTTAGGGGTTTGAGGTTTAGGGCAAGAATTTGTGGGGTTTACGGGCTTAGGGGTGGGGGTTGAAGGTTTAGGGGTGTACGGTGGTAGGGTTTAAAGTTAAGGGGGGGTTAGGGTTAGGGGTTTACGTTTCCAAAAGTACCATGATGCTTGAAAACGGGCTCATCCTGGAAACGTGCACTCTTCGGGCTCAGGTGTAGCCCAGGTATTGGTCGAGTCTGAAGGTTTCGGGTTTAGGGTCTATAAGGTTCAGAACCATGGCCCGCAGCTTGAGCTGAGTTTCAAGCGTGCCAACTCCGAGTTATTTGTTGGTGTCCCCAGGTATGGTGGTGGGGCTTCACCGCTTACGGCCGGATTTCTCATGGCCGTTTCAACAATACAATTTCGCAGTACCGCGCCGAACCGTTACCGCACCGCACCGAACCGCACAGCAATGTATCGAAGAACCGCCACCTCACCCCTCCCCTCACCCCTCCACCCTTCACCCCCTCCTCCACCTCCACCACCCCTCCACCACCCCTCCTCCCCTCCCTCCCCTCTCCCCTCCACCCCTCCACCACTCCCGTCCACCCTCCACCCCTCCCCTCCCCTCCACCTCCACTCCCTCCACCACCCCTCCACCACCCCTCCTCCTCTTTTTTTATCTTTTGACGGGTGAATTGACTATTGCGAACTCACTGAACCGCAGGACACGGTCCACAGCATGAACAGCCTGGGTTTGGAGTACCATACTTCAACACTTTTCTTGTGCCTGTTCCTTAAAGGAACGGTTGAAATAAAAGTTGAGACACGAATTGTGTTTGTAGGTATCCACCCCTCGAGGGGGTGGAGGGGTGGAGGGGTGGAGGGGAGGGGGGTGGAGGGGTGGATTGGTGGTGGGGTGGAGGGGAGGGGGGGGGTGGAGGGGTGGGGTGGATGGGTGGGGTGGAGAGGGGTGGAAGGGTGGAGGGGTGGAGGGGTGGGCATACCGCACCGCACAGAACCGCAAGCCCACAATACCGCGCAATACAAACCGCCACACACCGCAGAAAGGCAGTACCGCACCGTGCCGATATTAAGCAGCCATGATTCTGGGGATCAGGGTGCGAGGATTAATGTCTGGGAAAGCTCCACAGAGTGACATGTTACTTGCGGCCCAAGTGATATAATTTTAGGATGAAGGTATCCGGATCCTCTCGGCTAGGGCACAGAGCTTTCAGGACCGTGAGGAAAGAAACCCTAAACCCCAAACCCTGCTCCCGAGACCCTGTCACGGAATATAGACGGGGTAGTACCGGGGCCAGATTGGGATACCGACCATCAGACCCCCAGGGTGAGCAAGGATCATGGCGACGAAGACATGTCCAGCATTTGTGTGTCTGCGCCTGGAGTCCTTCACGAGCACTGATCTCCCGAAATGAGTCACTTCTATATCCGATAGCCAAGCGGCAGCTTCCACAAAAGAGCTTAAGCATGCGTTAGCAGGGAGTGACTGCGGTGACTGCGGAGCCGCGAACGAGCGACCGCTCCAGACGTAGTGACACCGCCGATGTCCGGCGACTTTCAGGGCTAGAGGACCTTTAACATGCCGTATCGTGCCGGTGAGCCTGGAAAGTGGAGGGCGTGAACAGCAGCTGAAGCCGCACACAGGCGTTCTCCAGGTTGCTCACCCCGCTCAAGAGCCAGGCTGCCGTTGGGCATTGATGAAGTTCCCCCTGACTGAAGTACAGGTGGCCATCCTCTTGCCCACTGAGAGCTTGGAGTCTCTGTGGCCAGCCTGGGAACCGGACGGACACATTCGACTCCACCGAGACCGAATCAGGAACGCGTGCACCTTTCTCACAGCGCCGTTCCGTTTGTCCGTTTGCTTCAGAGGATGTCCACCAAATACTGCAGCACTCCGAAACGCTCACCGAATGTAGTGCGACGGACATGGGTTCCATATCCGCCAAGTGGCGTTGAGACCTGGCCGGTTTCAGGATTAGAGGCTTCGACCGCATCTTGCCCAGGCCACCTGTGAAGAGCCGACCCTCGCCGAGCTCCCGAGATCCTCGGCTCGTTGAGAGCTCGATCTCATGTAGGACGATTGAGGCCTGCATCAGCTTCAGCATGCCGTGCAGAGACCTTTGACACCGCCAACCGTTGTATTCATAGACTTGACACGGTGGTGATGCCACGCCCTGAGACGACGAGCGGCGGCCATCCAATTGCTAGGGCCGAGCCTCGTTGTCCGTGAGCAGGGCATTCCGCCTTCGAGTGCCTGGGGCCACCCCGCACGGTCGGCGAGCCGGCGCCTAACAGAGACGCTGTGCCACACGGGGGCATCAGAAACCAATCCGTTCAAGTTCGACTGGCAATCCGGGGCATGCGCCTGTGCCTTTGGGGTGCCAGCTTTTGCAACAATAGGTTGCCCATTCGCCGAACTAAGGTCGGCAAAAATGGCAGGACGTCGGCCACCTCGACGTGGGTAAGATCAGGCATCGGCAGCGGAGCCAGCACGGGGAGAGAAAGCGCTCAAACTCTAAATCGTAAACACACACCTGTTGATCGAACACCTTCAAGCACCAGCTCTTCTTGAAGCACACGTAGTGGCTGAAACACCGACCTTGCTTTCCCAACTTCGTTCTGTGATCTGAGAAGTTTTCTCAGTAAGAAGGAGGGGGCCTGGCTCCTTCACTCAGCTTGTGGGCTGCTGGTGATCATATATGCTAAACCATACTGAGTATAAAATATGACCGTATCTTCTACTATCTTATGCGATTATAGTGATAAATGACATATCAAAGCTCCATGGGGGAGATGGCACCGGTGGAGCCGGCGCTGATGGCCGGTGCTAAGCTGACGAATCCAGTTCCGCTCAATGCCGCGGCCCTGAGGCATGTAGGTATTACCCAGAGACTCCAATATCCCTTAACTAGGGATCCTTAAATCATATTAAGGATCCTACCATAATTTGAGGTATATTCCTTAATTAAGGATCCTACCATAATTTGAGGTATATTCCTTAATTAAGGGATATTGGGGTCTCTGGGTACAGCTTGGGAACTCCGGCAAATTGAACTCTCAGCCTTGGCCTGCATTCAAACCCCAATCCCTAGACTCCTAACCCTTGGCTCTAAATCTCGAAATCCAAATCCTTGACTCCAAAATCCAAATGCTCTACCCTGAGCACGAGATCCTGAGCCCTCAAACGCTAAATCCTGAACTCTAACCCTTGGGGCCTAGGCGCTAGGCCCTAAGCCCTAAATCCTAAACCCTAAACGCCTAAACCCTAACTCCCTAAACCCTAAAACCCCGAACCCCTGGGCCCTGAACCCCTAAACCCCTAAAAACCCTAAACCCTAACCCCTAAACCTCTAGACCCCAAACCCCTAAACCCCAAACCCCTAAACCACAAACCCTAAACCCTATCAACCCAAACCCTAAAGCCCCAAACCCCTAAACCCTGCACCCCTGAACCCCTAAAAGCCTAAACCAACTACTTCTGGGCGCTGCGACCCTGGGCTCGTCGAAGTCGAACTGCGCCACCCAGGATGCTGGGGGAGGAGGCTGCCTGCTGGATTCTGGGTTCTTGTTAAGGGGTTTGGGGTTTAGGAGTTTAGGGTGTTGGGTTTGGGGTTTAGTGCCCTGTTTCAGGTGAAGTGTTGTCGAAGCAGCTTAGAAGTTGAATGATTCGTTTTGTACGTCTGTCCGTCTGTCCGTCCGTCCGTCCGTCTGCCTGTCTGTCTGTCTGTCGTCTGTCTGCATGCATGTAACTGTATGCATGTATGTGCGTATGCGCATGTTTGACTTACTTACTTACTTACTTACTGACTTACTTACTTACTTACTTACTTACTTAATAGCTTTGATGTGTTTCAATGATTTATGGAAGTGTGCAGCTTGAAGGGTAATGGAGTTCTAGGACGAAATAAAGGCTCGACAAGAGTAGCCGAAGGTTTTGTAAGGTATCCACAAGGGTTGATTGTTTTTTGATTCGGGATTCGGGGCTTGTATATGCAGAGTCGGAGGAATTGGGTTTAGTGGGCTAAGGGTCTTCGGGCTTCAGGCTCGCAAGATGGTGTTTCAGACAGACGCTGTAGCTATCTGGTGCCGTAGGGTTCAGAATATTGTTCATGTCGAGATACGGTGTTTATACATGTGACTCAAGGGTGAACGGACCAGGTGGCACCGATGGCGCGATACTGGTATCGGGTTCAGTGGGTTAGGCAAAACTGCGCACGCCCGTTGCAGAGCTTCACCTGTGCGCAACCATCGAACATGATCACTGAATCACTGATGAATGCTACTTGTCGTTGCTTTCCGTACTGGACTGGCAGAACGGGAGGAGCAATCCCAATGCTCTGAGTTTAATGACCTTTCGCAGGAACCATCCTCCTTGGAACCCCCCCATACTGCTACCCTAAACCCTGAGCCCTCAACCACTCCCTAAACCCACAGCTCTGCACCCCAGAAACCCGATCTTTGCCTTGACGATTTTGAGTCTAGACCCTCTCAGGAAGTTTCAGACAACAAAGGACCTCGGTGTAGGGATTTCTACATTTGGGCTAATGTTCGAAGCCCTAAGCCCTATACTGTTGAAACCTGGAAACCTTACCCATCAACCCGGGCCGTGATCGCGAAGGCGGCCGCTGCGACTCCGTCGGCGGCGTGGGCCACTGAGGCCTTGGCTGGTTTAGGGTTTAGGGTTTAGGGTCGACTCTTTGCTTGAACCCTAGCCCTAAACCCACAAACTGTCGGTCGGCTCTTTGCCTAACCCCAAGGGTCCAAGTACCTAATAGTCATATACTCTCCCAAATAGTAACCTACATAACTACTATCCGAAACCTAAGTACCTAACTATTGGGTCCCTTGGACCCCTTGGGTAAAGGCCCTAAAGCCTAAACTAAACACCAAGCCCTACAGTCGTAATTTTGTGTGTCTGGCTTGTGAGTATTTCGGATATCAATTGAGGCTTTAAGGCTTTGAGAGTTGCAAGACACGGGTCCAGCAGTGCACTTAGGGTTTAAAGGGTCTGAGCTTGGAATGTCGGACTGAAGCTGTTTAGGGGCGCGAGTTGACGGTTTAGGGCCTAGGGATTAGGGATGTCTGCCCTGATCCTAGACCCGAGTTCTGGAACTGGGGTTTTACATGAATTGCTCTGAGGGTTGAGGGTTTTCCACACCCTAAACCCTAAACATTACAAGGGCTGTTCAGGCTCTACGCATAGGCTCCATCGTAGTTCCTTTTTGGGCTTTCTTCCGCCGATTTCCATCGACGGTCTCTGATGACCCCCGTGTCCTAAACCCCTTGAGCCTTAGCCGTGTGATCGTCAAAAAGAGCCCAAACTCACCCAAAAGCCTGGAAACCCAAACTCAAAACCCTTAAAGCCCCCAACCCTGGGCCCCAAAACCTCAAGCCCTAAACCGCAAAACCCTAAACCCTAACACCCTAAAGCCAAGGGCCCCTAAACCCCCAAAACCCCCAAAGCCTAAAGTCCTGGGCCCCAAAGCCCTAAAACCCTACCCGCAATCCCGAGTCTATGTCCGCTAAACCCCAAACCCTATAGATCCCCTTCAAGGAACCCTTATAGATCCCTTTAAAGGAATCCTTATACATCCCTTTAAAGAGAACCCCTAAAGATCCCGTTAAAGGAACCCTGATAGATCCCTTTAAAGGCATCCTTATAGATCTCTTTCAAGAGAACCCCTATACATCCCTTTAAAGGAACCCTTATAGATCCCTTTAAAGGCATCCTTATAGATCTTTACAGGGAATCCCTTTAAAGGGGAACCCTTATACATCCCTTTTAAAGAGAACCCTTATAGATCCCTTTAAAGGCATCCTTGTAGATCTTTACAGGGAATCCCTTTAAAGGGAACCCTTATACATCCCATGTCTATGTCTCCCGCGCGAAGGGAGCCACCGAAGGTGCAAGAGGCGCCTGCGTAAATTATTGGGTTTAGGGTTTAAGGTTTAAGGGGCTCCTTTAAAGGGATCCTTTAAGCGGTCCTTAAAGGGATCTATAAGGGTTTAGGGTGTTTAGGGTTTAAAATGGGAGTTTCCGAAAATTAGGGGTACCTCAATTTGGGGCCCTTATAATAAGGATCCTACTGTTTAGGGTTTAAGGGTTAAGGGTTTAAAGTGTTTAGGGGTTTAGGGTTTAGGGGTTTAGGGTTTAAAGTGTTTAGGGGTTTAGGGTTTAGGGGTTTAGGGTTTAAAGTGTTTAGGGGTTTAGGGTTTAGGGGTTTAGGGTTTAGGGGTTTAGGGTAAAGGGTTTAGGGTTTAGAGTTTAAAATCAGGGCCTTAATCATCAGAATTAGAATAGGGCTCCTGTGAGGGTTCTTACAGGTCTATAAGGGTACCAGAATACAGGGGCCGTAATAATTAGAGTGTTGGCAATTATTAAGGCCCCTAGATTAGGGTTTTAGAGTTTCGGGTTTAGGGTGGTTCTGTGTTCAAAGTTTAGCGTGTGGGGGTTTGTAGGTTAAGGGCGTGGAATACCGTTCGGAGTTACTGAACTCTGAACTCTGAACCTCCAACACTGTAAGCACTGACACAAGCTCAGCCATCTGCATGAGCCTAGATAGCAACCCTTCGTTAGGCTGACACCCTGCATGCATTGCCGAGGGGCTTAGGGTTAAAAGACTCGCAATGAAGGCAAATTCTGGAGTTCTGGAGCTTTAGTGCGCTGCACTGTGCTCGAGTCTGCAAGATAGGGCATATGCTACAAATCCTCAGCGGCTTTTTGCTGCACGGCGCGGATTCTAGAGTTTCGAGTTGAACTCTGATTATGAGGCGACAGGACTTGATGCATCATACGGTTGCTAATTTTGGGAGGCTTAGCGCTTACGGGTTCAGGGTTCAAGGGTTTAGGCTTTCGGATTTAGGGTTTAGTGCAAGGCAAGACAAAGGCTCCCTGAACCTGCGAAGCAAGCTTTCGATAACCGGGCTTCAATGGACAGCTGGTTTGGGCAGAATCTCTAGGGTTTCGGATTTGGGGTTTAGGGTTTGCGGCCTTTGAAGCAATTGAAGCCGCGACTGTCTGTTTGCAGCGCATGACTCCCCAACTCCTAGACCTTAGAGTAACCTAGGAATAAAAAGGGTGCCCTTTTTGGTTTAAAGGGGTTTATAAGGGAACCTAAGCCTCAAAAAAGGGAATAAGGGCCTACTCTGGGTCCTAGACTCAATGTCCTTAACTCCCGAAGCCCCATGACCCTGAACCCCAAAACCTTCAACGTCAAACTCCCCCACCCTGAAATGAAGTGCGAGCCCCCTCAATCAAAAGGGAAAAGGACGAACCCTTAATGGGGACCCCTACCTTATAATGGGCTATATAATGGGTATATAATGGTATATTAAGGGATGAATTAAGGGTATATAACTAAGGGTCCTTATTAAGGGTCCCTCCTTTTACCCTTGGACTCAAACCTCGGAAACCCAACACCCCAAGCCTAAAACACTCCAAACATGTCGCTGGCCTCAGGAAAGGCCGGAAAGGAGGCAAAGTCAGTGGACGCTGGCGGAGGTGCCTTTGCTGAAGACAAGCCCAGGGTTTACTGTGAATTCAACTGCGTGCCTACTATGGCCAACTTACAGAGTGCATAGTGGGTGTTGAGAGGGTCCGGCTGGGTTTGAAAGGCTGTAAAAGGTCCGTAGGTGCTCAAGAATAGGGTCATAGCTAAGGTAAGTATGGTTGGCTTTATTACAAACAGGCTCGCCTAGAATCTTAGAATGCTGCATACTGCCCGCCCACTCTTATCGTCAGCCTTGAGGTCTTCAGAGATGGTCCTATGAGCTAAGACTCTTAGCCCAAACCCTAAACAAACATACACTATACTGAACTTAGAACCCTAGCAAAAGTTGTAAGTTTAGCTGTTTCTTCGGGATTATAATAACCAAAATTTAGATTTATTTCTAAATACCCCTAAGATACCTCTAATTACACATCCAGGCCCTAGTTCCCAAAACCATCTTACTCTGAACCGCTGTGCATGGCCTCATTAGACGCTCCTCGGACCCTTGACCCTACCTAAAAAGGCCCCAACCCTAAACCCCTGAAATCCATAATCCTCTCATCCCCAAAGCCCTTAACACCTTAAACCCCTAATCCCGTCATGCCCAAAGCTCTTGACATCCCGCAACTGCGGACCTGAAATGACCCGAAACGATCCAAATCTCGAAACCCGGGAGCACGGCCGCATCTGGAAAGCTGGCCCAAGAGGAACCTGAGAGATTTCAGGTTTAGGGTTACTTGGAGGGTCGGGGGACTTAGTAACTGCTTATTTTAGGGACTTGTAAAATTTTAGGGTACTTATAAGTCCACTTATTACCTACTTACTAAGTCCCCAGGCCCTCCAAGTACCCTAAGCCCTAAACCGTCAAGGCTTTACTGTGGTGTCCGGGCGATTGCGCCAGAAGATTGCCGGGGGGGCAGCCCCTTATAGCAAACCCGAAAAAGTTGGAAAACTGATAAAGGACAACTAGTGCTGGGATTCCCTATACATTACTCTTAAGGACCTAACTTCAGGACTGAGGCTATTGGGTTTCCAACTTTTGGGCTTCTACTATATAATTCCAATATCCTAAAACCCAATCAAAAGCCCCTGCTCTTCGAATTTGGCAGGCCTTTGCACTTAAAGGATCATGGGACTTAGTAACTAGGGCTCCTACAAAGGGTTCCTTAAAGGGGATCTGTAAGGTTTCTATACGGGTGGCTTAAGAGCACTTAAAGGGATCATGGGACTTAGTAACTAGGGTTATAATTAGGGTAACTACAATTATAACTACTTATAACCCAATTTAAGGTACTTCTAACCTTGCTTGCTAAGTCCCAGGATCCTCCAAGCAGGGTTTAGGGTTCAAGGCCTGGGCTTTAAAGCCCCTTGAGATCCTATAAAACCGACTCGTCGGGTATCATGGGGAACTAAAGGTTAACCTTTTTGGTTACTTGGAGGGTCGGGGGACTTAGTAACTGATTAGTTTAGGGACTTATTAGTACCATAACCCCAATTAGGGTCCCTTTTAGGGTACTTATAAGTCTACTTACTACCTACTTACTATGTCCCCCGACCCTCCAAGTATATAGGGATTATTATAGGGACTATACTACCCAAAAAAGGTTAAAGGTTACCTACTCTACTACTAGGAAACCAACCAGCTAAACCCTGAAACTCTGAACAGCCTGGCGGGCCTGGGCTTTAAAGCCCCATCGATATCTAAACTAAGCCCCTGAACCCTAAACCCTAGGACCCCCGAACCCTAAAACTCTCAAACACCTAACCTTCGAAACCTAGGAGATATGCCCTGAAAACCCCTCAACCCTAAGCCGTAGACCCTAAACCCTAAGCCCTAAACCCGGAAACTTAACCTTCGAAGCCCTCCACTCAGGCACTGGCTGCTGGGGGCCTTTGAGATCCCCTCGGGGTCGAAGGCATCCTCCCAAAGAAGAGACTTTGGTTTAGGGGTTTAAGGTTTAGGGCTTTAGGGGTTTAGGGTAAGTTTAGGGGGTTAAGGGGTTTACGGTTTCGGGTTTAGGATGTAGGTTTTGATGTCTAAGCGTGTCGAGATTAGGTTTGGGGCTTAGGGTGTAGCTTTGCTTGTTTAAGTGTCTGCCTTTCTGCTCAAGCCCGCCTTCACAAGCACACACAGGGTTTGGGGCTCAGGGTGTTGATCACAGTGTCAAATCATATTAAAAGTTAAAATGGTCCCCCCAGAGGTTTTGTGCGACTTTTGCAACGGTCGTACAAGGTCTTCAGAGGGTTGTACAGCATTTGGTGGGTTCTTATGGGGCTTGTCGTTGCAGTGCTGCCGTGATTCGGTAGGGCTATATGATTGGCAAGTTTTCGGCACGTGGAGGGTCGGGGGACTTAGTAACTAGGTAGTAAGTAGACTTATAAGTACCCTAAAAGGGACCCTAATTGGGGTTATGGTACTTATAAGCCCCTAAAATAGCCAGTTACTAAGTCCCCCGACCCTCCAAGTAGGCTTTGGGGGCTGTGAGCTTTAGGCTTATTGGTTATAAGTACCTTAATTGGGGTTATATGTAGTTATAAGTATAGTTACCCTAATTATAACCCTAGTTACTAAGTCCCATGATCCTTTAAGTATGATTGCCAAGTTTTCGGCAGGTTGTCGGGTTTGAGGTTCAGGGTTCAGGCCAGGGGCCTATATAATGATAAAACCAAAGTCATATGCGTGGTTGTCAAAATGATGGTCCCTTTTTGGGTACCCTAAGTATTAGGTGCCGTATAATAATAAGGACCCCAAAAGCGACCCTAATATTGACAACCACCCATATCTCTAGTGGTCTCTTATGAAGGACCCTTGCTGTAAACGACGACACCCTAAAACCTAAACCCCCAAACCCCTAAACCCCTGAACATTGACTCTGGGGTGCAGGATCAAGAAACTTAGTAAGTAATATCGGGGCCCTAATAAATAGAGTAGGGTTTTGGTGTATATTGGACTATCTCCATGATAAGGAACTACCCAACATAGTATAGGCACGTCTGTGCGGGTCGCCGTCAGGCAGTGCAGCGGGTTCTTGCCTTTCAGGACTTCCGCATAGCGCATGAAAAAGAGTCGCAAGTGCCATTCTTTGCGGAGCCGACGAAAGAATCCACTTTTTTCGGCCCATCGCCCGGAGCTATGGTCTGATCCTGTGCCCAGATGACGCTTGGCGTACTTGACGAGAACGTCCTTCACTGCCTCGAGAGGAGAGGCCGGGTCCATCCCGAAATCGGGGAGAATGCCGGGGGTAGCGACCATTTGCACCAGCCGGTGCGTGCACAGGATCGCCTCAACAAGGTCCCTCGCCTCCCGCAACCGTCGGCCGAAGGCCGAGGTCTTCCACGGAGCCTTGTCGTACTTCATGATCAGGAGCACATCTCAGGAACGTCCTGAGAGGCAAAGACCTCTTCACGATGCAGTTTGTGCATGCTGTCTCTATGGATCATGATGGAGAGGGTGTGATTGGCCGGGAATGGCGAAGGTAGCTCCAAGATGTTGTTGGGGGTAGGGCTTCAAGTTGTTGGGGCTAATCAGGTTCCTACATCAGGGTTCCGATTTAGGGATTGATGTTTGTTTTTGGTTAGGGCTGGCAACCTCAGGATTTCGAGTTTGGAGCTGAAGGCTCTAGATTCTAGGCTACATGTAAGATTCGTTCTTAAACCCTACAGTAGAAGCCAGAAAGTTGAGACATGGCTTTAGGAGGATTAGTGCTAGGATCCCTTACAGTTTACCTTAAGGGCACGAGGAGTCTAATGTTCCAACTTTCTCGCTTCACTAGAAACTGAGCCATGGACTGCTATTCACGATTTACGGCTCGGGGCCTGGAGGCTAAGGGGTCTTCCTCTGCTTTCTCCTGACCCGGGTCCTCTACAGCCCGGGGCCCAAAGGATGAAAGCACCAGACCCCAAAACCTCTTGTGCAAAGTAGACCCAAGTAAGCCCCGAATCCTACCATCCTCTCTGTTTCGAGGGTTGGTTTGGGGAGAGTATGTAGCGGCTGTGCAGTCTGACTCGCAAGAAGCGCGTCGGGCGTTGTAGGTCAACCCTGAGACCAAACCTTCGAAGACACAGAAACCCTAAACCCCTAAACCCCTAAACCTCTAAACCCCTAAACCTCTAAACCTCTAAACCTAAACCCTAAATCCCTAAACCCCTAAACCTCTGAACCCCTAAACCCCAAACCCTAAACACCAAACCCCAAACCCCTACACCCCCGGAGCCTCGGGTGTTTGGAGTCCCGGCGGCGAGCTGGGTGGGGCAAAGGCGAAGTCCTCCAGTAAGTGCCCAGAGACTCCAATATCCCTTAATTAAGGAACTGGTTATTTTAGGGACTTATAAGTACCATAACCCCAATTAGGGTCCCTGTTAGGGTACTTATAAGTCTACTTACTACCTACTTACTTTGTCCCCCGACACAACAAGTGAACGCTAGTCACCAGACCCTATAAACCAGCAATGGCCCCCACATGGGCCAAAGGGGCTGGATGATGGGTTCGTGCAACCACAAAAGCGCCGAATCCAGCAAACCAGAGGTATTCTAGTGGCCCTTGTCATTTGAGAGTAAAACAATCCCATCCTTGATGCCCTCTACCGTGTTTGGGACTGGGACTCTCATGACACGCGCCCGAAACTTCCGTGCGCCCGCCAGGAAGAGGAACTCTTCACACGAGCTAAACCCCGAACCCTGCTAACCCCGATTTGAAGACGCTACGGTGACGTTTTTTCAACATACGAACTTTCAAACATCCAAACGAGCGAAGAGTTTAGGGTTTAAGGGGTTGAGGTTCGGGGCTGTCGCGGTTTAGTGCTTTACAAAGAGCACTGTCACCGTGTATCTGCAAATTTGGCCCTCAACTCATGACTCAACCATCCTCCCGTCCGGTGACCCCACCCTGCAGGAACTTAGTGTTTTGGGGGCTCAGGGTTTTGGGGTTGAAGCTCCGTCCAGTCCTGACCGTTCGGGACGCCGGCTCCGGCCTGGCAGTAACATGCAAGGGCTGACTAACCATGTTCCAACTTTCGGGAGTTTACCTTCAACTCCCGAACCCTGGACGCGCAAAGTGCCAACGCCGATCCTTGAGTTCCAAAACCTTCAAGCCGCCCCTGGCATAATCCTAGTTTAGCAACTGCTAGCAGCCCTCATAGTCGAGTAACCCTTATGATAGAAGCCGTATCGAACCCTAAATTGAAACCTAAAATGCGTAATGCAATCCTGTTAGGATGCCTATAGAACTCTTGGCAGGAACCCGAGGAAAGCCTTGCAGAGTCCCTAAATGAAGAACCCTTTAAAGAAACAGACCCTTAGTCTATGACTGTTAGAAGCCCTGGAGGACCTGTGAAAGGAACCTAATTCCTGTAAGAGGATGTAGAACGCGTAGATTCCCTAGGCCCTAAGATCCCTTAATGTCAAGTTTGTAGAAAATAATCCTCGGCGGTGTTGATTCAGCAAAACCTAAAATCCTCAATCTGGGAATTTCCGAAAATTAGGGGTACCTAATTTAGGGGTCCTTGTAATAAGGATCCTACTGTTTAAGGTACTATCTTAGGGTCCCCTATTTTCGGAAACTCCCATCTTAAGTTTCGAGCAAAAAAATCTTTGAGGCGGCATATGAGGCTCTAATACAGGGGCCTTAATTATTTTTGAAGCCCACTATCCTACAGTTATAAGAAGCAGCCCCGCAAAACAGTATTGGGTGATGATTATAAGGTCCCTATACGATAGAACCCTACTATAGATCCCGTATAGACCCCATTCAGGAGCCCTTTAAAGGAACCCTTTAAAGGATCCCTTTAAAGGCCCCTATAGTAAAAAGCCCCTCTGAAGCCCCAAGCACAACAGCCCCGAGCAATTTCTCAGAGCCGGGCCCTTAGACCAGGTGCGCCCGACTCGGATGAGCCTCGGGGGTTGGCTTAAAGAAGTTTAGGTTTCGGTTTAGTGTTTACATTAAGCCGGAATAACCTATATACCTTTTTAAGGAATTATATAAGGAAGTCATAGTAAGGAACCCTAAAAAGGTAGGTTATTCCGGCTTAAGGTAGGGGTTTAGGGGTTTAGAGGAGGATGAGCCTTGGGGTTTGGGTTAAGTTGTTTAGGTTTAGGGTTTATGGTTTAGGGGTTCAGGGGTTTATGCAGAATGTCGGACAGACGCTTCGGACGATCACTCGGACGAAGCAACAGCACTTGCTCTGTGGGTGGCGCCATGAAGATGAGCGAGACTGAGCGCTCAAGAATTAGCCTTTGCGTTTGCGTCGGCTGTAATAACCGTTCCACGTGACTAAAGGGTGAACTACATTCAGAGGACACAGAACAGGCTTGGTTGCTGGTCTGTAGGAACTCTGTTTAAAGATTTTCCAGTTGGTGTCCACTCGGTCCTTGAACAGGCCGCGAACTTCAGACATGTTTGCTGGCGCGACACTGATTGCAGGAACCGAATCAAAGCATTCCAGAAAAAAACAAAGCTTGTCCTCGCTTGAAACCCAAGTCCAAAGAATGTCTCTTGGGTTCAGGGGGTTAGGGATGTAGGCGTTTAGGATTAGGGGTGTCAGGGTTTCGGGTTTAGGCTTAGGGTAGCCTCGGTTCCCCAGTAGCCACTTACTAACAAGGGTACCCTTTTTTGTATTATTCGGCTTATATACTTAAGGCAAGCCGAAAAAGAAGGGCAAAAGGGTACGTACTACTGGGGAACTTAGTAGTTTAGGGAATAGAATTTCGGGTTCGGGGATTCAGGAGTTAAAGTTTGTAGGATTTTGGGATTAGCGTTTAAGTTTAGGGGTTAGGGTGACTTCAGGGCTTAGGGATCAGGGTTTCTGGTGCTTCAGGGAATGGTGTAGGATGGTTCAAAGGATTGGGGCTTGGGGTGTTGGGTTCTGGGTTTTGGTTTGAGGACCCTTTATAAATGCAAAAGAAGCAACATATAAAACAGATAACTTCCCATGAGCCTTCAACAAAGTATTCAACGCGCAGCTAGGTACCTGCCCAGCCCGCAAGGAGCAGGCACAAACTCCCTCTGGAGACTCTTGCACGTCTCCTCCTGGAACCTATGCAGTTGTTGTTGTTGCGTCTCTGCGGAAGTTGCAATACATGATAATACATGGCTCAAACGCAGATCTGGGGCTGCAGCCGGTACCGCCAGTGTCCTCGATGGCAACTTCGGGATACAGATACACGAAGAGCAATGTCGCTTACCGCGGCCCACTATCCTATAATTATAATAAGCAGCCCCCCAAAACAGTATAGGGTGATGATTATAATAGGACCCTATTATAGATCCCTTATAGACCCCTTTAAAGGAACCCATTAAAAACAGTATAGGGTGATGAATATAATGGATCCCTTATAGACCCCATTCAGGAACCCTTTAAAGGAACCCTTTAATGATAGAACCCTACTATGATCCCTTATAGACCCCTTTAATTTAAAGGATCCCTTTACGAGATCATGTCGCTGAGGTCTTACTGATACGAGCACCTACGCCTGCTAAAAGCAGAACTGTCGAGTGTGCTCATAATCTTGACTTCCTATTTGGGAGTTTCCGAAATAGGGGACCCCAATATAGTACTCCTACGCGAGTTTGTCGTTGCATTTCGCGTTTTTGATGTTTCCCCCATCTGCACACACGCAACGACTGGGGTCGCTGCAAAGTCCTTGCATTTGCCGTTTCCGCAAGAGCACACTCCGTGCACACCGTCCCCCAAGAGTGAACAACTCGTGTGAAAGCCGGCGTGGCGCGGTTCGTTTTTTGCAGCCTTCTGCAACTGCACACCTCCGGGGACAGGTGAAGAACGGACCCCGACATGCATGCACTTATACCTGCGTGCTGCGGTTCGTTTTTGCAGCCTTCTGCAAGTGCACACTTCCGGGGACAGGTGAAAAACGGACCCCGACATGCATGCACTTATACCTGCGTGTTGCGGATCGTTTTTGCAGCCTTCTGCAACTGCACACCTCCGGGGACAGGTGAAGAACGGACCCTGAGATGCATGCGCTTAGACCTGCGTGCTGCGGTTCGTTTTTTGTAGCCTTCTGCAACTGCACACCTCCGGGACAGGTGAAGAACGGACCCCGACATGCATGCACTTATACCTGCGTGCTGCGGTTCGTTTTTGCAGCCTTCTGCAACTGCACACCTCCGGGGACAGGTGAAGAACGGACCCCGACATGCATGCACTTATACCTGCGTGTTGCGGTTCGTTTTTGCAGCCTTCTGCAACTGCACACCTCCGGGGACAGGTGAAGAACGGACCCCGACATGCATGCACTTAGACCTGCGTGTTGCGGATCGTTTTTGAAGCCTTCTGCAAGTGCACACCTCCGGGGACAGGTGAAGAACGGACCCTGAGATGCATGCGCTTAGACCTGCGTGCTGCGGTTCGTTTTTTGTAGCCTTCTGCAACTGCACACCTCCGGGACAGGTGAAGAACGGACCCCGACATGCATGCACTTATACCTGCGTGCTGCGGTTCGTTTTTGCAGCCTTCTGCAACTGCACACCTCCGGGGACAGGTGAAGAACGGACCCCGACATGCATGCACTTATACCTGCGTGTTGCGGTTCGTTTTTGCAGCCTTCTGCAACTGCACACCTCCGGGGACAGGTGAAGAACGGACCCCGACATGCATGCACTTAGACCTGCGTGTTGCGGATCGTTTTTGAAGCCTTCTGCAAGTGCACACCTCCGGGGACAGGTGAAGAACGGACCCTGAGATGCATGCGCTTAGACCTGCGTGCTGCGGTTCGTTTTTTGTAGCCTTCTGCAACTGCACACCTCCGGGACAGGTGAAGAACGGACCCCGACATGCATGCACTTATACCTGCGTGCTGCGGTTCGTTTTTGCAGCCTTCTGCAACTGCACACCTCCGGGGACAGGTGAAGAACGGACCCCGACATGCATGCACTTATACCTGCGTGTTGCGGTGCGTTTTTGCAGCCTTCTGCAACTGCACACCTCCGGGGACAGGTGAAGAACGGACCCCGACATGCATGCAGTTAGACCTGCGTGTTGCGGATCGTTTTTGCAGCCTTCTGCAAGTGCACACCTCCGGGGACAGGTGAAGAACGGACCCTGAGATGCATGCGCTTAGACCTGCGTGCTGCGGTTCGTTTTTGCAGCCTTCTGCAACTGCACACCTCCGGGGACAGGTGAAGAACGAACCCTGAGATGCATGCGCTTAGACCTGCGTGCTGCGGTTCGGTTTTGCAGCCTTCTGCAACTGCACGTAAAGAAGAAGCCCTGCGCCGCAAACTTAAAACGGCTCCGCTTTGCCTGCCTGCAGTTGCAACGCCTGCGCTGTCACTCCAGGCCGGGTTTTCACATTTTTATGCATGGGTTGAACGATACCCGGTCGTACATCAATAAATGGGGGTGAACGATACCCTCCGGTGTGATTTGAAGCCAGCCGCTCAAGAAGCACATCAGCGGCATCACAGCAAACAGCACATCAAAACCAGCCATTCCCGATGTAGACGCTCGATTTTGCAAGCAGCCGCTCAAGAAACACATCAGTGGCATCACAGCAAACAGCACATCAAAAGCACTCATTCCCCATGGAGACGCTCGATTTTGCAAGCAGCAGCTCAAGAAACACATCAGCGGCATCACAGCAAACAGCACATCAAAAGCACTCATTCCCCATGTAGACGCTCGATTTTACAAGCAGCCGCTCAAGAAACACATCAGCGGGATCACAACAAACAGCACGTCAAAAGCACCTTTCCCCATGTAGACGCTCGATTTTGCAAGCAGCCGCTCGAGAAACACATCGGGGGCATCACAGCAAACAGCACATCAAAAGCAGCCATTCCCCATGCCGACACTCGATTTTGCAAGCAGCCGCTCATGGACCCTGCAACAAACCAACACCGCAGATCATCATCTTCAAAGCCTTTCCCCCATGTGCACACCGAAACGCAACGACCCCGCAACAAAGCTTCCCCCGAAGGCTTGGCGCTGCCACGAACGAAACGCAAGGACTTTCCCAACTGGGAGTACCCTGAATAATAGGATCCTTACTATAAGGACCCCCAAAATAAGGTACCCCTAATTTTCGGAAACTCCCATTTGGTACCTGCCATCGAACCGGCCCTGAACCTGGGCCTACAAGACCTGGAATAAGCTTCGAATGACAGCGTGGGCAGCCGGTATATATACAGATATGCATACTTTTACCTTATACCACGTATTATCCGTTGATATTTATAGTCGTACTTAAAGTTCTATTTCCATAGTATTTTTAATTTTGGTCACCACCAAGCCACGAACCAACACACAGATGCAAAACACGGGCAAGAGAACGCAGTGACGCCTTCAGTCCCGCAGTCGTACTGCAAAAGCACATGGGTAGTTCTCTCATTTAGGTCCCCCCAGAATCAGACCCTTAAAAGGACCCCTATTTGCATGTATGTATGTACGTATGCAAGTATGTCTGAACAACTGGAACTTTTGTGTATGTATATATAGGTACACATATACTTATATGATACGTAACTGCACATGTACACATAGATAGACAGATAAGCCATCCTTCCGATAGGCACAGAAGGCTTTGTTAAGAAGCCAGCAACCACAACACAAGGCAGGTAATATGGGGGCCTGAACAATTACCTATACTATTTTGTGCGCTCCTCATTATAGCTACAGTATAGCGGCCCCAAAACCCTACGATTAGTTAGGACGACTAGCTCAAAGGCAGCTAGCTTTTTCAGTGATGCACAACGCATCTTTCGAAGTACTCGCTCAGACTACTGTCCGCATCCGCCCCAAAACCCTATTCTAATTATTCAGGCCCCTATGTTATAGTACCCCTATAGACTTATCGATCCCCTAAAGTAACCCTTATAGATCCCGTTTAAGCGGAACCCTATTAAAATTACCAAGGCCCCAAACCTTACACCCTTATAGTAGACCTTATAGAACCTTCGAGGAAATCCTGAAAGGAGCACCAAAACCGTGTTCTATTTGTGAAGGACCCTTAAGCTCCTGAACCCTAAGGTTCATAGCCCCTATAGATCCCTTTGAAGGAACCTCATCATGGGCCCTATCATTCCCGTTTGAAGACCCCTAAACCCCAACTATACCACAGCGACATCAAGTCCCCCAAAACCCTATTCTAATCCCCCTAAACCCTAGGGCCCACAGCGACATCAAGTCCTGCAAGGCTGATGGCTCTTCAGTCAAGTAGTTCTTTCGGCCCGCCATGACCTCAAAAGAAGCCGAAGGGGGTCTAACATAGGGGCCTTGATAATTAGAATAGGGTTCCTGTCGAAGGGCTCTATATATAAGCGCTACTATAACGGAGCTATACGGGTACTATAATGTAGGGGCCTTGATGCTTAGAATAGGGTCTGGCGGCCAATCATACCATACTTATACAGGAACCTCCAAACCAGTGTTTGTAACCTCTAGACCCTGAACCCTAAAGCCCCTAAACCAACTAGTTTGGCCCGTATATTATTAGGAGCACGGGTTGTAGGGCCTTCAGGCGAAGCCTCAAGCTCGCCTTCTTGGTGCAGGGATTTCGGGGCCAAGCTGAGTGTCGTTCAAGGTGCGCTTTGGGCGAGGGGGGCTCGACAATTTGGGCTTGGGAAGGTGCTTTAGAGGCTTAAGATTTCTATGAAGCTAGCACGGTTTGGGTGGTCCAGATCTTAGTTTCTCTTCCCGGAATGGTCGCTCCAGGTTTGCGGAGTTTATAGGGTGCAGCACATGGTGCGCATACCGCTGCAGCGAGTTGCAAACCTGAGCTCGAAGTACGGACCCGTCTTTCGCTTAGGGTTCCCATGTTACCAGAACCCAGGAACTCCAGTATCCTTTAGTTAAGGAATATACCTTAAACAATATTTGGGATCCTACTATAATTTAAAGTATACTCCTTACTTCCCTTGTAGAGCCCTTATAGATCCCTTTGAGGTATATTCCTTAATTAAGGGATATTGGAGACTCTGGGAACACACCGTCAACACTCGAAGGACTGCATCTTGAGGGCCCGGGCCCGCTGGGTGAACGAAGAAGGGCAGGCCTCAGACAGGTGTGAGATTAGGGTTTAGGGGTTTAGGGTTCAGGGGTTTGGGTTTAGGGTTCAGGGGTTTAGGGTTTAGGGATTTGTGGCTTTTTAGGTTCGGTTGTTGGGGAGAAGCTGATTCCGTCCCCGAGAATCTAAACCCCAAAACACTAGATCCTAAACCCGACAACCCTAAACCCTAAACCCTAATCTCAAGTGTTCAGGAAGTGCCTGCTAAAAACACCTAAGACTCCCTAAACCCTGAACCCTGCGCCCGATGCCCCTTAGTCAAAGCCGCAAGCCCGAAACCGACACCCCCCCCAAAAAAAAATCTAAACCCCTAAACCTGAACCCCAAGCATAAACCACCGTATATTATGAGAAACATTTCGACTGAAGCGACTGATCCAGAGCGCTGCATGCGGAGCTTCGAGTGCAGAGTACTGCTGTACACCTCGTCGATTGCGAGGGCCTTGTACTCTATACGTCCTAGCATCATCCCGGAGTCCTCCGAAATGTTCGACTTCAAGAAGTTGATCGTTGACATCAATGCTTCTTCTGTTGTAATGCACGTCGCCTCAGCTGACAACCTTGGAGGTTTGAAGTGGGAAATTGGGACTGAGCAGTCACTGTCGTCTATGTATTGGTCCCCATGGCTGGAAGTGGACCTCACTGGACTCCCCTCCGTGGCTGCACATCTTGCCGTCGCCAAGACCCCTCCTGCACATCCCAGCACCCGGTCCTGCTGCCAGTCTCAGGCTCTGCGTCGTCGCGAGCAGTCTCGCACTTAAAGGATCGTTCGTCTCTCTGAACTTCGGTGATCCGCGCGGATGATCCGATGCCAGCGCCGGTCGTCATAGAGGAAGGCCGTAACTCTTGGCATGTAAGTAGCATCCCTGACTTCATTTTACAGCCAATTTCAAAACAAGTATATCAGCGATTCACATGCATTGTAGAAGCGCTCGCCCTCCAAGTAGTTGGCGATCAAAAGATGCGGAAGTCTGGCACCTGCGCCAGGAACCTTTACAGAGACTTTATGCTAATACGTCGCAAGCCCGCAAGCGCTATGTCGGCCTAGTGCGAAATGCTCGGACCCCCAAACCCAAACCTCAAACCCTGAATCCAAAAACAGATTTCTATGCCTCTTGACCCCAAACCCTCAAACCCAAAATCCTGAACTCTTGACCCAGACCCCCAAGTCCTTTAGTGACCCTTGTCGACCCTATAGTACCCATCTACGAGTACCTCGTAGAGTAAACCCATGTAGGAGTCCCATTCAGAAACCTGGGGTGTTTACTGAGGCTCCAGCTTTCTCTGGTTATGGGCCCAGGGTGTCTTGATCGGGTTCAGACATGAAGCGCTTGAACCCTAATGCCCAAGCCTGAAATCCCTAAACCCTGTAGCCTGAACCCCCAAACCCCTGAACCCTCTAAACCCTGAAGCCTGAATCCCTAAACCCCGACACCCCTGAACCCCTAAAACCTAAACCCTAAACCCCTAAACCCCTAAGCCCTATACCCTAAACCCTAAACCCCGAAACCCCGAAACACCTGAGAGTGGCACCGCAAACTGCTGCTGTGGAGGCTCTGAAGGCTCCTCGTTGTGCGGTTTTGCTGTGGTTTCCATGGGTTCAGGGTGTGGCGTTTTCTTTTGTCTTTTTTGAACGCCTTTTTCGGTTTTGGGGGTTTAGGATTTAGGGTTTGGGGATCGGAGATTAGGCGGTTTGAAGGTCTTTTTGGTTTAAACAAGGGTTTCGGAGGGCACGTATAGGGTTGTGTCTGGGAACCTACAGGGGGTGAGGGCCTTGTACTGTCGTTTTGCTCGACAGGCGGGGGGTTGCATGGTTCCGTATGTAAGGGGTTGATGGGTCCATGTTAAGGGGAAGTTGCCTCAATAAGCTCGTTGTCGCAGCTCAACTTGAGCTTCTTACTTGTCGGGTATCATGGGGAACTAAAGGTTAATCTTCCTGGATATATAGGGATTATATAGGGGCTATACTACCCCAAGAAGGTTAAAGGTTGCCTACTCTACTGCTGGGTTAAGTACCGCCCAGCTGGTCTGCAGGTTTTGGGGCCGCAGGTCGGCTCTTGAACGGCTTTGGGGATTTGGGTCGGGGAGCTTCAGGGTTTATGGCTTTAGAGTTGGGGAGCTTCAGGGTTTATGGTTTTAGAGTTGGGGAGCTTCAGGGTTTATGGTTTTAGAAAGCTTTCTCCGGTCCTACTTCGGGATTTGGATTTTCGAGGTTTTGGGGTTCATGAGTTCGGGGTATGGGAGGTTAGGCTTCGGCCCGCCTGACGGTTTCAGAGTTTCGGTCCGGGTTCCTGGCTTGAGAGCGTGCTGGTGCTTCTAGGTTCCCCAGTAGCCCCTTACTAATGCGGGTACCCTTTTTGGTATTATTTCGTTTTGATACGGCAACGCGAAAGGGTACAACCGGGGAACTTAGGCTGCGATGAAGTGTACTTGCAACTTAGAGTTTAAGGCATGGGCACCTTGAAACCCGGTATATACACAGTGACATTGGGCAAGAGTAGAGTTGCCCCTATCATATTGACACATGCAAACGAGCCGCGAACACTTACCAAAAACGTGCGAAACCATCAAGGAAGGACTAACGCATCACAAGCCCACAAACCGTGCCTGAAACCAGAAACTGGGTTCTCGTTGAGGATGTTAAGTGAAGCTACTATACTACAGGGTATGCTTTAAGATAACACCCTCTCCTTACCCTGAAAGCTTGGGTTAATTCGGTTCCGCTCCTGAGAAAAAAACCCGCCAAGAGAAACCCAGGGGTTCCGGTGGAGAGTTTTTTAGGACTCTTCAACCATAACTGGGCTTTGAAGTAGCCAGGGAGAAAATGTATAGCTTTTTTTTTTCATAATTGGTTCCCTTTAAGAAACAGGTCCCCCAAAAATGTATTAAAGTATGGTACTCCAAAGCCCAGATAACCAGAAGCCCCGAGAGACGGCATTAACCTTGCCGTTTATGGTAGGATTATAAAAACCCCAAAAGGTTAAAGGTCACCCCTAAACCCCAAGAATATCCTTATTTATAGATCTCTTGCAGGAGCCCCTCATAGTACCACAAAAGGTTAAAGGTTACCTACTCCGCTACCAAGAGTTAAAGGCTCATCTTCTCCTGGTCCTGCAGACTCCCCACGATCTGAATCCTAAACCCTACCCTAAGGCTCCTGGAGCCTCGTAGTGAGATCCCAAACCTTAGCCCCCAAAGCCCAAACCCTCCCCTAGAAGGCCCGTGACCCCTTTCGGAGCCTTTGGGTAAGCCTTAACTGCTAAACCCTAACCCCTAAACCCTGTAAGCCCTAAATGTTGGACGACAATCCAAAGAGTCTTGGCGTAGATTATGGCATTAGACTCAGAACGAGCCTCTGCAAGTAATACTGATCACTGTCCACGCTTCAAAGTTATATCCTCCCTTAACCCTAAGCCCTAAGCCCTAAAACCCGTAAACCCCTGAACGCCTAAACCTTAAACCCTAAACCCTAAAACCCTAACCCCTAAACCCTAACCCCTAAACCCCTAAACCCTAACCCCTAAACCCTACAACCCTAAACCCCTAAACCCCTAAACCCTACAACCCTAAACCCCTAAACCTTAAACCCTAAACCCCTAAACCCCTACACCCTGACCCCCAAACCCCTAAACTGCCTCATGGGTTCATTAAAGGGTGTTATAACGGAACCTACACCTTAAAAAGGGAATAAGGGCTTACCCTGGGTCCTAGAAACCCTTAAAAATCCCCTAAACCCCCTAAACCCCTAAACCCTAAAACCCTTAACCCCTAACCCCTAAACCCCAACCCCCTAACCCCCTGACCCCCCCCTAAACCCTTATAGATCCCTTTAAAGGAACCCTATAGATCCTTTTAAAGGAAGCCTACACCCTTAAAAAAAGCCACTATGCCGAGGCCAGGGCTGTCTCTGACCTGGGGAGGACACGGATTTGTTGAGGCCGGAAGTGCGGATAAGGGTTCCTTTAAAAGGATCTATAGGGTTTCTTTTAAAGAGATCTATAAGGGTTTAGGGTTTAGGGCTTTAGGGGGGTTTAGCGGTTTAGGGTTTGGGGGTATTTGGGGGTTTAGGGGCTAGGGGGATAGGTTAGGGTATAGGGGTTTAGCGGTTTAGGGTTTGGGGGGGATTTGGGGGTTTAGGGGTTAGGGGGTTAGGTTAGGGTATAGGGGTTTAGGGAGTTTAGGGGCTAGGGTTTAGGGTTTGGGGGTCTAGGGTTAGGTTAGGGTTTAGCGCTTTAGGGGTGTGGGGTTTTGTAATTGTGTGCCCACAGTGGCCCAGGAGGGCACAGAATCAAAGGGTTCGGGGTCTTGAGGTAGAGGGGTTTGGGGGGTTCGGAGTGAGGAGCTTGGTTTTTAGGGTTTGGGGATTATGTATTTAGGGACCTAAGGAGTGGTAAGATTTATAAACGTATGGGAGTTAGGAGTTTAGTTTTTAGGGTTTGGGGATTCGGGATTTAGGGAGCTAAAGGAGTGGTAAGCTTTATAAACTTACGGCTTGGAGCATATTGTCAACCCAAAGGACATGGCTCCTTTATGCGGATCCTTCGAGGTGCCACAAGGTCACCCCGACAAGCCAACACTAGCGCTTACTGTTGCCTGTAAGTCACATTCCCATCACAGGAACGACAGAACAACCCTTAACCCTAAACCGATCATAAACCCTGAGCCCGACACCCTAAACCTCATCAGGCCCTGAAACAACAACGGCAGAACGAGCGACGCTAATGATGGCACTGCATGCGAACTCATCGGGTCGAGACCGACTTGGAGCTTCACCAACCCTACATCTACAAACATGCCATGGGGGCACTATCAGGGCTCTGTACTTGGAGGGTCGGGGGACTCAGTAACTGGTTACTATAACCAGTAGGGACTTATCAGTACCATAACCCCAATTAGGGTACCTTTTAGGGTACTTCTAAGTCTACTTACTACCTACTTACTAAGTCCCCTAAAGACCCTCCAAGTAAGGGAAGTTCGGAGGTCCTCAGAACAGCACATACGATCGGGATTCCGTGAAACCCTAAACCCTAAACCTGAGACGAAGTGTCATACGCCCCGACCCGATGCGCACAGGGCGCAGAAAGAAGAGGCTCTTGGGCACTGCAGACAAAAAAAGTCATGCAGACCAAAGCAGAAATACCTGGGTACTGCCCCCATACAAGAAGAGTCTATAATAGGGCTACTATTAAGGTCTTACTATACTATATCTATATTATGAATATTATTCAACTATTCTTGAGTGGGGGCCGTACCTAAGAAATACCAGATTCCAGAGCCCGGGCAGCAACCCAAAGCCCGCTAACAACATAAAATACAAAAGAAAACCGAATAAACATCCGCAAAGCCCCTAAAGCCTAAAACCCTGCAGAACCCTGAAGACTCCAAAGCCCATACCCCCAAAGAAAATTTTTAAAAAAACACCCAACCCTAAACCCTAAACCCAAAATCCCTGAACCCTAAACCCAAAATCCCTAAACCCAAAATGTCCTGAACCCTAAACCCTAAACCCAAAGCCTCGAAATCCTTGCAGCCAAAGCTGCGGAGCTTTCGTGGAGGCCAAGCCACGATCGCTGGCCGGCACGCCGCCGCCTTGGGATCGAGGCTCTCGGCCTTTTGGGGTTCCTTTAAAGCTTAAAAGGCCAAAGGCCTTTTAGGGTTCCTTTAAAAAAGCTTAAAAGGCCTTTAGGGTTCCTTTAAAGCTTGAAAGGCCTTTTGGGGTTCCTTTAAAGCTTAAAAGGCCAAAGGCCTTTTAGGGTTCCTTTAAAGCTTAAAAGGCCTTTTGGGGTTCCTTTAAAGCTGAAAAGGCCTTTTTGGGTTCCTTTGAAGCTTAAAAGGCCTTTTAGGGTTCCTTTAAAGCTTAGTTGCTGAGTTCATAAGCCCCCAAAAGTGTGCACCTTCAGTTTTATAGTGGGCAATATTATCCCAAAAGTGTAAAGTGTATCCACTCAGCTACTAAGACAGGGATCTATCAGGGGTCCTTTAGGGGTTTAGGGGTTAGGGGTTCTTTTTTGAGGATCTATAAGGCGTCCTTTAAAGTTTAGGGGGATCTATAAGGGTTTACGGTTTAGGGTGGTTTTGCTTTAGTTTAGGGTTTAGGGATGTCTCTCTTTTTGGGGGAGCTTAGGGATTTAGGGCTTGGCATCTGAGCTTTTCTGAAGTGAGGCCTTAAAGGTCTTGGGGCTGTTTTTGTTCAGGGTGGTAAGGTTCAGGGTTTAGGGTTTAGGGTTTAGGAAATTCTTTCTGTTTCAGGGTCTTCTGCTAGAAAGCGTCCTGATTATGACAGTGGCGCCTTGTGTTTGGGATTTTAGGGTTTTGGCTTTGTTTAGGTCTTAGGGCTTAAGTGTGCGGCAATGCCTATCGCAGACAGTAAGCACTGAGTCTCTAGAAACCCTGAAGCCTAAATCTAAACACCTGCTCACGGCATAGAACCCCATACAAAACAATGCAAACCCTGTCAAACCCTGAAGCCCAAACGCAATATAATAGATTCCTTGTAGAGCTCTTCCGAGCATAACACCCTCAGCCCCACCAATTAAACGCCAGCCTGAAACCAAAAAGCCCCAATCCCTAAAGCCCTGAAACCCCCCCAGCCATGACCCCGATCCTTGTAAGGGCAACCTTAGCCCTTGTAGTACCAGATAGTACCCCTCATAGTATCCTTTGAAGGGAGCCTAGTATTAGTAACCCAGTATAGCACCCCGTGTACCCAGAGATCCCAATACCCCTAATTAAGGAATATATACCATAAATCATAACCTTAGTGCCTTTATAATTTGAGGTATATTCCTTAATTAAGGGGTATTGGGATCTCTGAGTAGTAAGGCCGGAGCCCGAAGCCCTGAACCCTTGATGCCATACAGTAGAAGCCAGACAGTTGGAACGTCATTATCCCCATGCCCTTAAGGTAAAGTATAAGGGATCCAGCACTAATCCTCCTGAATCCATGTTCTAGGATACCCAGTAACCTAAGAATAAAAAGGCCTCTCTTTTTGGTATTGGGTAACTTTATAAGGAACCTAGGACTACAAAAAGGGAATAAGGGTACTACTGGGCATCCTAGACTACAAATCCGGCGTCGCTTGAAGCTGGGGCCCGATACCGAGCTGCTCCTTGTGGAGGCCTTGTATCTCCTGAAGGGTTCAGGTTAGAAGCTGCCCCCACCCTGTAATAGTGACCATAAGGATTATATAGGATTTTATTAGGGCCCTATTATACCACTATTACAGGGTGGGGGCAGCTTCTAAGGTTCAGGGTTTCGGGTTTCGGGCATTCCTTAAACAGGATACTAGGGAGACTTCTGGGGCACTGGGGTACTACATGCAGCTCCGGATAGACAGCTAGGGGTAGAACCCAAAAGCCCCAACGCCTCCCCTAAACCCCAAACCCTAAAACGCCTCCCCAGGCCTGAACTCCAAACCCCGGCTGTAGAGATTGGGATTGTTGGGGCTACGGCGATTTGCGATTCCGGATTAGTCGATCTCTGTGACCGCTTCGCTGAAATGCCACAATGATTCATGGGTAAAAAGAAAAGGGTGGTACAAAACTACCAAAAAGCATACTTTACAAGGGTTCTGGAAGGGCTGCTATATGAGCTAGTAGGGTTCTTAGGGCCTTTGGGCTTTTGAGCGGTTTTCGGGTTGCGTCTCTAGCGGTTTCGGGTTCAGGGTTTCTCCAAAAAAGAAGTTCAAACAAGCAACAGCAATATCCAAACATTAAGAACCCCCAACGTTGCTCAAGCCCTACGTCAACTCTCTTGGACCCCACGAAAGTACTGTAGAAACAATGTGGTCCATAACCCCGCGTTGATAGGACGCCAAACATGAACTAATTTCAGCCCAGCCTACAGACCTAAAGCTCTCTTCTCAACAACCGGGCCCCAAAAAGTTCAAACTTTCAAAGATAGAGCTGATATACAAGACCAAAAAGTTGGGGGAACTATCTAATAATCTAAGAAAGTCACAGGCCGCAAGCTCCCAGGGACCCGGCGTTGATGGACTCCAGCACATCGGCCCAGCCGGTGGTAGCCGAGAGAGACTCCCTCACCTTGCTGCAAGACCCAGAGACTCCAATATCCCTTAATTAAGGAACATACCTAGGGCCTAGGGTTAGGGTTTCTTTAAGGGATCTATAGGGTTTAGGGGATTCTAATACCCCTTAAATAAGGAATATATACCTTAATTTATAGTAGGAGCCCTAATATGATTTAAGGAATATTCCTCTAATTAAGGGATATTGGAGTCTCTGGGGAGGACTTTGGGATTACAGTAGACTGCCCAGAGTTTTTTTTAAAGCTCCTGTTTGATGTCCGCCAGGCAGTCGGCCAGACTGCCCACAGTTTAGGGTTTGGGGTTTTTAGGGCTTAGGGTTTCGAGCTCTAGGGGTTCAGAGCTGTACATAGGGTTTAGTGCCTTTGAGTTCTAGAGCTTTACACTAGGTATTTCCGTGGGAGGGTCCGGAACCTCTGGTATCTCAGAAATCCCAGGTTCAAGGGCTTCAGCACTTGGAAACTTTGGGCTTCGGCGTTGAGGGTTTCGTGGTTTTAGTGTTGTTAGGGTCTATAACGGCCCTAAGCCCAAAACCCTAAACCCTAGCACCTCAAACCCTCAACCCTACGGCCTTAAACCCTACACCCTAGACCCCAAACCCTAGAACCCTAAACCCTAAACCGCCGGGACTGAGCGGATCTTGCGCTTGGGGCGATTGCTTGCTTTCATTGGGTGACTGTAGGCTCGGATGCTAGGGTTTGCTCGAAAAGGTGTTCACTCAATGCGCCTACTTTCCGGGCAGCCAAACCGCCCCTGAAAGTTTAGTATATACTTGATTGGCAGTCTCTGCGATAATGAGGACTCAGTATAGAATGATGCCACGCCGCAGTACCCTACCTTGACGCACCAAAACCTACTTTTTGTAGGGTCCCTATGAATCCCATATAAGGGCTTACAATAAGAACCTACAGAAACGCAAATTATGGAAGTTTAAGGTACACCCAAAACCCCCTGCCTCCACGGACTTGTTGTTCCCATAGTCCCGGAGCTCACAGGCTATGAGGTAGAGGTGCCCCATGTAGCCAGTGCGAGCGTGCCTGTACGGCGAAACCCAAATGCCCGTGACAATCATGAGAATCGTATGTCGGTGTGTGATTTGGTGCATTCTTGTATGATGATGAAGTGCAGGCAGAGGATACTTTTAGGCAGGGGATACTTTTGCTAAGTACTCAGACGTCTATATTTAGCAGCTCAGGTTTGCTCTTTAGGGTCTAGGGTTGCGAGGTTTAGAGCCAGGGCACCGAGTCTAGACTGGAGGACCCCAAGCCCTTGAACCATGAACACCAAAGGCGCAAGCGATCGCCACAACGCTTAAGCCGCAAGCCCCATAGATTCTCAACCTTTACCCAGGGACTCCAATATTCCCTTCGGAGTCTCTGGGTACCCCAAATGCCTAAAGCTACCATTGACCGGAAAGCAGAACCCTGCAGGCGGCCCTAGGGCCTGGCCGGAAAGCCTTAAAGACTGCGGGACCGAGACAATGACATCATCGCCGAAAGCACTAAGAAGAGGGGTTTAGGGTTTAGGGAGCAATAACTATAATAACAGCATCGCCGAAACCACAAAGAAGAGCGGCTGAATGGCTTCCCTAAACAACAGCACGCATGTGAAACGCATGAACTGGCATGAGCAGGCTGAACATCGTAATCGTACCGGTTCTGCTGCGGACAGTGAGAAACGCGATATAGTTCTATGGAGAACATGCCAGCAGTATCCAACCGAGCCAAATATCATTTTCTCACCCGGTCGCTGCATCGTCCATACGTACATTGACGTACATGCATACATGCATCCATGCATGCATACGTTACATGCATACCTACGTACATACAAAAGACACATGCAGACATACATACACACAGACATACGTACACATACATGCAAACAGCAATACCAGCAGCATAAAGACCATCACGGCCGATATACACACAGATAACCGAAGGTACACCAATACTCACCATAGCAAGGAGCCCCAAATCCTGAACACCCTGACCCTCAGCCAACAACCTAAAATCTAAATCCTGCAACACCCGGTATTAAAAACACCCAAAGCCCTGAGCAGTGAAACCTATGGGATTCCCCTACTATGCTGAACCTTGACCGCACGCCATGGTTCCTGAAGTCACCACGTCCAATCCGTTTCCACTTCGACACTGCAGAAGAAACACCAACAAGCATCCTGAAGGAATCGCTGCCGCGGCCAGAAGCAGTCGTGCATTCGCTTCGCTTGCCGCAGTCATTGGAATATATTGGAATCTTCACCTGCATGCGAGCAGCTGGCGATACACAGCCAGCATTCACTGGCCGTGCTGGCAGAAACGCACTGCAGCAGGGGCGAAGCTCCCTGTCTTGCCACCCCCACAGCTTGCGCTAGGGAGGGCGGCCGGGTTCGTGTGTCACCCTGGCGTCTTGTGCTGGGTCGTGCAAAGTGCGGGATCTGGGGGTGTGCTTGGAGGGTCGGGGGACTTAGTAACTCGTTTTTTTAGGGACTTATAAGTACCATAACCCCAAATAGGGTCCCTTTTAGGGTACTTATAAGTCTACTTACTACCTACTTACTAAGTCCCCCGCCCCTTTCAAGTGGGGTAGTAGCGACACAAGAAGCCCTCATGCTGTAGTGCCCCTACGGGTTCCTTCTCCAAAAGAGCCCTCACTGTACCCCTATACCTCCCTTGAAAGAGCTAAAGGAACCCCCCAAAACCCTATAAACCCTGTAAGCCCTATGAACCCTAACCCCCTAAGCCCTAACCCCTAAACTCCTAAACCCTAATCCCGCTGCCTGGGCTTCTCTGGGGCAGCTTTCCAAGCGGCTTCCGCGGCGTACTCGGAGGCCAAGCGCTGGGCCAGCCGCCCCTGAAACCGCGATGCAAAGTAGGCTTAGGGTTGGGGTTCGATCGCAGGCTTAGGATTGGGGTTCACCCCAAGATTCCAAAGAATCCAGCAATCAGGTGCTTGGGCTTGGGGTAGAAGTTATGTAGGTTAGTATTTTTTGGAGAGTATAAAGGGAACTCCAGAAAGTTGGAATATGGATTAATGGTAGGATCCCCTATAATTTACCTTAAAGGGGTTACGATAATGATATTCCAACTTTCTGGCTTCTACTATATGCTTACTAGGTGAGGGTTGCCGTTTCGAATGTGAGAGAGGATTTAGTTTAGGGCTTAAGGCTTTGGGTTTAGGGTTTAGGGTTTAGGGTTTTAGGGGTTTAGGGTTTAGGGTTTAGGGTTTAGGGTTTAGGGTTTAGGGTTTAGGGGTTTAGGGGTTTAGGGTTTAAGGCTTCAGGTCCAGGTTTTAAGGCAAAAAAACCCTAACCTAGTCTAATGACTACCCTTATAGTACCCTACTAGTAACCCTTATAGTATCCGTTTGCGGGTTTTGGGTTTACGATTTTGGAGCTTAGGCTCTTGGTTCAAGGACTTCCGGCCACGCTGGAACTCGTTTCTGCGGGTCCTCCAGGCTTCTTGCCTAGACCTAAGAGTATCCTAGGAATTTAAAAAGGGGCCCTTTTTGGTTTAAAGGAGCTTATAAGGGAACCTGAACCCCTAAAAAAGAGGAATAAGGGCCTACTCTAGGTCCTAGAAGTGTTTCACGACTGTTTATGAGGGACTCCTCGGCCGCCTTGAAGTGCATTGCAAGGGCCTTAAGCTTTCAAGGTTTGGGGTTTGGGGTCGGGGGCATTCTTTTCGAGGGCAAAAAAAATTCATGCATCGTTACGATTCGGATTTCAGGCGGTGTTCCAGGGTGTAGGGTGTAATCCCTGAAGAATGTGAAGTAGTTGGTCACGAAGCTGCAGAGACGCCTTGATGTTCGATCTCGGTGCTTGCGGTTTCAGCATTTTGCCGTCTTGAAGCCGGTAGCTGATATGTGACATAGAGAAGTCCCTAAACCTTTAAAGGACTTGGATTTGGGGTTTCGAAGCCATAGGCGTCCTAAAACATCGCTACCAGGCGACACCCAGCGGTATCGTCGACTCGAAACTAGGCCCACTAAGCCTTGAACCGCATAATATAAGCGCCTTAATAATCAGAATAGGGTTTTGGGGCTCATTATACAATAATTATAGTAGGGAACCCACAAAAGAGTATGGGTAATTGTTAAGCCCCTATAGTATCCTAAAATTGCAACGATCCGGACCTCATTGAGAAGCTGCCGAATCAGCTCCTGTCGGAGAGGGTCCGTTCCCGACAGCACCTGGCAAGCTTACGCTGTAGGGTTGAGGGCTTAAGCTTCAGCGGGAAGCCCCTAAACGCTAAACCTTGGATTTCAGACTTGGGCTCTGGGACTGCTTCTGGGTCTCGGTGAACGTCGTGTTGGGGGGGGGCGGGGGATGTTGTGGCTCTCCGAAACCATCGGGTTCAGGGTTTAGGCTTTAGGGTTTAGGGCTTCCCTATGCGTTTCGGCGTTCGGACCAGGTGAGATTTTCGGCAGAGCTGCAGCTTGGGAGTGTCATGTTGGCAGTCACATTTGGGTTTAAGCTTATGAATGAAACTGTTCTATCAGAGCTTCTGGGCTCAAACAGATCCGTTAAGCAGATTAGGCTGCGGTTCCGCCTTGCAAGATGCATAGCTGATTCGGGTTTCGAGTTTAACGACATTGTAGAAAGAGAAAGAGCGAGAGAGAGAGAGAGAGAGAGAGAGAGAGAGAGAGAGAGAGAGAGAGCGAGACCCTAAACCCTAAACCCTAAGAGAGAGAGAGAGAGAGAGAGAGAGAGAGGTGAGTTTGAGAGCTTTCGTTTTGCAATCGTCAGATTGGTTGCCGGTCACCCGCTGGGGCCGTGCGAGTTTCTCCGCTTTTTTCGGCTTTCGGAGTTGACCATCGGGTTTAGTTTTTTTTTTAAAGTGCAATGGGCCTTTTCTGCAGAGGCTCAGCCCCAGGTTTAGGGGTTTTGGGTTTAGGGTTTTCGGAGTTTATCGGGTTCAGTTTTTGTGGTACATCAACCTCACATACCAATGCAGCATGACGGCGATATAAGTGGCACTACAACACACGCAGGCCCCACCTGCACGCTCCCCCTAGACAAACAAACAGACAGACGGACAGACAGACAACAGACACCAAAAACACATGTTGTGGGTGTTGGGTGATCAGGTAATAAAGTACAGCAGAAAACAAGACTTCCCGTTCGGAGAAGCCGTAAAGAGCCTAAATCGTGGCTGCAAGCCCGAAGTTAACAACAACAAACATGCCGCAAACACTACGCCCTTAACTCTTGACCACCCTTCTTCTCAAAGTCTTAGTTTCAAAGGTCTGAGACTAGCCTATAGACTACAGAACTACATGATATTATTCCTCTTGGCCCTATTCTAAGTATTAAGGCCGCGATGCCGCTATCCAAACCACTCCTTTCAGTTACAGTAAAAGCCAGAAAGTTGGAATATGATTATCCTAAACCCTTTATGGTAAATTATAGGGTATCCTACCCTGAAACCATATTCCAACTTTCTGGAGTTCCCTTTATGCCTCCAGAAGCAACTGCTTCACGCTGTTGTGCAGCAAGCTGCTCCATGGGTGTCTGAAGAACACCTTCAAGAGAGCAGACGATTTAGGGTTTAGGGTTTAGGGTTGTCATCATGGGACTTAGTAAGTAAGGTTATAAGTACCTTAATTGGTGTTATAGGTATAGTTACCCTAATCCGAGTCAAAGTAACCCCAAAGATGGAGCCCCATACCCATCATCGCGTTGCCTTAGGCCTTGGGCTACTTGAAAGCTTCTGGGTCACTCTCAACTTCAACCCTAAACCTGCAACCCTGCCCCAAATGCTAGACCAACGTGATACTTCCACCCTTATCCACCCTACACCTTTGGGGCGCAAGATATAGATACAGTCAGGAAGAATGCGTAGAACACCGTCGGCAGCGATGGCCTCCAACAGTTGCCCGTTTCATGTCTTGACGAGTGCATGGATCCCAAGAACTCTTTGACTCTTCGGCCCACAAACACCTATCATAATTTAGAAGGGGCCCCCACCCTGTAATGGTGCTATATTAGGAATATAATAGGGCCCTAGTACAATCCTTATAGTCACTATTACAGGTTGGGGGCAGCTTCTAAATCATAATCCTAAAAATCAAGAAATGTCAGAAAAGCAAACATCGAGTTCAATAGAGCCTCAAGCTGTTTAACTCCCTGAGATCTTTGTTCGGACCGATAAAGCACCTCGATGCAGCGCGGAAGCAGCTGATGGCTCAGCAACGCTTCGAGGATGACGTCCAATCCGGACCTCTCGGGATCACGGCCAAGCTTACAGTGGGTCTTAGATTGCAAGAAAAGCCAGAATTCATGGTCTCAATCACATTGATGTTGGCTGGACAAGAAAAGCAACAATAAGGACAACGACAGAAACAGCAGCAACATCAGCAATAGCGGCAACAGCAGCAGCAGCCGCTGCCACTGCTCTTATGCTACTGCTCTACTGCTGCTGCTACTGCTACCGGTACTACCTCCACTACCACTGCTCTAATGCCACTGCCACTGGCCTGCTGCTGCTGCTGCTACTGCCACTGCTACTACTACCACTACCATACTCAGAATAATACCATACCCATAACAGTAGAACGGATCCGTCGCCGTGCCAGAAAAGTTCGGGCCTGGCCACTGTGGCGATGAGGCTGATGACTTCGAGCGTAGTCCCTGCGGCTCGAAGCCGACAAGAGGTGGGGTTTAAGGGTTAAGGATTTGGGGTTTGCAGGGTTTGGGAGTTTAAGGTCTACGGGTCAAGGGTTTAAGGGTTTAGGGTTTAGGGTTTGCAGAGGTTTGGGGGTTTAGGGTCTAGGGCTTTAAGGTCTAATCGGTCGAGGGTGTAAGGGGGCTTCGACTCAACAGTTCAACTGCTAAGCGAGAGTTGTGCTAGACCAGACCTGGGTTTGACGCAAAGGAACTGCCAAGATAGCTTGACCAACCACTTCACGGTCATCTGTGTGACGCCATTTAAAAAGCCCGCAACACGCAGCGTATCACGGTATCTAGAACAGAGGTCTTGCTGTCCACTCTGATCCGATAATGTGACCGCTCTCGCCCCACGGAAAGTCAACAATGCATCTGGCAGTTGACGAGATCAACACAGCAACCAATGGCTTTACTGTGCGTGTGCCAAAGCTGTAAGCAGCGTGGGATCCAGGATTCAAGGTTTCAGCTGAATGCCTTAGGAAGTGTAGATAGGCTCTATGTTGCTCATGTACGGTGCAGGCATCAGGATTGGTTCAGGATGCTGAATTCATTAGCTTAGGATAACGATTAGGGGAATCCTTATCGAGCATGCTATAAAACGCGTAGAGCTATATTAAACAGACACAAAGCGTCTGTTCTTCAATCCTTAGGTTTTGCTATTAATTATTATAATGAAACTAAAGCAACAAAAAAAACATAGTGCATGAAGCCGAACGTAGTGCCTGTTGTGGGGAGGCTGGCTAGTGTGCTGCGTCTAATTGATGGGGTCTTAACCAACTTGCAGTTAACGTAGGTTCTTCGATGGTATGTCATAGCATGAATCATTCCACGCAGACTATGTGGAATATTGTTATACTTTATTACTAAATGTTCAGACTTCGATATTGCGCCTTTCACCTCACTTTAACCCTACGGAACCTGCCCTACACCCTAAACTTCCTCAACCCAAGCCAGAACCTTCTCCCCCAACCTCGAAACCCCTCAATCACAAACCACTACTACAAGACCCCCCGGCGAAGCGATAATTACACATCAACAGCTTCAAGGAGATCTACCTAACAACGCCTTGTTCTAGAGCCGTTTGAAGCAGGAACTGGATTAGTGAGTGTCCAACCACACAACGAGCACACTTTTTGATCTGAGCCCAAGACGTCTGTCGTACAGGGTGCATTCAGAACTGAACATGAAAACTACGCTCACATGAGGACATGTCAACACGGCTCTTCAAGACAGGGAAATTTCACACCCGTCTTATCTGTAGTGTGACGTCCGAATCATGCTCGAATTTCGGTCGCTTTGGACCAAACCTACTTCACCGGATTATACCGGGAGCTTGCACAGTCAACCGAGCCGAGTGCGGCGACTCAAGGCTCTAGGCTGAGTTCTTCAATCGTGAAGCGGAGTGCCTTCGGTACTCTCGGTTTTGTGTGCGGCTTGCGCGGGCACATCGAGTACCTGTACGAGGTTGCGATCAATGCTGTGATTGATCAAAAGCGGTTTCATACTCTTAGTGAGGCAATCCGCAAGTTGTAAGTGCGTCGGTATCCATCTCAACTCGTCGCCACAGGGATGGTACAGGACGTGCGTTAGCTCGTCCTCCTCCCAGAGTCCTTGGCGAAGTCCAGACATCTCAATGGCAAGGCGTTTATCCTCGCAGGACTTTGGAATCGACGCTGTCAAGTGATCCGAAAGGGACCTGCAGTCCGTATACTGCAGGTGGAACATCGATCTTTTGGCGACTTCTTCCCAGTTCTGTGACCGGGGCAGTTTGCCGAGTACTTCGAGTACTGCTGCTCGAATGCGATCTCCATGCTCTATGGCATGTTGCAACGAGTAAGCCTCACACTGCAGTGTGGCTCGACAAACCCGTTTCATGGTGGACGAGGAAAACGAAATGAGGTGCATCTCATGCGTTGGCGCGTTCTTGTCCACCGCCGACTGTGCGGAAGTGAGATAGTGGAAACGGCCTCTCTGCGACTTATGGTTCGCCTCTCCTGCAAAGGAGGCATCGCAAAACGTGACGACCGCCAGGTCCCCTGTACTCCAGGGTAACTTAGCGCTGTACGTGATCGGCCTATCCGCATCTCCTAACGCCAGTGCTACTACGCGGTTTGCTTCACGGAGCGTATCCACCGTGGCTGTCGTAACACGCTGCTGCAGGGCAGTCACCCTATAGGCAAGATCAGGTCTCGTGGCGCGAGCCACCCAAGCCAGCGATCCTATGACGGATCTCAGCGCTGTGCGCTGGCCATTCGAGACTGGAGTCGTGCCCTTTTCAGATTTATGTATATCGATCGGGCGAATTGCACGCGTGTTGTCCCTACAGTTTATACTGATGGTCCCATCGGCGCTTTGCACATACTCGCGTCCGCAGAAACGGAACTTCTCAGTCTCTATGCGACCGATCTTAAACTTATCCAGCAGATTCTGGATAGCCGGCTCGCCTTCGGCGGTAGCAGCCCACAGGAAATCATCCACGTGGGTGCACAAGCAAGCACACAAACGACCACCTTCTCCTGTGATATAGTACAGGGCTGACAGAATTTGCGAGGCATTTAAGCCAAATTCTCTACAACTCTCCTTTATACGGAGGTAAAGGTTCCGGCCCGCGTCGGTGGTGCCGTACACGGGTACTCGGGCAATCATATACCCGGCTCGCTGAATTTCTGCATCGGGCACACCCTTAGGGTGTTTGGGAACCCGAAGAATGAGGAGGCGCTCAAGGGGTTTCCCTTGGAAGTATGCGTTCGTTATATCGGCTGCTTTGAGCCGCAGGGCCAACGAAACCGCCCATGAACACAGAAGGGCTATACCTTCCGGCTCGGCCGTGGGGCTATCTGCCCTGATATCCTCCTCATTCGAGATATGCTCGAAGTTTCCACATGCGACCAAGCGTGCTTTCCACTTGGGGGTGTATGCTGCTGTCCCCTTTAGGTGTTCATTCTTATCGGTAAGGACCCATTTGGTGGGGATACACACGTGGCCAGCCTTTGTAAGCTCCTTAAACTCCTTGTCTGTGCAAGGGACCACCGCGTTGAATTCGGTGTACTTCTGCCACTCAGTCTTCATGGCAGCATCCAAGCCCAACTGTACCTCCACAGGGGCCTTATGGTAGTCCAAGAGCGAGGCCATATAGCCAACATCGACGTTAGAGCCGAAGGCGTCTTCCCCATCAGGGGTGAGAGCAAAGGCCTTGGATTCCGCCTCGCGACTATCCGAGGGCTCAACTGCTGGCACTGTCGTGCCAATCGCAGCTGTGTGCGATGCTGCTGCCAGTCCGTCGTCCTCCTCAGGAGTGTAGTGACACGGATGGGCTTCTGGCAGTCCGCTAGCACGTATGTGCTCCGCAAGTTTCGAATGCTCGAGCCATATGTGCTGGGCGATATTTCGCCGATGGCATCGCCGCCAACTGGCCTCCGAACATAACAGAAGTGTTCGGTGAAAGTCATCGTGAGCCTCGCTAACTATTCTAGCGATCGTACAGAGCCCTTGGTCTGTTTGCAGGTTGGCTTCAATCCCGCCCCGGTTCCTGTTGCCTAACTCGGGGGCGTGACTGTACACAACTCCTTTTGCAAAACATGTGGCAGAAAGTTCATCACAATTGTATTGTGGATGCCGAACGCTGTACGGGTGACTTCTGCAATCTACGATTTCCTTAATCCCGTACTCGTGGATGCGTTCTAGGAACGTCTCGATGGGAAGATCAGAGTGACCCATGGTATATATCCCATCGCTTTTCCTGCCAAAGGTGTTGGGCGCATCCCTATATATGGGGTAGCCTAGATCCGACAAAAGCTGTATGTCATCTTTAGACAACTTGCCGAGATCACTCACCGTGTATGCGGAGAGACTGTATCTTTCTCCTACAAACGGTGCGACCATGTGCACGTCCTTCGGGCGAAACTTAAGAACCTTGTTCTTAGTATCATGGACGGTGCCATACATTGTCGCGTTTTGAACACGCACGGGAGTTGTACCCGTGGCTTCTTCCACCCATAGGCCGCCTCCACGATACTCGCCCACACCTATAATTCGGCACAGAGCACGGCAGGAGGCCAAAAAGGCCTTTGTTCATTTAGAGACTTCCCGCAAGGTGGCCAAAGCGTTACAGCGTAATGCAGCCCCTCTAGACACTGATTATAAGGTTGGTGATTTAGTTATCTACCGTCGGGACAACGTCCCTGGCAGCCCAGGTGTCGTATGGTCCACGGTTAGCCGCGTCATAGGACGTGAGGCAGAGAATGCGTACTGGGTATTACACGAGAATATCCCTGTACTTGTGAACGCTAGGAAGATGCGCCCAGCTGATGAAATCGAAGTTGCAGCGCACCGCGTTTTGGCAGGTGAACCAGTGCTTCCGGAAGCCATCGTACATGGGCCGGAACAAAGGTTCCAGGATGAGCGCATAACGGACCCGGTCACAGCACCAGCGACGCCACGTCCAGTGGTCGTAGCTGCCCCGCTTACACAGGCAGTCGCGCACGATGTGCCTATGCCAGCACCATCGACGCCAGCGATGATGCCCGGCACACCGATGCCAGCGCCATCTACCCCTGCAAGGTTTCGCGCCAAAGATAAGACGGGCGAAACCGCCCGGTCGCGATCGCCAGTAGGAGGCCGTGATGACGCACTAGTTGCGGAAGAGCTTGATCAAGTAGAGATCATGGCAAAAGGCCTGATAGATGCTCAGGGTTTCTCTCCAGATGAGTGTCTGGCCCTCCTTCGCGCTTATGACCGCGACCGACGCGAGGCGTACACGCGCCCGCTCCTAGATGATGGAGATCCCGGGAGCATAGCCCTCGCGGTGGGAGTATATCGGCACGGTGGTCTTGTTGGTGTCTCTGGACCGACGCGCGAGAGACCGTCGTTCGCCATGTACCTCAACCACTACCTCTTGCATCACAGTATGCAAGCTGGCCACCATCTTCCACAGTGGAGTAGCGTTCAGCTTACCAACAGAGGCGCAGAGGCCCACAGAGACCTAGCGAACACTCCTGGCTCGTATAACTACACGTAGTATACGCTCGTCTCATCATACTTGGTGAACAATGTACCAAGGCTTTCGGATTCATCTAGCACGGAACCCGGTGTTCGAGGCTGCTTTCCCAACACGTGTTGTGCTGGGCTAAACCCTTGGTGCCTACTAAGCTCGTTCTTAGTAGTGACACTCTCGGTAACGACCGCCTCCATCTCCTCGATATTCGAGGGCTGAGTCTCCTGCGCGACTTTCCTAACGATGGCCTTGGCAAGTCCACCATGACGTTCGACCTTTCCAATAGTCTGCGGACTCTCGAGGGGAGCGTTCTTATGGATTATACCATGCTGTGCCAAATACTCTGAAAATTCTCCCCTGAAATGCGTCCCTCTGTCAGTGGTTATGACTTTGGGATGTCCAGCCCAGCTGATCCACCTGTCGATCAGGCATTTCACACACTGGCGGGCACTTGGATTGCCACCTCCAGATTTCACGAGCACAATTTGCTGGAAACTGGTTCCCATGTCAACTATATTGACAGCAGTATAGCGGTTTCCGAAGAAGTCCTTGACCTCTAGCGCATCCATTCCTATCGTATGATTGAATTCCTTTGGAAACACGCTATCACCTGCAACAGGGTGGTGCCTGGGCACTGGAGCTGTGTCCAGGCAGACTTTACACTTGTAAAGTCCGGCAGCGGCGATGAAATCTTTGCTCGCCCGGGCCTGCTTCAGAACCTGTATCAGGACTGCGTTTGGCAGATGGCCAAAGGATCGGTGCAGGCGCCTTATAGCTACCCGGACTCGTTGGGGTAACGATCTCCACGCCGCTCGGCGCTCTGCCTCTGTGTTCGGAGTTCCTGGAAACGGGAATTGTTCCAGAATGAGGCGTTCTCTTTCCTCGGGCGTCAGTGCGCCACCGGCATTGTCCACTTCATCATGGACACCTCGCCGAGGCATCTCAGCGTCGGGCACCAGCTCTGCTTCGCTGATGTCCTCAGGATCTGTGTCCTGGGCGTCGCCGACAAAGCAAGTCCGGCTAAATGCGTTGATATAGTACTCCTCAGAAATGGTACGACAAAGATTCCAAAAGTCAGTACTATCCGTATCAACATAGCTACGGGGTATATACCCGTAAGACTCTGACCATGCTTGGAAGGTGTCCAAGGCCTTTCCGATCTCTGGGCCTATGCCTGAAATATGCATGTCTCCTCTCAAGGTAACAGTGTCCTCAAGCATTGGATAGCCGTTCGGGGTAACCAATATGATCGGAATGTTGAGGGTATCGGCTACACACTCAAGCTCCAAACACAACTCCTCTGTGGAAGTCTCGAACCTGGCAACCACGAGGCCCGGTGGCCCGTTCTGCCTCTCGTTGATCACGCTCGCGAGGGTTCATTCAATCTAATCAGGTGATCAGCTTCCCGCATGGCAGCGTTGTACACGATTGCCTTTAAGACTTCGTCCCCCGCTACCATTTCGGTAAGGCTTGAGGTGAGGTACTTGGACTGGGCCTTGCTAAGCTTCTTTAGGCTAGCGGCTGAGGGCCCAGAGGCTGCGCTGCTACTGTGGGGCAGGTCTTCGGGAGGATCAGGGCTTGGAAACGAAATCTGGCTGGCTTGTCCTACCCACTCCCCACTGCAGACGGCCATGTATGCTGCATCGCGCTCTGCTCCGTCCTCCTCCATGGGTGAAACGTCACCCTCCGGGACTGTGCCCGGGCCGGCGGAGGCAGCGATCGTCGATGCCCGCGGGTCTGTGCCCGGGATGTACACTGCACTCAAGGCATCTGTGTCCTCGATCTGATGCGGCACCGTGCTTGAGTCAAACGCCAAAGGGAAGACCCAAAGTGCCACATAGGCCCCTTCGTAGGTCGGCTCCTGTACTGGACAGGGCTGATCCGCTCCGCCAGTTTCGGCGGGCACACGATCCGTATCCGACCCCGGTGGGTGGCAGGTGCCTTCGTAGGTCCAGCTGGAACCGTCGGCCGGATCTGGATGCGAAAAAAGGTAACCAATGGGATCTATGTCCCGAAGCCGCCCCGTGGGCTTGTACGAACGGCCAGTGTGGCGGGTGACCACTGTGCACTTTATGTTGTGCCGTTCGCTTAGCTCATGGTGATTTTTATCACCAGCCCAGAACCGCCTCGGTGCATATGGACCGATCCAACACGCTGGCGCCTGCTTCTCGCACATCACCTCGTATAGGGCGGTCAGCACACCATCAGGAAAGTCCTGAAACACGATGCGCCTATTCCACCCGAAACCTGTGTCGGGGCTGAGTTCTATGGCACCTACGTCAATGGCGAGGATCCTCTCGTCGATTTCGACGAGCTTGCCTTGCCCCGGGGGCTTCGGGAACTGACGACGGAATTCTGCCCATTCCGCGTCAGTCCACTCGGCCGACGGCCTATCGCCGTGGAAGTACCACCACGACTCGTTTGGGGTCATGGGGCGATGTGGGTTGTCGCGCTCTGGGAACCTATGGTAGCCAGCACTGCCTCGGAAGCGCGGTGGCTCCGGCGGTTCAGGCGGACGCCTGCTGCCTCCAAGGCTGCTCCTGGGTCCCGGTGGATCCCAGTCACTTGCACCTGTGCCGTCGTCGTACTCGACGTCGTCGTAAACACTGTGGGGTGCAACCTTGCCTTTGCCCTTGCCTTTATCGGGCTCATGCTCCACCTCCGGCCGTGCAGAGGGGCGAGGATTCGTGCGCTCACGCTCGGGAGCTGTGTCCCGATCTGCACGATAGCGCTCGCGCTCGGGAGCTGTGTCCCGATCTGCACGGTCGCCGCCTGGGTCGGCGCGGATGCGACCCCAACGGGAGGTGCGTTGGCGTGTCGGAGCCTCGGACCTATCCCGAGGTCTGGATTCCATCCGCCGCCTTTCTCGGGTGCGGTCACGGCGGTGACTCCTGTCCGAGGAGGAACTATCCCTCCGTCTGCGACGCGATCTGGAGCGTCGTGTGAGTCTCTGAAGCTCCACCTCGGCCCTATCGGCCCGGCGTTCCGCGTCTTCTGCCCTCTCGCGCATGTCCTGCAGCCTATCATACGCATTATCGCGCTGCCGCTTCACATTACTGAGGGCCTCTCTCAAGTCACTTTTAGTGCTTTCTTGGCAGCGATTCGCATCGGTGAGGTCGTGGACCTCGGCCTCGAGCCTGCGAATCCGAGCCGACGACCCTGTCGACGTCGCTGCACGATCCTGTGCCCCACCGGACTTTGCCGGCGGCGGTGTCGGTGTGCCTTTCGGTCCCACTATGGGGGCCGCTCCGCCTTTGGCTGACGCACCTACGCTGGAACTAGCCGAAGCGGGGTTAGGACCCGAACTAAAGGTAACCGAAGGCAAGCGTCCTCCAGGGGCTGTGCCCTGTGCGCGGTTCATCGCCGCAGTAAGCGAGTTGGGGTCGAACTTGGCCACATACGATGTATGTGTCTTGCCGACCAGCCCCATGCGAGTTGCAGCCTGGTACGCGGTTTCGCCTGCCAGGGGAGGCTTATCAAGGGGACCTACCCCCGTCACCGGTGCCGGTATACGGCCCTCTGCGAGCAGGCGTTCATGAAACCGCTCAGCATATGTAGGCTGATCGTCAGGGCGTGCACACTGCGGCTCAACGACAAGGATGCACTCATTGTCCTCCGGTCCGTCTGTGCGGACGGCATCGACGAAGGACTTCGTGAGCTCCTCAACCTCCTGGACTATGCCAGGGGCGCGGTGCAAACACATGGGGCACTGCCCTCTGCACGCTTTGGTTCCCATGAACGGCCAACTGTTCGCTGCACTCATGTGAGTGAGGCTGACGGAACAATCCGGCACGAGCTCCAAAAGTGTCGCATGGGTAAGGATACCCGCCGCAACAGATCTATGTCTGTTGGCCTTGCAAACAACATGCACGGCAATGGACCGAATCCCAGCCTCCTTGGCGTCGAGGATGTTCGCCAAGATGTGCCTGACGTGGGCAATCAAATTGGGATGGTCTGCGTGCTCCCGAATTATATCGGGGTTTGACCCAACATGCTTTGTGCGGTCGCGCTGTTCATCATTGCGCTGTTGGGCTTCTGCAGGCGTCAGATCGTCTTTGCGATCGTCTTTTAGCCACACCATGTCCAACATCACCAGCATATAGCTGGTGGCAGACGCATACGTCGTGGTTGCATGCGTTTCCATCTCTTCGTGCTGTGCGAAGAGCTCGGCTGCTGTCCATTTCCCTCTGACGCGTTGCAGCCAGGCATGGTGCTCGAAGCCCCAGGTAAAAACATCAATAATGATGTCCGGGTTCGCTATGTCCCCCGCATAATACGGCTGCAAGGCCAAATCCGGATTATACACGGATGCAGGGAGAGGCGTGCCGAGCTCCGGACCGTATGGTCCCCCACCTGGCATTATAACCAGGTTCCTGCCATGCGGATCCTTCTTCACAACCGCATCAAACTCGGCCAGCTCGCGGTGCCCTCTTGCGATTTCCTTCGGGTGCACTGTGGCACGAGCTGCAGGCGGAATTCCTGGGCTATCCCCAGGCCTGGCCTTCTCCGTGGGAGGAGCCTTCTTAGGCAGTGCACCTCCAGGTGGCGCCTTAGGCGGAGGCGCTGACGCCGGTGCGGCACTGTGACCGACCGCTGGTGACTTCGCCATGGCACTGTGGCCAGGCTCCGGCGCTGCAAGAACCTTCGGTGCAGCCTTCGCCGTTGGAGGCGCCTTCTTAGGCAGTTGCCCCTCTGCTGCGGCCATCGCGGTGGGCTCCGTGTCTCCTACTTGGATGACCCGTGGGTTGGCTTCTACATATATTGACTTATAGGACTTGCTTGGACTTGCTATATAGTTATGTAAGTACTTATCAGTTTATCAAGGGATGCTATGTGGTTATAGAAGTACTTGTGAAGGGGATAGCAACCAGGATAGCATCCAACTTGCTAAGCGCTTAACAGGCATTTATAACTCTATGCTAACCACTTAGCAAATATTTTGCTAACCACTTAGCATGTCCCAAAACCATGAAATCCGGTGAACAAAATTCCATATTTGGGCGTTTCAATCCCAACCAAACGAAAATCCGGAAGTGCGATTTCCACTTTTTCATGTTTTAAATCTGACGGCAAGAAGCAACATTCGTGGATGGAAGCCTGTGCCGGCTTTTGATGCAGAAGCCGCAAGGCTTGTCAGGCAGTGTTATGCATGCAATCGTGATGGGCGAGACCTGGCACATGTACTGCTTTTTGGTAACGGCAGGCCCTGTGCAAGCACTCAAGCCTTTCTGTGGGCCAGAGGAATCAGAACTCGAATTTTGTCCCCTCCAAGAGAGGTGTGCTGCAAAGGGCAAGCTATCATGCTGGTTTCTACCAGCATCGGGGCATCAGTCCTTTGGACTATCAACGAGCCATGGGCCAAATCATTCGTCACCAGATTGAAATGGGAAACCAAAGAATACACAACTCCATCAAGATCGGCATGAAAATACACTTGTGAAACTTGGCGGGAAGCTTTCATCAATACCAGATCCCCCTTGTGTGCAAAACCTGCTGGCTGCAATGCCGCAACTGCATTCGTGTGGATGCTCTGGAAGCCGGGCATGTACTCCTGCAGAAAAGCCACCATTTTGGCTGGTGCTTTTCCGGGTTGTGCCAGCTTGCAAGATGTGTCAAAGAGCTTTTCCTGCTGAATATCAGATAGTGTCTGGCCCAGAATTTGCAAAAGAATCGACCTCTCATAGTTAGTTGTGTTTGATTGCAGGGTGCCAAACCTTTTTGCCAACTTGTGCTTCCGTTCCTGGACCCAGCATGCAGGCAAAATGCCCCATTTCCGCAACTGGGCAGGCAAGTGTACCACCCAGTGAAATTTTGGGTGCCAGGCATCATGCCATCCTGCTGCAATGCTGGCTTCGAGGAAAGCCTCTATGGCTGCAGCAAGCCTGCCTGGGCTCGTGATTCCTGGCAGAGCACATGCTTGAAGCAGCTCAAGCACATTTGCTAATGCCACCATCACAGCAATCGGCTTAGCACACACACCGACGGGAGCAACCACGTTCAACAACATGCACGTAAATATGCTGAACAAACTCAACCCCTCGGAGGCACTGCACTTGAAGCTCCCAGCTTCGTCGTTGGCTTTCTTCCTCTTGTGCACAAACAAACCTGACAGGTTTTCTGACCTGCTCTTGGGAAGTTGCCACTCCTTCACATAGTCATGGACGATCTTGTAAAAGTCTCGGCCCAACTCTTCCTCGGCTGCTTGCATCATCAGGTGCATGATTGTGTTGAAAATCCCTTTCACCAGGAATGTGTGCATCCAGTCGTGAAGCCATTGGCTTGTGGGCTTGACAACCCTGCAGAGGTCCGGATCGAATATCATGGCTGCATCATTGAAGTTCAAGCCAGCTGCTTGTTGCCAGAGCTGGAAATCCTTACTGGACAAAGTGTCCTTCTTTTGCACCGTCTTGAGCACAGTAGCTGCAAAGTCATCATCTGTTGACAGTTCCAAGTCTGCTTCCTTGTAGATATCAGAAACCAGCCTGGCTTCTTCAAGCTCGATGCTGTTGGTAGAGATGACGTTTTTGCAAAGGAGGCAGCACCGAGTGCCGTTGTCGCCCTTGATTGAGAACAGGGACTTGTGAGCAAGTCCGTCTTGAAGAAAAGCGCCGAGCTTGAACTTCAGATTGATGCACAAGCTGTCGTCAGCTGTCTTCAAGAGGATGCCAAGCTGCGGGGCCAACAATTAGCGAGCAATTCCGACAAACAATGCCAAAGTACATATAACACACATGCTCATTTAAGAAGAAACCCTCACGTACCAAGTTTGTAACTTATCATATCCGGCCTCTGGGTGGCAATGCCCATGGCAGAAAATGTTCTTCAACACCAGCGAAGCCATCTGGCTGGCACCCCCCGGAAGATCATTCACAAGCTTCGATCGCTGGCAAAGAACCGGTATCCAAGCCTCCTCCTTGGACAAGGCTTGTGAGCCAAATTCCATGAAGGAAAGATATATTGCCCACAATTTCCTGGAGGTATCAGCTGAAAGAACATTTCCAGGAGTCACCTCGTCTGAGTAAAAAACGAGGTTTAATGGCTGACCACCAGAAGCCACAAGGCTGCTGTGCAGGAGACCCTGGAATTCGGAGGATGTCTCAAAAAGCGCCTGCAACAAAGAGAAGAAGTTGGCCATGATCACCTCGACCTCCCCTTCATCAGTAGCCACCTTGATGGAATCAATCATCGGCCCATAGGCCTTGTGCTCTAAGACTGTGTGTTCAGTAGCTTCCTTGACATGTTTCCGCTGCTTCAAAGACGGCAAGCCATTTTTCTCGATGTCCTGAAGTAAACCCGCCAAAGCTGATGCAGACACTGCAGGTACCCTCCTCCTCAAAGCATCCAGCTTTTGAAGTTTTGAGTCCCGGCGGTCACTTTCCATGACTTGGTGTCTAGAACCGTTTTATTCGAGTCTGAAGTTTACATACATATAATGTGCACGTATACACGAACAATTATGTACATAGTTCAGGGCCTCTTGTTTCTATGCTCGGCCGTATATACGTCTATGTGAATACAGATACACTTAAAACTTATTTTGGCTTGAATTTTTATGGCTAGGATACAAGACGATTTAATCGATGCATGGGCATTGTCTCGAAGCTGGAATCCACTATCAGGCTTCAGTTGGCTTCACGGTTTGGAAGAACAAATTAGATGTTTACAAGGTTTTGAGGTTTATATATGTATGAACCAAAAGCTTGTAAGGCAGCAGTGTTCACTGGCTGGAAAGCAGGAATGCTTCTTCATTGCATGCATGCAAGCACCACTCAGAAACTGCTGCCAATATGAGACATATACCTCAACGAAACGGCGGACTGCAAAATGGCCCTTCTTTATTGTCATTCTTCGGATGGATTCTCTGAGGTCTTGTGTGCAAAACACAAAGCGACCAGGTCCCCAAGGGAAACAAAGAACACTCGAGCATGCTGCCATAAGGCATGGAGAAAAGCACTTTGCTTGTCCCAGCATAAAACAACCAAGCTGATGGCTGGTAAATGCATCCCACACAAGCTCTATGCACAATCTCCAGCTTCGCAGAGATCACGTGAAGCCATTATGGCTTGTACATGCCTCTGCCACTTGGCGGCAGCTGCAGCCCTAGCAGCTCTTCCATACTCGAGTTCGGCTTCCCTTTCGTAGCCGCTTTTCTCAGCAAGCTTTCTGGCTTTGTGATAATGCCCGTCTGTGTATGTCTCCCGTCGTGCACCAAGCTGGGCCTCGGTGGGGGAAGCCGGCTCATACTTGGGCAACTTCTTCGAGGCATTCTTCTTGGCACCAGGCTTGGCAGCGGCCTTCTGAGCAGCCTTGGGCTTCTTGCTCTCAGCCTTTGGCTTTTTGCTGCTGCTGCTCTCACCCTTGGGGTTCTTGGCAACCTTGGCGTCCTTCTCCTTCTTCTTCTCCTCCGCCCTGTCTTTCAAAGCCTTGTACAGCTGATCCTCCATGCCCTCCTTAACCTTTTCGGTTGTTGCAGGAGGCTTCTCAGTTGCTGCAGTCTGCTCCTTCAGAGGCGACTCTGCAGCAGTAGACGGAGAATCGAACATAAGCTGTCTTGGCTCTGGGCCTCCAAGTGCATTTGCAGCATCAGGCAGAGCTGGCAGAGTCGTTGGATTCGGACTCGTCGAAGCAGAGCCACCGCCCGGCTGCGGGTTGAGCATCTGCAGGTCGATGTCTTTGGTCTTGGGCTTGAAAGCCGCAGCCTGCTCAGTCGACACCCAAGAGCCCGGACTCCCACCTGACATGCCCTTGTTGAACTGGTTCATCATCATGTTGACCATCGGCTGCATCATCTGCATCATAGCCATCATGGGTTGCATCCCGTCCTGCATCTGCATCTGCATGTGCTGATGACTTGGCGATGCCGGCACTAGCGCCGACGACGAGGGAGCATGCCCAGACGAAGCTGAAGCTTGCTTAGACGAAGCTGAAGCTTGCTTAGAGGAAGCTTGTGATTGGTTGGGGGATAACTTCTTCGAGTTTCCTCTCAACGAGATACAGGAGCAAAGGTGATTGAACTTCTCGAACTGCATGGCCACAGGTGGGTCCTCCTGGGTGTAGGCCTTGTCGAGGATGCCTTGGGGCAAGTGAGCAGGTTGATCTGGATAGACATGCACGAAGGGCAAGTTCTTGCAGGTCACTGGTGTGTCTGTGGCATGGAACATCACCTTGAAGTCTGCAACCATCTGGAACAACTCGTCATTGTTGGGCTGCTCGGGCAAGCAGCAGCACAAAGCTGCCACAGCTGAT
>CAJNDT010000129.1:102567-107567 GCA_905221615.1 Symbiodinium sp. CCMP2592 | reverse complement strand
CACTGTATCCAGCACAACTCTGTCAGAGCAGTAGAAGGTGCTGTATCTCTTGGAGTACCATATGAATGCATTCTTCGCATTGTCATAGTTCTTCCAGATTCTGCAGCCGTTGGCATGGATATCGCCTGGGTGGTAAAAGCCACGGGCTGCTTCGAAGCACCTGTTCCTGGGCACATATTACCAACAACCCAAAAGCTCCATGTTTAACACGGCTTCTGCTACTATATCCCAACCTATAAATGAAAGCCCGAAGGCTGGTGAAAATCAAAGGCCCAAGTCCAAGCCCGAGCATCTCAGCATCGGTCCAAGTGGACTCTGTATACTCCACCAGATCCAGCACCAGGGTTCCGCTGTACCAGAACCAAGGCTTGGCAGTCATCTCCATGAGCTCTCGGTGCAACTGTGCATTCGCATCGATGCAACTCTGCACATACGAGCTCATGGGCATGGGCTCCGGAGCTGCAGCATCAGCTGCCACTGCACTGGGAAAAGGAGCAGCGGCACTGGCCTTAGGTGTATGCTGCAGGGCGGTTTCCGAAGCCATGGCTGACATGGCTGGATCGCAAGCTCTATGAGCTGTTATATTTCGGGACATCCAATGCCATCGGCAGCTCGCTCATCCATACTATATAATGAAGACTTCCAGTGCATATGAAATGCAACATGCACCACCATGCAGAGCTACACACAAAGACTTCAAGTCTTGGAAATGCAAGTCCCGCGGCGGCCATGCATGATTGACTGCACATGCACATACAAAAAAACATGAAGTCCAAAGCCCAGTGGGCTGATCCATGCTGCCTGCAAAGAAATATATGAAGTCGAAAGCCCACTGGGCTGATCCATGCAAACTCAAACTTAAAGCCCCGTGGGCTGATCCATGCAAAGTCAAATCAAAAGCCCACTGGGCTTTTTTATTCATGATGCATATGAAATTTTCCTAAAATCTCGCTCAAAGAAACAAACAAGTGCACGGAGCATTTCCCCGACCCCTGCATGCATGCATCGGATCTATGCATGCATCTGCTAGAAAGCAAATTTGCTGCGAGTGGCTATATATACAATCTATGTACAGCTGCTATTTGGAATCGTCGTCGCTCGACAATAGGTTAATATCCTGAATCGGGTTCTGTTGAGATTCCTCATTATCGTCCTCATCGTCATCGTCACGTTGCAAAGCATGCTTGTTCTTGGCATACTTCCCGGTCTTCCTGTAGGGCCTGGAGGGGTCATCAAAAGCGAGTCGCTTGTGTTTGATCCAGCCAAAGAGCTTGTGCAACGAAGCTTCGTCCATGAGAACTTGAAGGTCGCTAGTCACCTTCTCTGCAGCTCGCACAACTATCGTGCCGAAGTCGTCCGGGAGCTGGATGTCCACCTGCATGACCTCGACATTGTTGTGCACCTGTCGCCTTTTCTTTTTAGGCTGATCTGCGGGTTCGGCATCGCCGCCGAAGAGTTTGTCTTCTTCCGGCACCAAGCCTACCAGCTTGTTTCGTTGTTCAATGACATAAGTCAAACCCTCTGCTCCTTTCAAGGATGGGTTTCTGGAAGCATAAGAGCATCCCAGAAGCAAGCACAGCCCGTAATTGCTGGAGCGGATCTGAAGCCACTTTTGGCCCTTGTCATCCTGGTGAACCAAGCTGGAAGGGACAACCCACTTCTTGCCGGTATCGTCGTATTTGATGACATGCCTCGTGGACATGGACACCGACATGGCAGACTATATATGCCTGTTGCACATTCACAAACCTGCAGGACTCACAGCTGCAGAGAACGATGAATTTGCATGCAACCCACAACATGCAGCGGCATAATGCAGGCAGCACTAAAAAAAAACATGCTCGGTGCAGCAGAGGATTATGTACTTTTCTCGGACACGGGAGTATAGCCAAGCCGGGTGTGGTTCTCAAGCCAATGGCTTCCAAAAGTTTTAGTTGCCGGCAAGCCGATGGCTTCAAAATGCAACTGGACACAAATAGGCCAAATGCTGTCCATGGGACAGTGTCTCAAACTCAGGCTTTCTTAGGCTTTTTGCTGGGGGGCTCAGACTTCTTGCCAGCAGATTTCTTCTGATTCGCCTTGATGTTCGATGCCTCGGGCTCCGCCTCCTCTGCTTGGGGGCAAGTGAGCAAGGTTCCTTCATCCAAGCTCTCGCTGTTGACCAAGCACCAAGCAGTGATGCCACCATGACTTTTCTCCTCCCAGGTCATGCACGGCTCTTTCACGGGATCCAACCACCAGTATGGCGCAATGCAGCCTGAAACCTTGTTATCCTCGGAGGTCTTGAACATGGCTGGGGGGAGGATGTAGTAATCGGCCTCTTTGTACCTGATCTGTCCCATCTTCTTCTTCTTGTCAGCGGGTGCCTTCGTGGTGATCTTGCTGATGGCATCCGTTGAAGGGAAGAGGCACAACTCGCCGGCAGGGATCTTCTTCAAGGCATAAGCCTTCCGGCTGCTGTTAACCACACCGATCAAGCTCCAAATGTTCTTGGGCTGAAGCTTTGGGCATACTTTCAGCATGGTCAACCACACTTCAGCCATAAGGGCCTCTGTACTGCAACTCGCATGCGGCTCTCTGGAGGCAGCCAATGCCCTGTCGGTGAACACAGGTGCAGGAAGCTTGGAAATTCGCAAGTGTTTCCAACACTGGCTGGTCTCGATGGTCACCTCCTCGCTCTGGAACAAGTCAAGAAGCTCCAGCACGAGCTGGTTGCTGTCTGCTTCTCGAAGCTTCCAGAGCTTGTTCTGGTAGGTGTAGTGCTTCCCGACGGCAATCTCAATCTTCTGTTTGGCCAAGAACAAAGCATCGTATGCTTCTCCCAGCGAAACCAATCCCGCTTGTTGGGCTGCCCCACCCGCAGTGGACGACGAAGATGACAAAGCAGTCTGCTGTGCAGCAGCTGCAGCAGCAGGAGCTGCAGCAGCAGGAGCTGCAGCGGCCAAGTTGATGTTTCCAAGCTGCACCTCAAAGGCCTCAAAGATCTCGTCCATGCTCTCGAACACTTTCGTCTCCCTGCCCATCTTCTCCTTCTGCAAGACGTGCATGCAGCATCGAATCAAGCGCATGCCAAAAGCCCTGATGGCTGCCAGGTCCGAAAAGCTTGCTTCAACCTTCTGGTAAGCCTGAAAGAGCTTCTGGTCCATATCCAAGATCTGCTTCTGCAGTTTGTTGCCCTTCAACTTGTCCCAGTCCGATCGGGTTAAGAGCCGAGCATATCCGTCCTGGATCTTGTTCTTTGGCGCCGTGAAATTGGTTGCGAGCATTGCCAGCCTCAGCAGAGGCACTTCAGCAAACATGTTGCCAGCAGCCATGACCCAAAACTCCTCCCCAACATTGTAGTTGTCCCCGAACTCCTTCGTGAAGATCCCTAGAAACTTGGCGAAGTCGCCTTTGTTGCTGTAGGACCCAAGCCACTTGGCTATGCTGGAGGAGTAGTTCTTCACGGGGCCGGCATGACAAGCTTCAGCTGCCAAAGCCTTGAAGTCAGGCTGCTGCATGCCTGAGGCGAGATCCAGGATGTGCAAGGCCAGTTCCCGCTCGGACTGAGCCTGAAAGGCTGAGTTGCTGGAGTTCAGAGCTCGCTCCGCAAGCTTTGGAAGATCCGGATAGCATTCTTCGACTGCCCAAGAGACGATGACCCAGGACCAGCCGTGCAACATCACCTCCCGGAGGACAGGGTCCTTCCCGCACAGCACCTCCTTGCTCAAGAAACCGTTCGTGGCAAGCGAACCCTCGCTGGTGCGGCAGCCAGCCCAAAGGGCTTTGAGGAACTGTGTCGTATGTCCTGAGCTGACCGAGAGGTATCTCTCCGTGCCGTTCACCGGGGCTAGCAAGCCGCCAGCTTGTTCGACCTGTTTCTGATTGAAGGCGACCTGTCTCGCCCGAAGATCGGGATTCTCAGAAAGCTGGAAGCCTAGGTGCATGGGAACATGCATGCATGGTGACACTCACAGAACTGGTATAGTTTCCTACACACAAAGTTCTTCAGATCATCTCAGCAGCAACAGCTGGAGTGGAGGTAGGACTTGTCAAAGCCCGCCTTCAAGATGCCGGCTGCTTTCGAATGGCAATTGTGGCCATTCACACCTAAACCGGACCGGTTCAATTGATGAACCAGTAGCATACTGGGCTCCAAGGTAGCTTTCCAGGCAAGGCTTTCCTTCAGAAGCAAGTCGAGAACGGCCTTCCACTGGGTAACCGGGGGCATCTCCTTTGCAAGGATCTCGTCCATCTCTTGTTTCACACATGGAGACACTTGCATGCTTGCAGGACAAAGAAATCCTAAGCACTTCGTGCGAAAGGAAAGCTATATATACAAAGCCGAAGCTTGCGGGCAAGAGCAATTCATGCAATCTGCAACAATCTACGCATGTGCAATCAAAAATCACAAAAGCCAACGGCTGATTGGAATTCCCACTTTCGAAAGCCGAGGGCTTATCATTTCTGCAAACTAAAGCCGGCGGGCTAATCAGAAAGTCTCATGAGTTACAGCTTGTCATTTGTGCCATCAGAGGAAGCTTTGAGCTGATCAACAAAATCTAGAAGCCCAATGGCTGCTCATTTCTCTGCAGAAAGCCTCTGGGGCTGATCGATAAAGTTCCATGATTCAATTTCAAAACCAAAGATTTCAGCAAAGTGAACTGGCAAAATCCAGTATTTTGTCGACCTCTAACCACTTAGCATCACTTAGCTATGTGGTTGCGAAATATGTGCATAAGTGGTTATATAAAAGGCTAACTGGTTAAGCGGGTTTGCTTAAGCGGTTAGCTAAGTCATTATATGTGCCACCTGAACATGTATAACATTTAATATCTTTTGTAAAAGATAGGATGGATTAATAACCGAATGATAAGTAGCACCAAAAGTTCTTAACCCATGCATGTGGTTATAACATGTTACCACGACATGTAATGATTTACAGTCACATAGAACGACTTGCTACACAACTTGCAGTGCTTTGCTAGAACTTAGCAAGTGCTTATCATATGGATATAGTA
>CAJNDT010000129.1:90000-102467 GCA_905221615.1 Symbiodinium sp. CCMP2592 | reverse complement strand
CCCTCCACTTTTGGTATTCCTTGTCTTGCCCCTATCTCTACCACTGCTGTCATAATTATGCTGTTATTCCTACTGCCCTACCTCGATGCGCACTCCTGAAAGGGGAGGAAGAGAAGAGTAGGAGTAGGAATGGAATAGTAGTAGTAGGAGAGTAGGAGTAGTCGTAAGGTTAGTATTCCAACAGAAGAGGAGACTAGGGGCAAAGAGAATACGAATCAGAGCGAAGGAATAGAAGAGTAGGAGTGGGAGAGTGCGAGTAAGAGAGTAGGAGTAGGAGAGTGTCTTGTTAGAAGAGCAGGAGTAGGAGAGTAGCCAGAAAGTAATAAAACAGGACCGCAGGAGAGGAGGACACCCGGAAAGTAGGAGAATGAGGAGTTGAGAGCGGGAAAGAAGGTACTTGAACAAAACGTGGAGAATGAATCTGTAATAGGGCCACAGGAGCATGAGCATGGAAGTAGGAGAGTAGGACTATGAACATGGGACTAGCAAGGTACGAATGGGAGGGTAAGAGTGGCAGAGGGCAGGAGTGGAAAAGCGGTAGGAAAGCCACGGTAGGTTACCAATACAGGAAGGTAGAAGTAGAGGAACCAGAGGGTAGGAGTAGGAGAGTAAGCGAACAAAATGCAGAAAGGTGGAGTGACATGATGGGATTGAACAAAGCAAAGCGTAGACTCCGATCCCCATCATATTCCCACCCCATTACCTGTATGTTCCGAGTCCTATTCCTCTCTTGCTGCCTAGGAGTAGGATGAATTCGACACTAGGGATAGGAGAAAAGTAGTGTAAGAGAAATGATGCTGTCAAGGCATCGAAAGTAGATTTTCCAACAGAGAAATAGTAGATTAATAAGAGAGGCAGAGCAGGAAAGTAAGTGCAATAATCGGAGACTAGGGGTAGGTGGATAGGAGTACAAGATTAGGAGATTACTAAACTAACATAACAGGCTAGTAAGATGCCATCATCTTACTCCCACTCACCTGTTCGCCGTCTCCTGGTACGTCTCTTTTATTCCTTTTCTGCAATTTTTTACTTTTGCCTTCCTCCTCTCCTACTCCCAATGTGTGGCTCCTTTTCAACTAGTCGAACTCCCTGTTTTTTGTTCGCATATTCCTCTCCTCCGACTCCTACTGTCAAACTGACCCTGCACATACTCCTGCTCTCTCCGCCCCCAGTCCTCCTTTTTGAAACGTGCTACTTTCATTCTCTTAGTCTCATTCCAGCTCCCTCATGTCTACTTCTAGACTAGTTGTCCTCTTCCTTTATTCCTCCTCTCTCAATTGAGTTTCCTATTCCTTGCACCCATGCACCTCCTCTTAGGGCTACTTCTACCGCTACTGCTGTTCTTACTCCTACTCTCTCCTACATGTCTGCTAGTTACTCCTAGTTTTTCCCAATTCCCACCACGATATTTCTACTGCTCTACCTCGATGCCTACTCACTGGAGGGAAGGACTAAAATGTAGCAGGAAGAGAGTTGGAGTAAAAGTTTGCATGGAGTTTACGACTTAGGGTTGAGAGTTACGGGTTCAGTGTTTAGAGTTTGGGCCGAACCTTGGGGGTTTGAGGTTTGGAGTTCAGATGCTGCAGTATGGCTTTTAGTAGGGAAAGGAGAAAAGAACCTCACATAGACCCTAAAGGTCCAACGTACATAGAACCCTTATGAAATCCTTATAGTAAGCCCCGAATCCTCGCCGCTAAAGTCGCGGGCTTAGGGTTTCGGGTTTAAGGTTCAGGGTTTAGAGTTTGGGGTTGGAGCGTGGGGTTTGAGGCCTAGGGTGTTCTTGGATTTCGACCTATCTACTACTCTTGGACTTGCCCCCAAACTGAAATCCACAACCCTAAACTCGAAGCTCTAAACCCTGAACCCTGAACTCTAAACCCTAAACTCTGAACCCTAAACTCTAAACCCTTAACCTCTGAACCCTAAACTCTGAACCCTAAACCCTAGACCCCAAAAACCCTGAAATCCAAACCCGAAGCTGGTCCCTCTGCCAGCCCGGCGTAAGCTGTCGCATAGGCCATGTCGGCTCGCTTTTGATCGCTGTGGCCCAGGGCCCTGTGCAGGCAGGGGCCTTAAAGGAGTAGAATAGGATTCCTTGAAAGGCTTCTATAAGGGTGTTGCATGTGCAAGTAGAAGCAACCCGATGAAAGAGCAGAAAACAAGTCAGCCTTTCTCCCCTCAAGCCTAACCCGAAAGTCTCAACCCTGAAGCTTAAATTCTTATGGCCATGTTCAGCAGAAGAATCAGAACTCCCAGCAAGCATCCTCGGCCTGCAAGCTCTAAGAATACCAAGACAGACAAGACTCACGGCTGACGAAGAAATGCGGTTGATGACATAAATCCTGCATTACCTTGATGATCCTAGACTATGGGAATCATGGTATATTCCTTATTATGGGTAGTGCAGGATTTATCATCAACGGCATCTGCCTTCAAGAGTGTTTAAGGTAGGCCGTCATCATTATCCGGGATGATCACGTTGATCGCCATCGGCATCGACAGCAGCGGCATCAGCATAACAATCACGATCATTATCATGAACACCTTTACCATTGCCATGGCTATCAACATAGTGAAACGTAGCCATCATCACCATCACCAGCACAACCGTCTCTTTCTGCCGACATCATCATCATCATCAAAACCCATCGACACCATCATCATCATCAACATCATCATTCACTCCATCTGTCCACTTTAACACAAACTGAAGACCACACCCCCAGATGCAGCCGCAAACCTGGACTTCCCAGAACCCACACCCCCAGATGCAGCCGCAAACCTGGACTTCCCAGAACCTGAAACCGAATCAGGTATAGGGGTTAGAGTTTACAAGGGTTTAGGGTTTAGGGTACTGTAGAGTTCAGGGTTTCGGTGGGAGTCGAGGGTTTTGGGGCTTTGGGGTGTAGGGTTTCAAGGCTTCCAAACGAACCTTCGAGACCGAAACTCCGGAATTCCCCAGTTGGACCAGTTTGAGGGTCAGAGGACTTAGTAAGTAAGTTCAGGGTTTAGGGTTCATATTATGTTCTAGAGTTATAAGAACCATATGCCCAGTTAGGTTCCCTTCTAGGGTACATATAGCTCTACTTCCGACCTACTTACGAAGTCCCCCGACCCTCCAAGCACCTAAACTTAAACCCTGGACCCGAAACACCCCAAACACTCCAAACGCCCGACCCTGTGGCGAGCGCGACAGTGATTGCCGCGTTCTTCAGCTGTTGCTCAGGGGAAAGACCACTAGCCTCCGCCGTTTTGGGTTTGGGGTGTGGGGATGTAAGGTTAGGGTTTTAGGGGGCTTGAGGTTTGGGCCTTGGGGTTTAGGGTTTTGTCTTCGGCTTTAAGTTTAGGGTCTACAAGGCTTCTACCCTTTCAGCAGGGCTTGCAAGTCAGGTTATGCTTCAATCCTAAAGTTGGCGCCTTAGGGGTCTTGGGGATCAGGTAGTCTTGGTATTTTACTACGACTGGCGTACTCTTGTTCGTGATGCTGTTGGTACACGATATTTGTTTTGAAGAAATTTTAATTGGATTACAACAAAGTTTATTAAATTTACTATAATGTTTTTATATCTGCTGTTTTTAGTACTGCTACGACTAGCAGTGGTAGCAGCATCAGGAGGTTGTAGTAGCGGTCGTCCGTGTTAGGGCGTAGTCGCAGTCGTAGTCTTAGTCACCGGTAGCCGACTCGTATTCGTAATGGTAGTAGACAGTGACATAGTCACCACAACTTGCTGATGCATGAAAAACGCGAAGAGCATGAAACACAACGCGCTCTTTGCAGCGGCGTGTCAAAGGATTTAGCAGTATCATGACCGAGCATGGAACATCTGAAAGTTAAAACGAAGGTTGCCACCCTGACCCTCCCCGGTGATTCTCTGAACACCCAAGGCTCCACCTCGCTTTCCAAACATGTCTAAGTCGTAGTTCCCCAGCCCAATACTGTAAACACAAACCCTCTCGAAGGCTGCTGCGACAGGCAAAACTCTGACCATTACACGCTGAACACCGAAGCAGGAACAAGAACAGCAAAGACAAGCATGCCCAGTTTTCTGCGCATCGTAAGCACATTCAAGACATGTTTACCAGTCATATTATGACTGGCCACTTGCGTAAGCGGTGGTGGAGCCGTTGTAAACTCTAAACTTCCCCGGCTTCCTTAAGCCACACAAGCGTTGAACCGTAAAGCCTATGCCAACAAGCTAGCCGCTAGCCCTGCCTTGCCAATTTTCGCAGCCTGCTGCGCAGCGCCGATGCTGCTGGACTCTAACGATTGCCCCGCCTGCAGTTCAAGGATGGCAGGAGTGTGCTTACAGTCTCGGGCTGACGGTTTTTAACGGTTTCAGGTTCAGATTAGGGTTTCGGGTTCGGAAATGGAATCTGGGGCTTAAATCTGATTGCTGAAGGAAGGCCGTTGCGGCTTCGTACGAGCACAGGCTCTGAAAAGCCACGGGACTCCCCAGTTACCTGTTCTACTTCCTCCACTTCCTCGCCGACAACGGTGAGCAGCTGTTGTGTTCTCTGCCTCTCTCTCGCTCGCTCTCTGGCTCTCTCTGCAAATATACATGCACATGTACATGTACAAGGACATAAAAATCATATATACACATACTCCATGTGGAATGGGAGGGAGAGGCGGAGAGAGAGCGAGAGATTATAAAGTCTTGGGTCAAACACGGACTGCAGCGTAGCTGCCCGGCGTAGGAGCCTATAGACCCTAAAACTCTAAACCCCATAGAATGCCATAGAACCCTTTAAGGAACCCTATAGATCCCTTTAAGGGGCACTTTAAGAGCCCTTACTAAGTCCCCTGCCCCTCCAAGCGTAGGATTTACTGAGGTTCAGGAGTGCTCAGGTTCCTGCAGCCGTAAGAATGTAATGCGATATCAGAGGATAGAATATGGGGGTTTCCGAAAATAGGGGGACCCTAAAATAGTACCCTAAGTAGTAGGATCCTCATTATAACGATCCCAGAATAAGGTACCCCTAATTTTCGGAGACTCCCATATACTGAGAAGAAAATGTAGTAACAGTATCATACAGTATAGTAAAGTATGACATAGTATAGTAAAGTATAGTATAGATTATGGTATAATATATATATATATATATATATATATACATATATATATACATATATATATAGCATAGTATAGTGATAGAAGAAGCTGCCAGGAGCTATATACATCAAGTACAACCATAGTCACAGTCTTCGGGGCTTTAGGGTTCTTAGGATTTAGAGCTTAGGGTTTTGGGTCTAGGGGCTAGGATTTAGGTCTTGGGCTTAAAGGCTCTCGCGTATAGGATTTAAGCTTGAGGGACATTGTTTGCAATCAAGAACATTACACGCTACTTCCCATTGCTGTTTCTCCTTCTGGATGCTTCTGCCAGAGATAAGAGGTTAAGGTAACAGAGATGGTACAAGCCAAGTATCTACACCCGCAGACTTTCAAACCCCCAACATTCACATGCAAAATCCGACATCCGAAAAAACAAAAAAGCAAAAGAATAAAAAATGATAAACAGAGGCCTGCAAAACTGGAGTAGGGTTTAGGGTTAGGGTTAGGATGTACGTTTTACTATGAAGACACTGAAGAAGCAGCAAAATAGAAAAAAAAAAACATATCAGACAGGGGCCTGCACAACTGGAGCAGGATTGGGGGTATACATTTTAATATGCATACACTGAAGAAGCTGCAAAACTGATAAATGTATATATATATATATATCTTCAGGTCCCTGCATATTTTAGATTGAGCCAACGACTGGCCTCCCTCAAGATCTTGAAGGCAGCTTTGCCACCATACTGGGCCTGACATGACAGGCACAGCTGGAAACCCGCAACTCGAAACCCTCAGAGCCCAAAGTCTTAGCGATGTGATTTAGGGTTCGGATTGACGGGTTTAACAGTTTCAAGTACCCGATTCTGAAAAAAACTGCAAACCCTGAACCCTAAGCTGTCCTGGTAGTCGTCAGACAAGCCCAAGGTCTTGGCATCACCTGCAGCGACCCGTGCGGCCGCAGCGGCCTGCCGTGTTCGGACGAAGCGATCTAAGGACTTTCATAATGTCTAATCGGGTTCCTACTCGGCTTCCTTTAAAGGGTTTCTATAGGTACTATGGGGTTTACAATAAACGTTTAGTCAAGGGGGTTTGTAACGAATCATTGGGGCTTGTGCGGCTTTTAAACTGTGCTATCGGACCTAAGTGGGTGCATCTTGCAGTATGTCCGAGTAGATCTACACTGAGATTATACGGTGGTACTTGTTCAGAGTTCAGACACTCGCGAGCAGGCTTGTGAGTGGGCTGCTTTACGGCCTACGGCTTGACAAAGCTTAGGCTTAGGGTGACATACGGGTTGAAGATATCAACCCTGCATTACCTTCATGACGCTAGCCTATGGAAATTATGGGTTGTTCCTTATTATGGGTAGTGGAGGATTCACACCATCAACAGCGGGATTCAGTGAAGCTCTGCACGAGCGATCTTCTGCGGGCAGGCGGGGCTGGGAATGATCTTTCCCGAAGCCCCAAATCCTGAAAATCCGACATCCTACACCTGAAACCCCTAAACACCCGAAGTCTGGAACCCCAAACCCTAATCAAACCTAACACCCTGGAAAACCCCAAAGACCTGAAACCCCAAACGAGGTTCGTGGGGCCTTCGGGCCCTAAAGTTTCCAGGCTCAAAAGGGCCTTAGGCTTCAGGTTGGTTTTGTATAGGGTTTAGGGTTTAGGATTTCGGCTTTAGGGTTTAGGGTTGAGGGTTTCTTTGTTTAGGGTTTAGGGTTTCGGCTCTAGGGTTCGGGCTTTAGGGTTTGGGCTTTAGGGTTTGGGGTTTAGGCTTGAGGGTTTATGGGCGGGTTTGCAAAATGTCTTCCACTTGTTGAGGCTCCCATACTATGGCAGGAACCCTCATGGAACCCTTATAGAACCCTCATAGAACCAACCCTCCTCATAGAACCCTCATAGAACCCTTCTACACCGCTTATAGAACCCTCATAGAACCTTCTAGTAGCAGTCACACAAAGGCCTCAGTGTTCCGAGCAAGCATCGAGCAAGCGAAGGATGGGAGTGGAGGAATCTGAAGGATTGGTCAAGGAAACCCTTGACCCTAAACCCTAAACCGTTGAAATAGTTAGCAATACTTTTTTTGGGTGTTCCTCATTATAGGTATGGTGTAATATACCTTGGTTTGGAGCCCTGAATCCTCAAACCCATTTAGACACCCCTCTACGAACTTTCTCTGAACTCTTATTGGGGGGAGTTCCCCTTACGTAGCTTATTTTGGTGTCCTTATAATAAGGACCCTACTATTTAGGGTACTACGAGTATATATCAGGGTCCCCTATTTTCAGAAACCCCCATGACCCCTAAACCCTCAACCTTAAACCCTAAACCCCATGAAGTCCAGGCCCCGTCCCGCCGCAACCCCAAGCCTGCTCGGTTAGGGACCGATGCTCCTGACCGGTAACCGAGAAGGGAAGGAGTGGTTCGGGATAAGGGTTGAGGGTTTAGGATTTAGGGGCTTTGAGGTTTAGTTGAGGGGTTTAGGGTCGAGGGGTTGAGGGGTTTAGGGTTTAGGCCCTTGAGAGGAGCACCAACTTCGTGCAGTCAGTTAGAGTATGAACGCCTGGATGATTGCAACACTATGCTTGCAGCTAGGCCTGTCATCAACATACAGAAAACATGGTATTGAATGATGTATGCTGTGACAGCGACTGCTCTTTGGGCAGCCCATGGCATAATTCTGACTTTTTGGTTTAGGAGGCCTGGAGTCTCTGGCTGCAGGGTCTAGGGTTGAAGGTCCCAGGGTCGTCGAAATTGGGATCCCTTTTTGGGTACCCCTAAATATTAGGTGCCGTATTAGAAAAAGGACCCAAAAAGGGACCCTAATATTGACAAGCACCCATGTGTGCATGGGCCTCAGGGCTTACGACGCTCTTCGCGCTTTTGGGCTGCAAGGATGCAGGGCTTCAGGCCCTCAGTTTCAAGGCTCACACTACACGCACGAACGCTCGCAAGCTCACTGAACAGCATGCCACACACCGAGCGGACGAGCAATGTTTAATCCGCTCTAGCATGGGGTTGAGCGGTCACAAGAAGAACTACCGAAGAGCATCAGAAACGACCGGCCCCCACCCCAGGACAACGACAACCCACGAACGGAGTCGTCGTCGTCGCAGTCGCTCGAACCCGCAACCGGCGAACCCTTCCCGGGACACCAGACGCGAGAGCATCTCGAACAAATTCCCTTCGTTCGAAATACGAGCAACCTCCCAGGCCCTGCATCGATCTTTTAGCGGAGCTTCGCTGGCCATGAGCACAAAACTGTCGACCACCCGGCAGCTTGGCCAATCTCGAGGCGATCCCTCGATGGCCAGTCTGCCGGGTTGGCATCTGTAGAAACTCGATCGATAAAGAAGTTGACCCTATATTCAAGAGCCAATTCCCAGAAGACTTCAACGAGCTCACAGAGATCTTCCTTTGAAGAGTATCCTTTCACTAGAGCAGCCTCGACCGCCTCGGAGTCAATCAGAAGGAGAACGTCCTTATTCTTCACGTGATCCCGGAAAGTCTCGAGCGCCAGAATCGGCGCGATCATCTCGATCGGGACGATCTGGGTCTTTCTCGCGAGCCATCGGTCCGATACTTCCGGTGGGATCACCTCAGTGAACTGCTTGGGAGCATCAGCTCTCCGATCGAACATCACGGCTCCGATCCGATCGGCTCCTTCTTCCGACTTCCGAAAGTCAGGGGTGAAGCCGTCTGTGAAGATCACAACATCAGCGTTCTTCTCCGAGCGGAGTGATATCTCACGCGGAGGACCATGAACGATGAGGTTCCGCCAGTAACGAAGCGATCGCTCCAGAGCCAGGTTGAGCTCCATACGATCGCTCGACCGGTCCTTCGAGTACTGGCGCTCCGAGAGGGGCCGGAAGAACGCACGTCCAACCTTCCCCCAGAGCTGGCTCGCTCCGAACATGAGCTTGCCCTTGAGCTTCCCTGCTTGGATGACCCGTGGGTTGGCTTCTACATATATTGACTTATAGGACTTGCTTGGACTTGCTATATAGTTGTGTAAGTACTTATCAGTTTATCAAGGGATGCTATGTGGTTATAGAAGTACTTGTGAAGGGGATAGCAACCAGGATAGCATCCAGTTTGCTAAGCGCTTAACAGGCATTTATAACTCTATGCTAACCACTTAGCAAATATTTTGCTAACCACTTAGCATGTCCCAAAACCATGAAATCCGGTGAACAAAATTCCATATTTGGGCGTTTCAATCCCAACCAAACGAAAATCCGGAAGTGCGATTTCCACTTTTTCATGTTTTAAATCTGACGGCAAGAAGCAACATTCGTGGATGGAAGCCTGTGCCGGCTTTTGATGCAGAAGCCGCAAGGCTTGTCAGGCAGTGTTATGCATGCAATCGTGATGGGCGAGACCTGGCACATGTACTGCTTTTTGGTAACGGCAGGCCCTGTGCAAGCACTCAAGCCTTTCTGTGGGCCAGAGGAATCAGAACTCGAATTTTGTCCCCTCCAAGAGAGGTGTGCTGCAAAGGGCAAGCTATCATGCTGGTTTCTACCAGCATTGGGGCATCAGTCCTTTGGACTATCAACGAGCCATGGGCCAAATCATTCCTCACCAGATTGAAATGGGAAACCAAAGAATACACAACTCCATCAAGATCGGCATGAAAATACACTTGTGAAACTTGGCGGGAAGCTTTCATCAATACCAGATCCCCCTTGTGTGCAAAACCTGCTGGCTGCAATGCCGCAACTGCATTCGTGTGGATGCTCTGGAAGCCGGGCATGTACTCCTGCAGAAAAGCCACCATTTTGGCTGGTGCTTTTCCGGGTTGTGCCAGCTTGCAAGATGTGTCAAAGAGCTTTTCCTGCTGAATATCAGATAGTGTCTGGCCCAGAATTTGCAAAAGAATCGACCTCTCATAGTTAGTTGTGTTTGATTGCAGGGTGCCAAACCTTTTTGCCAACTTGTGCTTCCGTTCCTGGACCCAGCATGCAGGCAAAATGCCCCATTTCCGCAACTGGGCAGGCAAGTGTACCACCCAGTGAAATTTTGGGTGCCAGGCATCATGCCATCCTGCTGCAATGCTGGCTTCGAGGAAAGCCTCTATGGCTGCAGCAAGCCTGCCTGGGCTCGTGATTCCTGGCAGAGCACATGCTTGAAGCAGCTCAAGCACATTTGCTAATGCCACCATCACAGCAATCGGCTTAGCACACACACCGACGGGAGCAACCACGTTCAACAACATGCACGTAAATATGCTGAACAAACTCAACCCCTCGGAGGCACTGCACTTGAAGCTCCCAGCTTCGTCGTTGGCTTTCTTCCTCTTGTGCACAAACAAACCTGACAGGTTTTCTGACCTGCTCTTGGGAAGTTGCCACTCCTTCACATAGTCATGGACGATCTTGTAAAAGTCTCGGCCCAACTCTTCCTCGGCTGCTTGCATCATCAGGTGCATGATTGTGTTGAAAATCCCTTTCACCAGGAATGTGTGCATCCAGTCGTGAAGCCATTGGCTTGTGGGCTTGACAACCCTGCAGAGGTCCGGATCGAATATCATGGCTGCATCATTGAAGTTCAAGCCAGCTGCTTGTTGCCAGAGCTGGAAATCCTTACTGGACAAAGTGTCCTTCTTTTGCACCGTCTTGAGCACAGTAGTTGCAAAGTCATCATCTGTTGACAGTTCCAAGTCTGCTTCCTTGTAGATATCAGAAACCAGCCTGGCTTCTTCAAGCTCGATGCTGTTGGTAGAGATGACGTTTTTGCAAAGGAGGCAGCACCGAGTGCCGTTGTCGCCCTTGATTGAGAACAGGGACTTGTGAGCAAGTCCGTCTTGAAGAAAAGCGCCGAGCTTGAACTTCAGATTGATGCACAAGCTGTCGTCAGCTGTCTTCAAGAGGATGCCAAGCTGCGGGGCCAACAATTAGCGAGCAATTCCGACAAACAATGCCAAAGTACATATAACACACATGCTCATTTAAGAAGAAACCCTCACGTACCAAGTTTGTAACTTATCATATCCGGCCTCTGGGTGGCAATGCCCATGGCAGAAAATGTTCTTCAACACCAGCGAAGCCATCTGGCTGGCACCCCCCGGAAGATCATTCACAAGCTTCGATCGCTGGCAAAGAACCGGTATCCAAGCCTCCTCCTTGGACAAGGCTTGTGAGCCAAATTCCATGAAGGAAAGATATATTGCCCACAATTTCCTGGAGGTATCAGCTGAAAGAACATTTCCAGGAGTGACCTCGTCTGAGTAAAAAACGAGGTTTAATGGCTGACCACCAGAAGCCACAAGGCTGCTGTGCAGGAGACCCTGGAATTCGGAGGATGTCTCAAAAAGCGCCTGCAACAAAGAGAAGAAGTTGGCCATGATCACCTCGACCTCCCCTTCATCAGTAGCCACCTTGATGGAATCAATCATCGGCCCATAGGCCTTGTGCTCTAAGACTGTGTGTTCAGTAGCTTCCTTGACATGTTTCCGCTGCTTCAAAGACGGCAAGCCATTTTTCTCGATGTCCTGAAGTAAACCCGCCAAAGCTGATGCAGACACTGCAGGTACCCTCCTCCTCAAAGCATCCAGCTTTTGAAGTTTGGAGTCCCGGCGGTCACTTTCCATGACTTGGTGTCTAGAACCGTTTTATTCGAGTCTGAAGTTTACATACATATAATGTGCACGTATACACGAACAATTATGTACATAGTTCAGGGCCTCTTGTTTCTATGCTCGGCCGTATATACGTCTATGTGAATACAGATACACTTAAAACTTATTTTGGCTTGAATTTTTATGGCTAGGATACAAGACGATTTAATCGATGCATGGGCATTGTCTCGAAGCTGGAATCCACTATCAGGCTTCAGTTGGCTTCACGGTTTGGAAGAACAAATTAGATGTTTACAAGGTTTTGAGGTTTATATATGTATGAACCAAAAGCTTGTAAGGCAGCAGTGTTCACTGGTTGGAAAGCAGGAATGCTTCTTCATTGCATGCATGCAAGCACCACTCAGAAACTGCTGCCAATATGAGACATATACCTCAACGAAACGGCGGACTGCAAAATGGCCCTTCTTTATTGTCATTCTTCGGATGGATTCTCTGAGGTCTTGTGTGCAAAACACAAAGCGACCAGGTCCCCAAGGGAAACAAAGAACACTCGAGCATGCTGCCATAAGGCATGGAGAAAAGCACTTTGCTTGTCCCAGCATAAAACAACCAAGCTGATGGCTGGTAAATGCATCCCACACAAGCTCTATGCACAATCTCCAGCTTCGCAGAGATCACGTGAAGCCATTATGGCTTATACATGCCTCTGCCACTTGGCGGCAGCTGCAGCCCTAGCAGCTCTTCCATACTCGAGTTCGGCTTCCCTTTCGTAGCCGCTTTTCTCAGCAAGCTTTCTGGCTTTGTGATAATGCCCGTCTGTGTATG
>CAJNDT010000129.1:0-85000 GCA_905221615.1 Symbiodinium sp. CCMP2592 | reverse complement strand
CCATGCACCCCCGCCGCCCCCACCGCCAGAAGCACCACCACCACCACCGCCGCCACCATCATCATCACCATCACCATCACCACCACTCTATATATATATATATATATATTTATTTATTTATTTATTTATGTATATATATATATATATATAATCATATATATATATATATATATATATATACATACCCCCATGCAGCCCCCACACCCCAGCAGCACCAACAACAACACCACCACCACCACAAGCACCACCGGCACCAACAACAACACCAGCACCACGACCACCGCCACCAACCAGAACACCGACAACCACAGCAACACCAGTAAACCAACAACACAAAAACTAAAACCTAAACCGCACTACCCCAAACACAAGAAAGTATTGTCTAGCCGCCCAGTTCTCTCCTGATTCTGGCTCCCCGAGCCCTTCTCAGGCACAGCTGTTGGCTGCCACTTCCAGCTGTTAGTCTTGTAGTCCCAGACATAGTTATCCCAGCTCCTGTCGTCATAGCCCTCCCAGCTGTTGTCCTTGTCCTTTTCGGGACCATCGGTAGAAGAGCCTGGGGCTGCTGGGATAGAAGCATCTGGGTCTGCTGCTGCTGGGCCATCGGTGGGAGCACTTGGATCTGCTGCCGTGGGAGCACCTGGATCTGCTGCCGGCGGGCCATCGGTGGAAGCTCGTGGAGCTGCTTCTGCTGGGACACCTGCAGGAGAAGCACTTTGTGCTGGTGTGCCAGCTGTTGAAGCACTTGGTGCTGGTGCAGCGGCTGGAAGTGGAGGCGGCGGCGGGGGCGGCGGATAGTCTCCGAGCCATTGGCCAGGCGGGAGTGTTCTTTGCTGCTTCCGCAAACTAACAATCTCGTCCTCGAGCTTCCGCTTCTTCAGGTCCCCCATCCACGAATACCACTGGTCGCCCGTTCTGAGCTTCAAGTTCACACTCGGCTGCTCATCGTCAGGAGGGCAGTGTACGGTGCCGGACATTTCCGGTGCCATCTGCCCAATGAACTCGGCCACCCCGAAGGAGCAAAACACCTCCACATTCTCCCACCATTGAGGTGGCACTGTATCCAGCACAACTCTGTCAGAGCAGTAGAAGGTGCTGTATCTCTTGGAGTACCATATGAATGCATTCTTCGCATTGTCATAGTTCTTCCAGATTCTGCAGCCGTTGGCATGGATATCGCCTGGGTGGTAAAAGCCACGGGCTGCTTCGAAGCACCTGTTCCTGGGCACATATTACCAACAACCCAAAAGCTCCATGTTTAACACGGCTTCTGCTACTATATCCCAACCTATAAATGAAAGCCCGAAGGCTGGTGAAAATCAAAGGCCCAAGTCCAAGCCCGAGCATCTCAGCATCGGTCCAAGTGGACTCTGTATACTCCACCAGATCCAGCACCAGGGTTCCGCTGTACCAGAACCAAGGCTTGGCAGTCATCTCCATGAGCTCTCGGTGCAACTGTGCATTCGCATCGATGCAACTCTGCACATACGAGCTCATGGGCATGGGCTCCGGAGCTGCAGCATCAGCTGCCACTGCACTGGGAAAAGGAGCAGCGGCACTGGCCTTAGGTGTATGCTGCAGGGCGGTTTCCGAAGCCATGGCTGACATGGCTGGATCGCAAGCTCTATGAGCTGTTATATTTCGGGACATCCAATGCCATCGGCAGCTCGCTCATCCATACTATATAATGAAGACTTCCAGTGCATATGAAATGCAACATGCACCACCATGCAGAGCTACACACAAAGACTTCAAGTCTTGGAAATGCAAGTCCCGCGGCGGCCATGCATGATTGACTGCACATGCACATACAAAAAAACATGAAGTCCAAAGCCCAGTGGGCTGATCCATGCTGCCTGCAAAGAAATATATGAAGTCGAAAGCCCACTGGGCTGATCCATGCAAACTCAAACTTAAAGCCCCGTGGGCTGATCCATGCAAAGTCAAATCAAAAGCCCACTGGGCTTTTTTATTCATGATGCATATGAAATTTTCCTAAAATCTCGCTCAAAGAAACAAACAAGTGCACGGAGCATTTCCCCGACCCCTGCATGCATGCATCGGATCTATGCATGCATCTGCTAGAAAGCAAATTTGCTGCGAGTGGCTATATATACAATCTATGTACAGCTGCTATTTGGAATCGTCGTCGCTCGACAATAGGTTAATATCCTGAATCGGGTTCTGTTGAGATTCCTCATTATCGTCCTCATCGTCATCGTCACGTTGCAAAGCATGCTTGTTCTTGGCATACTTCCCGGTCTTCCTGTAGGGCCTGGAGGGGTCATCAAAAGCGAGTCGCTTGTGTTTGATCCAGCCAAAGAGCTTGTGCAACGAAGCTTCGTCCATGAGAACTTGAAGGTCGCTAGTCACCTTCTCTGCAGCTCGCACAACTATCGTGCCGAAGTCGTCCGGGAGCTGGATGTCCACCTGCATGACCTCGACATTGTTGTGCACCTGTCGCCTTTTCTTTTTAGGCTGATCTGCGGGTTCGGCATCGCCGCCGAAGAGTTTGTCTTCTTCCGGCACCAAGCCTACCAGCTTGTTTCGTTGTTCAATGACATAAGTCAAACCCTCTGCTCCTTTCAAGGATGGGTTTCTGGAAGCATAAGAGCATCCCAGAAGCAAGCACAGCCCGTAATTGCTGGAGCGGATCTGAAGCCACTTTTGGCCCTTGTCATCCTGGTGAACCAAGCTGGAAGGGACAACCCACTTCTTGCCGGTATCGTCGTATTTGATGACATGCCTCGTGGACATGGACACCGACATGGCAGACTATATATGCCTGTTGCACATTCACAAACCTGCAGGACTCACAGCTGCAGAGAACGATGAATTTGCATGCAACCCACAACATGCAGCGGCATAATGCAGGCAGCACTCAAAAAAAACATGCTCGGTGCAGCAGAGGATTATGTACTTTTCTCGGACACGGGAGTATAGCCAAGCCGGGTGTGGTTCTCAAGCCAATGGCTTCCAAAAGTTTTAGTTGCCGGCAAGCCGATGGCTTCAAAATGCAACTGGACACAAATAGGCCAAATGCTGTCCATGGGACAGTGTCTCAAACTCAGGCTTTCTTAGGCTTTTTGCTGGGGGGCTCAGACTTCTTGCCAGCAGATTTCTTCTGATTCGCCTTGATGTTCGATGCCTCGGGCTCCGCCTCCTCTGCTTGGGGGCAAGTGAGCAAGGTTCCTTCATCCAAGCTCTCGCTGTTGACCAAGCACCAAGCAGTGATGCCACCATGACTTTTCTCCTCCCAGGTCATGCACGGCTCTTTCACGGGATCCAACCACCAGTATGGCGCAATGCAGCCTGAAACCTTGTTATCCTCGGAGGTCTTGAACATGGCTGGGGGGAGGATGTAGTAATCGGCCTCTTTGTACCTGATCTGTCCCATCTTCTTCTTCTTGTCAGCGGGTGCCTTCGTGGTGATCTTGCTGATGGCATCCGTTGAAGGGAAGAGGCACAACTCGCCGGCAGGGATCTTCTTCAAGGCATAAGCCTTCCGGCTGCTGTTAACCACACCGATCAAGCTCCAAATGTTCTTGGGCTGAAGCTTTGGGCATACTTTCAGCATGGTCAACCACACTTCAGCCATAAGGGCCTCTGTACTGCAACTCGCATGCGGCTCTCTGGAGGCAGCCAATGCCCTGTCGGTGAACACAGGTGCAGGAAGCTTGGAAATTCGCAAGTGTTTCCAACACTGGCTGGTCTCGATGGTCACCTCCTCGCTCTGGAACAAGTCAAGAAGCTCCAGCACGAGCTGGTTGCTGTCTGCTTCTCGAAGCTTCCAGAGCTTGTTCTGGTAGGTGTAGTGCTTCCCGACGGCAATCTCAATCTTCTGTTTGGCCAAGAACAAAGCATCGTATGCTTCTCCCAGCGAAACCAATCCCGCTTGTTGGGCTGCCCCACCCGCAGTGGACGACGAAGATGACAAAGCAGTCTGCTGTGCAGCAGCTGCAGCAGCAGGAGCTGCAGCAGCAGGAGCTGCAGCGGCCAAGTTGATGTTTCCAAGCTGCACCTCAAAGGCCTCAAAGATCTCGTCCATGCTCTCGAACACTTTCGTCTCCCTGCCCATCTTCTCCTTCTGCAAGACGTGCATGCAGCATCGAATCAAGCGCATGCCAAAAGCCCTGATGGCTGCCAGGTCCGAAAAGCTTGCTTCAACCTTCTGGTAAGCCTGAAAGAGCTTCTGGTCCATATCCAAGATCTGCTTCTGCAGTTTGTTGCCCTTCAACTTGTCCCAGTCCGATCGGGTTAAGAGCCGAGCATATCCGTCCTGGATCTTGTTCTTTGGCGCCGTGAAATTGGTTGCGAGCATTGCCAGCCTCAGCAGAGGCACTTCAGCAAACATGTTGCCAGCAGCCATGACCCAAAACTCCTCCCCAACATTGTAGTTGTCCCCGAACTCCTTCGTGAAGATCCCTAGAAACTTGGCGAAGTCGCCTTTGTTGCTGTAGGACCCAAGCCACTTGGCTATGCTGGAGGAGTAGTTCTTCACGGGGCCGGCATGACAAGCTTCAGCTGCCAAAGCCTTGAAGTCAGGCTGCTGCATGCCTGAGGCGAGATCCAGGATGTGCAAGGCCAGTTCCAGCTCGGACTGAGCCTGAAAGGCTGAGTTGCTGGAGTTCAGAGCTCGCTCCGCAAGCTTTGGAAGATCCGGATAGCATTCTTCGACTGCCCAAGAGACGATGACCCAGGACCAGCCGTGCAACATCACCTCCCGGAGGACAGGGTCCTTCCCGCACAGCACCTCCTTGCTCAAGAAACCGTTCGTGGCAAGCGAACCCTCGCTGGTGCGGCAGCCAGCCCAAAGGGCTTTGAGGAACTGTGTCGTATGTCCTGAGCTGACCGAGAGGTATCTCTCCGTGCCGTTCACCGGGGCTAGCAAGCCGCCAGCTTGTTCGACCTGTTTCTGATTGAAGGCGACCTGTCTCGCCCGAAGATCGGGATTCTCAGAAAGCTGGAAGCCTAGGTGCATGGGAACATGCATGCATGGTGACACTCACAGAACTGGTATAGTTTCCTACACACAAAGTTCTTCAGATCATCTCAGCAGCAACAGCTGGAGTGGAGGTAGGACTTGTCAAAGCCCGCCTTCAAGATGCCGGCTGCTTTCGAATGGCAATTGTGGCCATTCACACCTAAAGCGGACCGGTTCAATTGATGAACCAGTAGCATACTGGGCTCCAAGGTGGCTTTCCAGGCAAGGCTTTCCTTCAGAAGCAAGTCGAGAACGGCCTTCCACTGGGTAACCGGGGGCATCTCCTTTGCAAGGATCTCGTCCATCTCTTGTTTCACATATGGAGACACTTGCATGCTTGCAGGACAAAGAAATCCTAAGCACTTCGTGCGAAAGGAAAGCTATATATACAAAGCCGAAGCTTGCGGGCAAGAGCAATTCATGCAATCTGCAACAATCTACGCATGTGCAATCAAAAATCACAAAAGCCAACGGCTGATTGGAATTCCCACTTTCGAAAGCCGAGGGCTTATCATTTCTGCAAACTAAAGCCGGCCGGCTAATCAGAAAGTCTCATGAGTTACAGCTTGTCATTTGTGCCATCAGAGGAAGCTTTGAGCTGATCAACAAAATCTAGAAGCCCAATGGCTGCTCATTTCTCTGCAGAAAGCCTCTGGGGCTGATCGATAAAGTTCCATGATTCAATTTCAAAACCAAAGATTTCAGCAAAGTGAACTGGCAAAATCCAGTATTTTGTCGACCTCTAACCACTTAGCATCACTTAGCTATGTGGTTGCGAAATATGTGCATAAGTGGTTATATAAAAGGCTAACTGGTTAAGCGGGTTTGCTTAAGCGGTTAGCTAAGTCATTATATGTGCCACCTGAACATGTATAACATTTAATATCTTTTGTAAAAGATAGGATGGATTAATAACCGAATGATAAGTAGCACCAAAAGTTCTTAACCCATGCATGTGGTTATAACATGTTACCACGACATGTAATGGTTTACAGTCACATAGAACGACTTGCTACACAACTTGCAGTGCTTTGCTAGAACTTAGCAAGTGCTTATCATATGGATATAGTAGTGTTATCTAGAAGCAAGCCCACGGGCCATCCAAGTACGGACGTGCCTACCATGCAATGGTTCGGAAACGCTACGCTTATACGTCGCTTGGTGTTGTTGCGATTCTCAGCTGACGTTGTAAAGCTGTGACCGTGGCCTACGCCTACAGTGCTATGACCATGGCCTGCACCTACAGTACTGTGACTGCGACTTGTTGCCGCTGCATCATCTGTCGCTGCTGCGTCTCGGGGTGATCCGCTCACAGACTCTGGGTGAGCTAATGCGGCAGCGGCGGCAGACCTAAATATAGGAACTGGCGGCGAGGGGATTTGGAAGGTCTTTATGAGACGGGGTTGTTTAACCTGGGTCAAGCCTTCTGTTATGTTTATGCATAACAGCCCTGAGTCATGTGTCCGACACAGCTTGATCCTAATGATGGTATCCTCTGAAGGAAGTCGAACACCACACACACCAAACCGTAAATCTTTGGTTATACCAAGCTGGGCCTGCGCATAAAGGGACAAGAGGAGAGGGGCTGTACCCTTAATCTCATGCGAATCAAGGACGCCCGGAACTCTCAAGTCCTGCTCCAATCCCATTATAGAGAAAGGTATGGTCCTGCTACCCAAGGTCTCGGTAGCGCCGCTAAGACCCTTGAAGGTACGGTTGCCCTCAGGTTTAAATCTCGTGCTGTAACCGAAGTTCGCAAGTTTCCCCGCCGCGTTTGCTATCCAATCGCTACCGTGAACAGTCGAGTTGCAGCCCTCGTCTAACACGGCGTATACGTGCTTATCCTCGTAGATATTTACTACGGGCAAATCAACCAAAGCCGGATGGATATCTGTGACCCCCTCGGTAAAAGCCACGAAGGCGTGCCTCGTCGCGGAGGCCCTCGAAGAGCGCGATCTCGCCGACGCCACTTCCCAACTGTTGTTGGTCGATGGCGCTGAGTGATCGTCTAAGGCCTCTTGCAGGTATGCGAGAAGGTCACCGCGGGATATCACGGGCTCGGTTACAAAGTGACCCTCTATGGTCTCTTGAAACTGGGCAATAGCCGGAACTACTACCTCTACGGGGAGGCTATCCCCCGTGCTGCCGACTATGCTGCGCAGAAGATCGAAGTCCAGGGTGTTGGACTCCCGCAGCACTGTGGCTGCGTCATCCCTAGCCTTTCGCTCGGTCTGCGGCTGCTCATCTAGAAGCATCCCACAAAGCTTGCACTTAATGCGGGAGGTCTTCCTGCTGCTACCCGACCTCTCGGTGGAGGTGTGGGGGCATGTGGCCTGATCTATAACAGGCTTCTCTTTCTTTGTCTTGGTGACGGTGCCGCATTTCTTACAGGTCCGCATGTCTATGTATGCGTTACTCCCCGACTTGTTGAACTCCTTGCAACCTCCCCGGCATTTCCGGGAGCCTTCGCTGGACGAAGCAGCTGACGCAGCGAGGCGAACCTCGGGCTGGAAGGGTTCAGGCGGGGGTTCCTGGCTGAGAGGGATATCCCTTCTCGTGATGCTGATGGGGTTATCATCACGCACATCAAAGTACTCCGTGACCCAATCCAAGAAATCGGCCAAATTTATGGATGGGCACTTCTGCGTGCGTCCCCAAAGAACATACCCAGGAAACGTATACAAGACACGCTCATAAGTCAGACCCTTATGTTGGCCAAAGGAGAAAACACGATCGGAACCCTCAGGCGGGCTGTCACGCATGATCCTAGCGGCGGCTGTGCGCCGAAGCTGTGGTGAGAAGAGGGTTTCACTGCCGCGGCCTTTACCGGTATTGGTCTTTGAGGGAGTCAGCTCGAGGTTGGCTGGGTAACCCTCGAGCCTACCAGCGCTCGCATTCGACAGATGGACACACTCTGCGTCATCCTCCTCCACTGCGGCGAAATACGCCTGAGGCTTCGGCGCCGCCGACTTTGCGGCTGCATTGGCAGTTCCCCCAGACTGTGCTGGGGTTGCAGTGCCCTTGGGGCCATTGCCCTTACCGCTAAACTTGCAGGCAGCATCTCCGGCCCAATGGCCGATCACACCACACTTCAGGCACCTACTCTTTGCCTTAAGCTCTGCTAACTTGGCCTTGCGGTCAGCAATGGTCAGATTGCTACGCACGACCTTCCCTCCGGATTTTCCGGGGGACTTGCCCTTGTTCTTCCCCTTTCCTTTTCCTTTCGCCTGGGCAAATGCGGTCTGTGCCGCGTACGCAAGCTGAACTGACTCGGCGTAGGAATCATCCAAATCATCAATTTCAGCTTCATATGCCACCGCCGTATAGGCGTTGAGTTGCAACGCTAGGTCCTCATCATCAATCCATTCATCCGCATCGTCTCCCCCAGACGCTGTGGCCTGGTATGCTTCTTCGCCGTAGCCGTCACCGTAGCCTTCCGCGGATTCCTGTTGTTCCTGGTGACCATACTCTGCGGCACTACCATCATACCCCATATAGCCGAACTTAGGGTATTGGGGCTTAGCGTCGAAACGTCTCCAGGTCTTACCCGGGCCACTAGGGTCCTTCTGGGTAAGAAGACGTTCCTTCATGTGCACCACTGAGTGATGCTGAACAAGGACGCGTGCGTACTCATCCACGCTGTGTGCGCGGGCGGCGGTCTTGACCATTAGCTGCTCGGACCTTTCCAACCCTGAAAGCTCAACAAGGAGATTAGCCCTCATTGCTTCAGAAAGGCGGATATCGGGATCCAGCTCACGCAAGGTCGACCACCACCGCTTTCGGCGGGCTATGTAAGACAACATAGGCTCGCCAGGTTGCTTTGCAAGTGGGCCCGTCAGGAGCTGTCCCTGACGGAAGAGTTCGGACGCCTCTTCGGATTGAAGAGGGAAGGCTTGCCTCCTGATTTCTTCTATCAGGTAGTCGACGCCGTCATGGCGAAGCAGACGTTCCAGGCCGACGTCGCGAGCGATGCAAAAGGCATCTCCTCGGAGACCCTCTAGGATCTTGCTAACGCACTCGCTCATGTCGAGCGACTCGTCCTTGACGTCTTGCAAGGTGTACACCGCCGGATCTGTGTCCGGCTCTTGCTCGTCGTCGCCCGCCACTTGACTGGGGTGCGACGGTAGCGACTCCGCATCCTCTTCTTCTGCCTCGGACACGGGCTTAGTCCGTTTTGCGCTGGACGGACTGGCGGGTATACCGCTGCTCGCATCGCCCTCTGTGGGGGATGCACTGGTCCCTTGACTGGCCCTGCCACGCCACTTCCTTGGTGACTCGCTCTTGGACCTTGCTGACTCGGCAAAACGCAGGTCCTTCAGAGCTTCTCGCCGCTGCTTCTCCTTATGCTGCAGCACACGGATCTGTGTCCGGAAGCACCAATCGTGGAAGCCAGCAGCCGACCCGTCGTATATGTACGAGCCGCTTTTGGTTTCTGCAGGGCTCAGGTTCTGTGACCAGAGATTGGGCTGGTAACGCAAACCTGCCACGCTCATGGTTTCGAGGATAGAAGGGGCCGTTGCGCCGCGACTATCACTACTCTACCCAACGGACCCCGGACCTCAGGCTCAACGGGGGTGAAACACTAGTGGTTGTCCTCACAGCTCCGCTACCAGTTTGAAGCAGGAACTGGATTAGTGAGTGTCCAACCACACAACGAGCACACTTTTTGATCTGAGCCCAAGACGTCTGTCGTACAGGGTGCATTCAGAACTGAACATGAAAACTACGCTCACATGAGGACATGTCAACACGGCTCTTCAAGACAGGGAAATTTCACAAGCCGAAACCCATCTGGGTCCATATACCCTAATTCCAGAATGGTGGTGTATATGGGCTCTCTAAGCTATACTCCCCTTAGAACCATATTGAACATAACATGGTTGATATTCTCTTGGGTTTCAGATGCACAAAAAAACACTCGTAAGGAGACTACAGTAAGAAAGAGAAACCCTTCAAGATGCCAGGAGCTCAAGAAACTACCCAAGGCCTCCCACAGGCGAAATCCGACCCTGAGGCATGGAGAGTGACGGATCCTCCGTCGCCTCGTGTCAGGTAGCATAGCAAAGGCTTATAATCAGAGATTTAGGGTTTAGGGTTTCATATTTTTTAAGAAGCCCTTTACGCAAAAAAACTAAGCCTCTTTAAGCCTTTGCTTTTAGGGTTTGGGGGATGCTGTGTGGGTTGAGGGCATTGAGTTTACAGCTTGATGTGGAGCTGGAGATTCAGGCTTGAGGGTTTGACATCTGGGGCTTTAGAGTTATCTGTGCTCATTTCCTGATGAACTGCTGCTCCAAAAATCCGCACAGCCTATTCTTCTCTTCAATGGTGTCGGGGCTTCAGGGTTTGTCGGCTGATGTTTTAGGTAGTTCGGGCATCGACTTTCGTGATCATGGCATCCACGCATTCGGCGAACAAAAACCCAGGTCGCATGCTACGGTGGTTTCGGAAGTTTTAGGGCCAACTTTCAGCTCTTTCTGGCCCGGGGGCTTCAGCTCGATGGACTCAGGGTCTCAGACAACCACTACCTTGAACTAGGGTTTAGGGTTTAGGGGCTTGGGGTTTAGGGTTTAGGGCTTAGGGGTTTCGGGTTTAGGGTTTGGGTTTAGGGTTTAGGGGCTTGGGGTTAGGGTTTAGGGTTCAGGGTTTAGGGTTTGGGTTTAGGGGCTTGGGGTTTATAGGGGATACTTACAGTGACACGAAACATGGGCTTCACGAGCATCAGTCGCTCCTCTTGTGGCCAATAGGTACGACCTCGCGGACTGAAGCAGCATCACCAGCTTCTGCCGCCCTCCTTGTCATCTATGAGTATGTAATAATGAATAATACTAGTAGTAATCGGTAATTAGAATAAAAGTAGTAGTAATAATAATCATCCCCATCACAATAGTATGACTCCCTGGCCTGAAAGCTAACCAAGCCAAGGAGGGCCAGCAGGTATGAAGGCCGGCATCATGAGCATCCACCAAGAATCGGCAAGGCCTGACTTCTGCGTCAGGTGCTACGAAACTTTGACCTCCAAAATTGCAAAGGCATAGCACCTCCTTGCGGCCCCTGCGACACCATGATGAGCATGTCGTAGATGCTCAGGCTGCTCTGAGGCTAGCTGTTTGTGACGTGTACGGGCCCGACATTGGCTTCATAGCCACGGCCACAACTCACTACGAACCCCAAATTCTTAACTCTCCGCCTTTCTTTCGACAAAACAGCAGCCCTAAACTGCTATGAAAGCCCTAAGCCCCAAACCCCCAAACCCTAAAATGCTATGAAAGCCCTAAGCCCCAAACCCCGAAACCCTAAACTGCTGTGAAAGCCCAGAGCCCCAAATCCGGAACGCCCTAAACTCTGAACGAACCCTAAAAACTCTGCTCTCGCCTGAGCCAGCCCCGCATCCAGGCCCTCGCGAAGTCGCGGGAAGTGGCTCGCCACCTCCAACTCAGAGACACCAACATCCCTTGAGGGTTCAGGGTTTAGGGTTTAGAGGTTAAGGGTTTAGTAATTTAGGGTTTAGGGTTCAGGGTTTAGGGTCTAGGGGATTCGGGTTTAGGGAGGGTTTAGGCTTTACGGTGTGGGGTTGTTCAGAACTCGTAGGTAAAATCTAAAATCTTCTAGACCAGGTGTCCGGTTCTACGGAGCACTCCTGGATTCAGGAGCTGTTGAAACTCTGGGCAGCACCTGCAATGTTCGAAAGCATGGCATTTTTGTGTGCGACTCATGGTGTTTGACATAAGGCTTCGTGAGGCTGCTACGCTGTGTCATTATGTGTTCTCTTTTGCAGGCGTTGCGTGCGGTGTAGAGCCTGGGTTTTGAGGTTTAGGCTTTTTTAGTCGACACTTTGAGACTTAGTGGGTGAAGGTTAGGGTTTCTGAGTTGTCCTTTAAGCCCTTTGAAAATCATGGACTATTATGGTTCTCTACAGAATAGTAGGGGAAATTAAAAAAGATCCCAAAGGACAACCCAGGTTTGAATTTGAAGCGTAGGGGCGTGCTCTCGACCTCAGTGAGGGCAGTGAGAGCTTCGAGGTTCCGCGCTACAGGGGTTACCTGTAGCCGGAAAGACCTACCTTTTTAGGGCTCCTTATTATGGTTTCTATATATAGTTCCTTAAAAAGGTAGGTATTTTCGGCTACAGGTAGAGTTGGTTGGAGTTTCAGGAATTCTTTCCTGGGATTGCATGATGTATTCGCATGCAGTTTAATAAGTTTCCAATATATACCTTGAACGACCATAACCTACCTTTGTTGTAGGTTCTTATTGTAATGGGATTTATAGGGACCCTACGAAAAAGCAGGTTTTGGTGAGTTAGGTTTCGGGTCTTCGGGCTGGAGGGGGTCCGCGTTTGGAGTGCAGAGTTTGGGGTTGCTCACTTGGAGGGTCGGGGGACTTAGTAAGTAGACTTATAAGTACCCTAAAAGGGACCCTAATTGGGGTTATGGTACTTATAAGTCCCTAAAATAACCAGTTACTAAGTCCCCCGAGCCTCCAAGCATCGGTTACGTTCATGCGGTTTCGGCCACTGAGGCTGCTCAAACGCGACAGCTTCCATAACGATCACCCAGAGAGCCCAATGCCCCTTACTTCAGGAATATAGCTTAAATCATAATATGAAGCCCCTAATATTTTAAGGTACAGTCCTTAATTGAGGGGTATTGGGCTCCCATCGGTTTGACCCTCCTGCAGAACTCTTTGCCACCGGAGGGAGGTCCCTTGGAACCTCTGCGGAACGAGGCTCTCCGCCATCTCTGCCATCGGCACCTGCAGCAATCGAAGCTGCTCCCCATAGGGCGGTCAGCTTCTGGGATCGCTACTGGCGGAAGCTCCACGGCCAGTCCAAGAACATGTCGTCTTCGATCACGACCGTGTAGGTAGGGTCTAGGGTTAAGGGTTTAGGGTTTAGGATTTAGGGTTTAGGATGTAAGTTTTAGGGTTTAGGATTTAGGGTTTATAGGGTTCGTGCAGGTCAAGAGGAGGGTCATCCTTTAACAAGTGCAGGTCATGTAATCTATGAGCCTAAAGTCGAAACCCCAGTCAGGCAACCCGATCCGAACCCTTGCTGCCAAACCCCCCTCCCCCCTGAACCCTGCACCCCTAATTAAACCCCGAAACCCCTAAATCCCTAGAAACCCTAACCCCTAAACCCTTAAACAGTAAATCGCTAGAAACCCTAACCCCTAAACCCCCAACCCCGAAAAAACGAGCCCCAAACCCTTCCTTAACCCGCGCACCTCCCGCAGCAAATCCGCCCGCCGCCTGCGAGGGCAATTGGAGGACCATGGCTGTTTTCTCAGCTTCCAAACGGGAAAAGGAGGGACCCTTAATGGGGACCCCTACCCGAAAATAGGCTGTATAATGGGTATATAATAGCTATATTAAGGGTATATACCTAGGGTCCTTATTAAGGGTCCCTCCTTTTACACTTGGAAGGTTCCTAGACCCTCCATCTACCCTCTATTAGACCCTAAATGCCCATTATTTGGGATTATATACCACTATTTGAGGGTACAAGGAGGGTCCTGGTTTGATGCCGGCTCCAGGTTTTGATCTCATACCGGCTCAGAGGACGATGTAGGTGCTGAACACACTTACCTTTGGTTAGTAGGGAATGGAAGAATGGTAATAATAGTAGTTATATGGTCGTTATATGGTAGTTATATGATAGTAATACGATAGTAATCCCAGATATCTTTTTCGAAGTTTAAAACTGAAGATCCTGTTCTGAGCTAAGGCTGTAAGAAGTTCAATGTGAAAGAGCACCCCACGCAGACCCGTACATGCGAGAATCCTGGTTGCGGGGGCTAGCCTTGATTTTACGAAGACCCCATATCATACCATCTTCAACTTGGGCAGGGCATGTGGGGGGAACAGCGGGCTTGTTCAAGCTGCAAGCTGCGGGCCTTTAGGCTTTTACTTCTTGCGGTTCGCAGGCGGGCCCTAAACAGCTCCAAACGTCCTAATGACCTTAAAACCTGAAGCACCTAAACATTGGCTGGTTCTAGCCTCTTGGCTGCAGGGCGCTGTGCCAATTTTCAAGTCCGAAGTAGGGCTCGGTTTACAAGGCTCCATAAGGAGCATTTCTACAAGGGTTTGGAGCGCTGGCCCCCGTGTGCTAAATCATGTTAAGCAGCAAGACTGCTCTGGCAGCTCCAGCTTACAACTTAAGAGACTGTGGCATTTTTTGGATTCTGACGAACCTGTAGTCAGCGGAACGTGACACCGTGAGGCTTTGCGAGGCGTGGCATTTGGGAGCTTAGGTTTTGAGTCCTCCTGAAATCTAGCATAAGTATGTATGGTATAGCGTAGTACAGCGTAATGTAATGGCTGGGGTTGGAAGAGTTGCTTAGGCTTGAAGACCCTGCAGCAGGACAACCCGAAACTCAGTTCACGACACTCAATCAATCACACCCTAGACCCCACATGACCGCTGTAGGGTGTAATGTAGTAACCTGATTAAGAAGCCCTGGGCCTATAACCCCAAAATAGTAGGATTCATATAAGGAGCCCTGACAAAGGCCCAAGGTTTCTTAATCAGGTTCCTACAGTAGGGATTTCAGGGTCCTCAGGCCGCGTAAACTTGAACACTCAGGCTGTAGGACCCTTCGGTCTTTCGGTTCCTTTTTTACTTTCTCACTGGCCCAAAACCCAAGGGAATAAAAGTTGCAGCTTTCAGAATCGACCACCTTATAAGAACCCCAAAAGTTGAAAAGTTTAGTTTACAGCCTATAAGCTTTGCAGTACGGAGAAATGAAAGGTAACCCATTAGTTTAAAGGGTTTTTTGTGTGGTGGTCGGCCATTACTTCAGCGACCTGAATCCGATAGTGTGTGTGTATATATATATATATAAATAAATAAATAAATAAATAAAAAATATATATATATATATATATATATATATATATATATAGAGGCCCTAAGGTACCCATCTAGGGACCCATTTAAGGCTGAAGGACTGAAGCAAAGCACTCTGCAGAACCTGACAGGCTCTACCCATAGGCCCCATAGTAGTTCCTTTTTGGGGTACATATGTTGAATCCTATAGGGTAATCCCAACGAGGAACTACTATGGGGCCTATGGGTGGGCTCCAACTCCGCCTCTCCATCCACTCCTCTGATGTAGTGCTTCGGAGAGTCGTGTTCGGCCTCAGAGGTTTTACGGGCTTAGCGTTTGCCCAAAAGCATTTACCGATTTTTGATACAGCCTGATGCTAGGACTGGTCGCCAGGTCTTCAGAATAGGTTGGTAGAGGTTTTGCAACGAACTCCTATATGGGTATACCTTAAGGATTACCCTTAAACCCTCCCTCCCCCTCTAGATCTTAATTACCGGAGGTTGGTCTGCTTTAACATTTGGGCATGGGGTCGATCATGTGTGGACTCGACCCGACTCCCCGACCGTTCCGGGTTTATGGCTTTGGAGTTTCAGATTTCAGGTTCTACTTGGAGGGTCGGGGAACTTAGTAAGTAGGTAGTAAGTAGACTTATAAGTACCCTAAAAGGGACCCTAATTAGGGTTATGGTACTTATAAGTCCCTAAAATAACCAGTTACTAAGTCCCCCGACCCTCCAAGTAGGGCTTCGAGGCTCAGGGTTTGGGGGTTTGGGGCCATAGCCTGAGTGGATGATGTGACAGTTGCTGGGACCTAGGATACCCAGCAACCTAGTGATAAAAAGGGCTCCCTTTTTGGTATTGGGTAACTTAGTAAGGAACTTAGGACTACAAAAAGGGAATAAGGGTACTACTGGGCATCCTAGGAACTCTATCAGCATATATGCAAGACCTGTTGCCCCATCCTAGCAGGGAGAACTTCACTGACCTGCATGTTCGAGATTCGGCTACCGTCGCCGGGTCTCCACTGATGCCATAGTTGTACACCTCACACGGCGCCGCACTCACACGGCCCTGGATGCCTCGTCGCTGGAATCCTTGCACCAGCTTTGCAGCTAGGTTTTCACAAGAACCACTCCCAAAAGCCGCTTCCAACCCCTTAGCACTGCACAGTCTGCCAGGGAATCCAGCCGGCTGGCTAGGTTCGACTTCTTGGATTCGCATGCTTCGTCTGAGGGGCAAAAGACAAAGCATATCTTCATGGAACCCCCAGGGTAGAGAAGAGTTCGTCACCCCAACCAGCTTTCCATGCTTCCTGGAGCCCGAACCACGAGGCCCATCGCTGTGGATCCGGGCTTAACGGCATGAAACCACTACAATTGACATTGTAGTTGTTAGTAGTAGTACGGTTATCATGATTGCTGTTGATAGGCTCTTGCTACTACTTGTATGTTCATCACTATGGTTATTTCTATTACTATCGTTTTCATCTTCTTATTGATAAGCATACAAGTACAAAGAGTTTAAAGTTACTGTTATTACGGTCATCGTTATGTTACAATTTCTGCTATCACGACTATGATATTCTACTAGTTCTATCAATATTGCCATTGTTATTGTTACTGTTACTACTGGAATTATGAAAATCACTCTTGCCCCTATTGCTGTGATTGTTCTTATTTTTCTTACCATGACTGCTTATTCGTGCTAGGATATCAAGTGTTGTTCATTGCTTACTATGTACCGTATCTACTGATCTTATTTTGATTAACTTTACCACTACGAACAAAAGACCTAGCATTACCAACCAAAAATACTGTTGTTCATCCTGTTATCAACACTCCAAAACCTCACATACTGACCTGTCCCCGATGCTTGGATTTCTGAACCTAGACGCAAACCTCAACTAATCCGAGGATTTGTCAGCCTCGATGTCTATGAATGCAGAAGTTGTGGGTTTAGGGTTTAGGAGTTTGCACAACACCCAAACCCGCTGACCCTTGCACGTACTCTAAATCTTAAACCCCCGCCCAAATCCGCTGCATTTCTGGGCAACTCGGCGTGGAGGGAGGTGACAGAGTGGCTGCCCTCGCGGTCGAAGCCTTCTTGTTCATGGAGTTTAGTCACGGTTGTACTGGGTTTAGGGTGACGAGACTTCGTAAAAGTTTTTCAAACTAGGAGTATGATCTTTCTCGGGCATTCTTGCCTTCCAAGGTCAACCATAAGCCGCAAGATTGTAACAGCCAGCAGTTCCAAAATGTATGAACTCACACTCGTCGGCTTCCTTGATGTGGCATTCTCAAACAAGGGGTATATGGGAGTTTCTTGGGAAGGGACCGCTATCCGAGTTTAATGTTAATGGCTCTGGAACCCCTCACCCTGTACCCCTTAACCCTAAACCCTATCACCCTAGGCTATCCCCCAAAAAGGTTCCCTTACGGGTTCCCGTAATAGAACCCGTATAGGTTCACAAAGGAACCCTAAACGGAACCCGGACCACGACTCCTCAGGGTCCATCGATGTATGTATTTGGCTGCAGTATGCTTTGACCCTAAAGAACCAATGTAAGGACTGCTTTAGGGCATAAGCATCTACTACATGCGTACATGGGCCCTTAGATTAGGGTCTGTGGCTGGGATCTTAGCCTTTCTGCATTTCCCCTCACTCTTCCAAACACCTGGAATCTCTGAGACGTAAACAAGTACATGTGGGTGGTTGTCAAAACTATGGTCCCTATTTGGGTCCCTGTTATAATGCGGCACCTCTTATTTAGGATACCCGAAAAGGGACCTTAATTTTGACAACTACCCATGTTAAACACCTGGAAGAAGGGGGTGTTCTGAGGCTCTGAAGCCTGCTCCCAGCAGGATTCCAATATCCCTTAATGAAGAAATATTCCGTAAATCATGTCAATGATCCTACTATAATTTAAGGATTCCTTCACTATGGGATATTGGGGTATTTGGGCTCAGAAAAAGCGGTAACAAACCCCAGCCTTAAACCGCTGTTTTCGCAGGGCGCCGGTTATTCACGAAATTGTTGGGAATTGGGAGTCGCCTAGACACATCTTGGAGTGCGCTCCATGGAACTGAACCCTGGCCAAACGTCTAGAAGTTGCGGAACTCTCAAGAAAAATGTGGACAATACGCCCCGTAAACGTGCCTCTCCGACAACACCTTCGTCCAAAGTCATGTCCTCCTTCGCAGAATGTTCGAAGACTCATCGTACCGGTGATGGGGGGGAGCGGCGTGGTGATTAGTGTGCTACAAGGCGGAATCTTTGTTTTGTACTGCTTTACAAGTATACTTCAAGAGTCTTGGAACAGCTGGTACGGCTGGCCTCAAGCTCTCATCGGGATGGGAAGTAAATTGTGCAAGCATGCCTGCTGTGATTTCAAGCAACTCGAACGCTACCGCCAGTCAGAACGCTAACTATGTTTTTGGAGCCTCGCTGATGGGAGGCCAGCAGGGGGTTTAAAAATTCCTTAATATGAACCCTACTATGGGAACCCTCATCCCTACTAAACCCGCATAGGCTAAATCCCGTTTTGGCTTCCTATGACTCGCTCTGTCGGTCGTTGCTGTGCCTTAAGACATGAAACCAGTTCCCAGCCAATAGGGCTGAACCTGGCGCTTGTGAGGCTGGTTTGGGGCAGACTCAAACGGCTAAATCACACTGATAAGAACAGACCACAAGCCTTTATCTGGGTTGATACTGATTTTCATGATCTCCCTGAAGCCTAGACACCCCGAAACCCTCCAAAGCCTAGGCAAACTCAGGGACCCTAATACAAAGGATACTTCTACATGCAGGCTCGCCAAAGCGACCCTAACCCCGATCTACGTTTACCCGCTTCTCTAAAGTGCAGTTTCGGCTCTCAGGATTTCCCAATGCGTTCATGTACTCAATTGTTAATACGAAGTTTCAATAGCGCCCCCACGCCCACCCACCAAAAACACAACTGCAGCTATGACAGCCTCATAGCAGTCCTTAGGGCCCCAACAAAGCACATATGCAAAAATTAGGACAGGGATATCCCATATAAACCTCCTTATAATGAAGCCCATTAAGGTACCGATATCCCTATAAGAATGCTTATGCTTATGTGCTTTTTTGGCCCTCTTAAACACAACCCTAAACCCTAAACCCTAAACCCTCATAGCAGTCCTCGCCGGCCACCAGCGCGGGTGAGGGCGGCGACAGTGGGGACAGTGTTGGAGTCGAGGCGCAGACCTCGCGTACGGCTTGTAATGTAGGGGTTTAGGGTTTAGGGGTTTAGGGGTTTAGGGTTTAGGGGTTTAGGGTTTAGGGTTTGGGGTTTAGGGTTTAAGGGTTTAGGGTTTAGGGAAACCCTAGACCCTAAACCCTAGGGCCCTTAATTGTAATAATTAGAAGAGGGTTCTGTGGTATGTGATACTCGAACTATCATAAGGAACCACCAAGTAGTATAGCCGCTATATCAGGGTTCGTTAAGTGTCCAGGTCCTGAGCTTAGGGCTTAGGTTTAAGGCATAGGGTTGCAGTCAAAGAGGCCTTGCTTGAGTTCAGGGGCTCAGGGGTTTCCTGGCTGCTTGGAATGTCAATGTTTCTATCTGCCTATATACTTATCTTGCAGATCTCTGTGATCTGTCTGTTCTCTTGTTTTTATCTGTTCATCTGTTTCATGTACCTACTTGTCATCCATTGGTTCGGTCGATCTGTCTATCTGTCTGTCTATCTTTACTCGGTCTTACGGTCTCACGATCCAACGGTCTAGCGGTCTGTCGATCGATCGGATCGATTGATCCGTCTATCTACCTGTCGACCTACCTATCAGTCCAATGTATCTATCTACCTATCTACATTTTCATCTGTATGTTTATCTGTCAGATACTATCTGTCTACGTATCTATATCCTGTGTATTTAAAGAGAACAGGCTTTTCGATATTTGTTTAAAAACTCCGCCTGGGAACTCTACGGTTAAATATTCACGGATTCTGCAGACACACCCGAGGGTTAGCCTTCACAGCCCACTCGCCAGTCACCTAGGAGTCGGAATTCTGAAGCCCGGAACCTTTTTAGGCGCTTGGAGCCCTGAAAGAACCCTTTGTAAACCCGTGTGGAGCCATCAAAGGCCTCGAAGGGTGGGATGAAGTTAGGTGGGGTGAGGTGGTGAAGGATCCCTTGTACAAGGACTCTTATTTCTGGAGCCTTTTGACTAAACCGCGCCTCAGTCATGCCGTCCTTGATCCCTGCAGTCGTATGCACAATCACCGTTGTCAACAGGGACCTCAGAAGTGGGTCTAAGGCTTTCAAGTCAAGGGTCAAAGTCTCTCCTTTTGTTGAACACCTTTTCCCCTCGCCAGAGAGTCTCTTGAGCTAAGCTCCACGGGGCTTGGGTAAGGTTTCAAGGTGTAGGAGTTTAAGGAAGAGGGTCAGGATTCAAGGCATGATGTGGTTCTTCTTCGGATCACATCATGTCGCAAAGGAGCTTGCTTAAAGCTTTTTGCAGAGCACACCAGTTAAGGTCACCAAGTCCTTTATTCCTGCCGCAGGAGGAGCTCAAACAGGAGCGTGCTCCCAGCTTCCTAGCAGAACTAAAGGCCAACGTTTGGGGTTATGTTGGGTTTCTAGTACATACCCATAGGCCCCAAGGTAGTTCCTTTTTGGGATTACCTTATCGGATTCTATATACGAACCCCAAAAGGGAACTACTTTGGGGCCTTAGGGTACCCCAACAAGGGCAAGTGGATCTATCGGATTGCTCTGGGCTTCCGTACCCCTGCACCCTAAACCCTGATCCTTCAAGTGGCTTGATGAGTATTGAAAAAACCTCCATCGTTTTTTTTCGGTGTGTTTTTGCATCAGTCCCTTCGGGATCTGATAGGCTTAAGCCAGGAGGCTCAATCGGTAGATAGGACTGTCGCTTCTCCCAGCCTCAATGTAATGAGCATGGTGTTAAACCGCAAGCACCCTCAGTCATGTAAAGCCCTGCAGCCCTTGAAATATCAACTAGCACCCTTGTTCTCGCTACTTGTCCCCAAACTTCCCAGACCCTCACGGCGAAACTTCACAGCTACATTATTTAGAACCGGGTCTTGGGATTTATTAGGATGATCATATGTAACTATATTATGGCGACTGCAAGGGGGCTTCATCATTCCAAAGACCCAGTTACAAATGTGCATCCTTAACCTAAGCCCTCCTCAAAGTATATAGTTCCAGGTATATTGTCATTGCGATGTTTACCTCTGGTGCACTGGATTTCTGCCACCATTATGTTATTGCTGGTAACATTATTGTATTGAATACTACTTAACGGCTAATGGCCAAGCACCAAGTCTCGCACTAGCAAGAACTACGGTGTCCTCGGTTGCATGTGCTCTTGATCTCATGCTGACTGATGATATCCTTGTCGTCAGTATTACGACCTCATGTCGTTCTTAGGTACTGCTGACCGGTATGACTATCTCACTCAGAGCCCCTAGCCCCTAAGCCCCTGGAAATCTGAAAACTCCCGGCCCTTTGCAACGACTGGCCACTGTTTACCGGCAACTTCCCGCCCCGAAACAGAAGCTGAGGCAGTCGCATGGCAGGGGGTACGCCCCCGGCACGTCTGAAGATGTGCTCTATGAGAAATCGGACCTGAAGGGACCCCAAGGTTGAGGCTTTAGGGCTTAGGAACGGTTTAAGGTACGAAAGTTCGGGCGGAGGAAGCTTAAGATCTAGACCCAGAACCCTAAACCCTAAACACCGAAGCTCCTGCTTCTACCGGCCCAAACCCCCGAAACTAAACTTAATCTACAGACCAAGACCCCTTTAGTACCCTTTAAGAGGGCCCTTGTGGCCCTTAACAGTGGGTATTCGGGGTATACTAGAGGGTAGTTGGGGGGGGTCTAGGGAAGCCCTGAATCCAACCCTTAATGAATCGCCCTTAACAATTAGAATAGGATTTTTGGGCGTTCCTTACTATAGTTACAGCAATTCTATCATACCCCCCCAAAACCCCCTACATCGATCCGAACCCCCTCAAACTTCCCGAAAGCCCCTACTCCGCGCCGTCGCAGGCGAGGTGAGCTGGTGGGTGAGGTCTTCGATCCAGCAGAGCACATCCTCCCGGAAGGCCCGAGGCTTTCAGGGTTCCCGGCTCTTTAGGGTGTAAGCGTTTAGGGCTTTAGGGTGCTAGGGCTTTAGGGTTTTAGGGTTTAGGGGCAGTCTAGGACCTAGGAGGCTTGCAGCTTGACCCTAAACCCTAAACCCTAAACCCATTCTTGTTGCTTTTTTTTGTTTCAAGTTCTCGAGGCGCAGGCTTGTGGGGCCTTGTGGGCTTTCAGACTCAGAGACTCCATTACCCCCTAGTTCAGGAATACCTAGGGTTCCTTTAAAGGGATCTTTAAGGTCTCCTTCAAGGGATCCTGTAAGGGATCTATAGGGTTTAAGTAGGGTTTAGGGCACTCCCATATCCCCTAATTAAGGAACATACCTTACATGATGTTAGGGACCCTACTATAGTCTAAGGCATATGTCTTACTTCCCCAATAGAACCTAATTATTTTGCTCCCTTGCAGGGGAACGGGGGTAGCTTTGGAGAACTTCGGATATCGCCTCTCTTCAGAGGACCTGCAAACGACTCCCCAGTGTCTTCTTCCTGGGTCTGCACACTGTGTAGGACTTCGGCGCAATGCCTATCTAATTTGAAAGATTTTGGCCATTCGCTTTAAGGCCCTGTTGGGGGGGGTCAATTGAAAGTCAAGCAAGTTCCTCGTCGACGGGCCTTTCTCGAGGCGGCTCCTTTAGTCAGGCTATAGCATTATTTCAGTCTCTACCCAGTTTCCATCCACCTAAGACTAAATCCTTCAAACCGCCGAGGAAATTCCAACACTCGATACGGAATCTGCTGCCCCGGTCCTTCTGACTCAGAAGCTCAGCGATGATGAGTGTGATGTTCCTGGAGTTTTAAGCTTGTGCGGTTTCGGGCTTTAGGGTTCAAAAATGGTACTTGTGGTTAGGGCTTGTCTGCTTAAACCGTAAGCTCCTAAGCCTTGCAGTGTTTGATTTAGGGCGCGCATGCTCAGGCTGTCAGGTGATCTCAAACTTTATGGACACCCAATGATGCCCAAATGCCTTATAGATCCCAATTTAAACATCCTATACAACGTACAGCTCCAGCATAAATCGGACATCACCCGATTGCTGGGACGTGCCACGCTGTATCCCTGAAGGCCTGGTGCTCCAAACTCGGCCTGTACATGCCAACACCACATAAAAAAATCACTCACTGAAACACGATCGGAACTCCGACACATGCACTATCGCATGCTATTAAGATTTTGCATACATGTGCACACAACACTGCATCCAAGAACTTAAACCAGCACCGTCGTTAATCCAGTAAACAGTTAAGGAACGAAGCCGCTGCACGCATGCATCCATGCATGCCTGGACGTATGTAAGCAAGTCTGGACGTATCCAAGTAAGTAGGTACCACGAACTGTGGTCTCCATTGTCAGGGCTTCCGGAATGATATCTGGAACATCATCTCTCCATCTGAAATCTGGCCCACTGCCTTATGGTCAAGGGTAGAAGGAGGGACCCTTAATAAGGACCCCTAGGTATATACCCTTAATACAGCTATTATATACCCATTATATAGCCCATTATAGGGTAGGGGTCGCCATTAAGGGTCCCTCCTGTTCCCCTTTGATTATGGTCATTCTCTTCGTCGCGTTGGGGGAGTGCGGCACTATCGCTTGAGAAGTCGTAGGCATGCGCCGATGTCATCATAATAGTAACTGTAATACTAGCAATTATAATCATCATCATCATCATGACAGTGGTAGTAGCAGTAGTAGCAGTAGTAGTAGTAGTAGTAGTAGTAGTAGTAGTAGTAGTAGTAGTAGCAGTAGCAGTGGCAGTGGCAGTGGTTGTAGTAGTAGTAGTAGTAGTAGTAGTCGTAGTCGTAGTCGTAGTAGTAGTAGTAGTAGTAGTAGTAGTAGTAGTAGTAGTAGTAGTAGTAGTAGTAGTAGTAGTAGGGATACGAATGAACACAACCGTGGTTTTGACGGGGTTCATCTTCACGGCGGTTGCCGTAGTGCCAGCATAGCGTGGCGCAAGCTTGCCCGCGGAGAAGTGCGTGGTGATCTCCGCCTGACGGAAACGGAGTGCCGTTCCCACTCGCCCCGGAATCCTTTCTTTGCCGTCCTTTTTGAGCTCCACACACATGATCCTGTGGGCCTTCGAAGTTCCACGGAGGATTGTGCGAACCATGTCCAGCTCTTGCAGAGTTTAGGGTGTAGGGTTTTAGGGTTTAGGGTTTAGGGTTTAGGGTTGCTGGCTGTCAGTGGCCTCATCGAGTTTTCGGCCAATGGACTGGGAAGACATCAGGGGGACGTCCCAGTCCTGCGCACGAAGTTGAAAGTCCTCCTCTGCACCTTTTCGCTGGACCACCTTCCAATCATTCGCCTCGGCCTCCAGACTTGGGGATGGTGCCTGAGCATCCTGAACACGAGGGGCACCGGCGCCCTTGCCTCGTAGTAGTAGAGTAGTAGTAGCAGAAGTAGTAGTAGTAGTAGTAGTAGTAGTAGTAGTAGTAGTAGTAGTAGTAGTAGTAGTAGTAGTAGTAGAGCCATGTCTACCAGCTTGGCTCACAAACGCTTTCAGGGCTTCCGGCTGATGGTTTTCACCTTTTGAGCTCCCCACGGCCAAGGCCAACTTCCGCGCTTCAGAAAGCTCTGAGTCTCTCGCGTCCTATGACTGTCTGGTTCTTAGTAGGGAATGGGGTTCCTTTTAAGAGGGTCCGTAAGGGGGTCTATAGGGGATCTATCAGGGCACTATACTATACTTCCTGGCTCTTAGTAGGGAATGGGGGAATGGATTATGGAGACTATTATTGGGGATTATATAGGGACTAGCATAGGGATCCGTTCCCCCATTCCCTACTAAGCACCAGGGAGATGAGTGATGATATGGGAGCTTAGGACGACATTGCAACATTATTCGAGCAAGGACCATCCCCATCATAGAACTCTCCCTAAACCCTAAACCCCAAAAATGTTAAGAACCATCCCCATCATAGAACTCTCCCTAAACCCTAAGCCCCCAAAATCTTAGAGTTTCAAATAGGAGCCCGGCTCTTGCGCATCGCTCCCTGCATCTGAATCCTCGCGTGGATCTGGTGCTGTCCGATTTAGGGTGGACCTGTTCGTGGTATAGGGTATTTACAAGGTTTGGGGTCTACAGGGTATGGGGGTTTAGGCTCTAGCTTGCAGAGACTTTGGGTTCGGAGGGTGGTTGGGTGGGTGGGCGGGGTTTAGCTTCCGAAGCCCAAGACAGCTTGAACTTCAGGGAAGATCCTGGACCAATACAGTATCGGAGAATAAATCGTAAAGTCGTGGAGTCGTGGAAGCAGACACGCTTAAGGGAACAAAAGGCTTCAAATTACACGAATAACACGGTTCCAGAAACGCAGGACGCCACAGGCACCTGCGTCCACTCTTTGGGGATCAGCTACATGGTATAGGGGATAGGGTTTTCAATGCCCTAAGCACTTGAAACTCTGAACCCTGAACCCTCCTGCCACTTCTCCAACAGCTGGGCCACGAGGTTCCCAGTTGGGAAAACGACCTCCGGTTGCGAGACTCGGGTTTTTGGATGGTCTTCCTAAAGCCCAAAGCCTGATATAGGTAATTAGAATAGGGTTCTGGGGCGCAATGTACTATAAATACAGTAAGGAACCCCCAAAATAGCATAGGTAATCATTTCGGCCCCTACAATAGATGCTGAGGTTCTTAAGCCCTTAGTATCGATGCCTTCAGGATTGGAACAGGGCTTTGGGGCGATTTTATGGGGTACTTGTAGTAAGGAGCCCTGAGGTCTAACTGTACGTCATAACTCATAGTATAGTTTACGGGTGTAGGGGTTTAGGATTTTGGGGTTTAGGGTTAGGGTTCAGGGTTCAAGGTTTAGGATATTTGGGTTTAGAGGTTTAGGGTGTGAGAGTTTATGGTTTAAGTGGGCTTAGGCTTCAGGGCGAAGGGCTGAAGGTACAGGGTTTGGGGTCCGGGATTTGGGGTTTTCCGAAAACTTGGGGTACCTCTTTGGGGGTCCTTATAATAAGGATCCTACTATTTAGGATGTAATATTAGGGTCCCCTACTTTCGGAAAATCCCATTTAGGGGTTAATAGTTAAGGCTCCTTCAGTCGACGCGAACTCGGTTTTTAGGGAACTAAAGACTCACCGTTGGGAGTATACAGTGATTTTACTAACCAGTGGTTGTGGGGTTCCCTTGGCTCTTTAGCTCCTTATTTAGTAGGGATTATCATCATCCCTGGCTCCTTAGCTCCTCCAATATCAATGGATAGTAGTCCCCCAAAAAGGTCGACCTCAGATTGTAAGCATTGGGATGCTTGATCTCCGTGGCGCACATCTGGGCGGCACGAAAGCACTGGTGCCGTAGCCGTGGTGTTCTATTGCAGAACAGGTCGAGGACGTGACCGCTCAGAGCATTCCAGTGCCCATGCGAGCGGGAACCCGCAAGCAGAGAGAGAAAAATGATCTCAGACCGCAGTTTAAAGCCCAGGCACGTGTAGGGCCACATGTACCGGAGCTCCACGAGTGAAGTCGGCGTGGGGATGGATGATGGAGTTGTGCTGGGCAGATTGTTTTTTTTGGAAGTCCACAGGCGAGGAAGTATGGCTTCTCCACTCCAAGTGGCCAAAGTGGCAGTCCACGAAGCAAGCACAATGCAATGTTCTAGGCGAAACACATACTACAATCTAGTATAGCGACATGTATTACCATATCTATATATATATATATATATATATATATATATATATATATATATATAATTTAAGTTTCAGTATAATACTACACCATATAACGCCACAGCACAAAAGTCGTTCGCGCAGACTTCGGAGCTTCTCCTCCACGCGATGCTTGAATGCACGGTGCTTCTGCACCACTTTCCATCAACCCTAAATCCTAAACCCTAAACCCTAAATCCTAAACCCTAAATCCTAAGCCCTAAACCCTAAACCGTAGCATTTGCCTTCATCTACTCAAAGGGGAAAAGGAAGGACCCTTAATGGGGACCCCTACTCTATAATGGGCTATAATGGGTATATAATAGCTATATTAAGGGTATATACCTCGGGGTCCTTATTAAGGCTACCTCTGTGATTCGTGAGCAATACCAGAATCCTGCAGGGATTCAGAAATGTGCTGATGGCATCTGACATACGGCGAGCTTCTGCAACGGATAAAGGGCCGAGGATGCAAGGATTCAGGGTTTTGATACTAATTGCGGGATCAGATGCAGAGAGCTGGGTGCCATGCTCTCTGCATCTGATCCCGAAATTTGTATCAAAACCATGAATCCCTTCCTCCTCGGCCCAAGACTCTATACTGTCAACCCAGTACTTAAAACCTGGATCTTCATTCCTGCATCTGAACTCCCCGCCAAGCAGGTGTCGGTGTAGGACTGCCCTGCAAATCTTTGGAGTGGACTCTTGTTGGTGCTTCAAAAAGCAGCTGAAACAGAAGGGATTGGCTGTGGTTTTGGGGTCTATTCCCAAACCGAAACCCCAAGAAGCCCAGAAAATGACACAGCAACCTCAATCTCAAGACCGGGCTAGAAACCCCTAAACCCTCAACCCAAAACAGCCTTTCGTACAGTAGACCCCGCCACCCAAAACCCAAAACAGCCTTTCGTAGAGTAGACCCCGCCTGGGCCTCGCCTTCTGCACAGAGCAGTCGCGCGAACAGCTCGGCCAACGACCTGCGAAGGTATGCGAGGTTTCAGCAGTCCCCACAATTGTTTATGATTGGGGCTCTTTCTTAGACTCCAAACGGATACCTACAAGTAGCATGGGGTTTGCACTTCCGAGACCCTAGAAAGAAACAGAATGAGTCCTGAATCTTTGCAACTTGTATCCTGAAGCCCTAACTACAAAGCGACTGCTTCACTTGTGATGGCCTCAGATGAATCCGATCCAGAAATTCCGTCAGCAGCTGTTCGGGACCGCGCTGACGTAGGTATTCCAGGACCTCCGCTGAGTTCTCTGGGGTGTAGGGCTTTCACTATAAACCCTGAACCCTAAACCTTGAATCGTTGATTGTTCTAGAGTACCCTAAACCCTAAACCGTTTGGGTTTAGGGTTTAGGGGCTTTGCCTCGAACACATGAAAGCACTCATCGAACCCTACTTAGCCTTGCAAAGAGAGAGCCCCGTGACACGTTCAAAACAACTTTGCAAAACAAAAAAAGCATGGAATGATCCCAAAACCAGGTCAAGGGCCAACTGCTGTTCATCTTGGAGGAGCATGGTCGAATTACCCAGTCTCTACCTCACCACTCATGTAGCCACTACACATACGTCGATGCTTCTGTAATGTGTTATAAAACAAAAACCAACAGTACACACAACAAGCAGGGAAGTTGAATAGCAGCAATCAAGCAGGCAAGCATGCACGCGCGCACCCAAGAAAGCAAGCAGGCAAGGAAGTGAGGAAGCCAGGAAGCAAGCAATGAAGTGAGCGAGCAGGCAAGCACAACACATATGTGTATGTATGTACGTATGTATATGAACATACAAAGATCCATCTATCTATCTATCACAATGACTGTCTGTCTGTACATGCACACGCACCTGATTATACCCATCAGTATGGCATGTGTGTGTGTGTGACTGTGTGTATATAAACACATGTTCCAACCAATACTAATAATTAAATCAAACACACACACACAACACACACACACACTCTTTCTCTCTGTGCAAACTCTAAACAGCCTCTACACCGGGACGTTAAACTTAAAGATTCGGTCATGCTGCTGACGTTTAGTGTAAGGTTGCATGTCCCGGATACAGCCGCAAGCACTTGGGACCAAGGATCTGGACTCTTACCTATGGTTAGTAGGGAATAGGGCTCCTTTAAAGGATCTATAGGGTTCCTTTAAAGGGATCTAGAGGGTTTAGGGGTTTGTGGCACGGACCTTTAGGTATAATGTGTGGGTTCTGTTGGGTCAACTTTAATTGCTTCCCACTCTGGAGGCTGTTTTGCAGGCACCGTCCATCAAACAGCCGTGAGTTTAACTAGCGTAACTAGCGGTTGAACCAACAATCGGTCGCAACACAGTGAGATGCTATGTTGCCTTTGTCACGCTGTGACAGATCCAGACCGCGAATGCTGTGGGGAATGGTAAGCGGACCTCCGATGATACAGTTCTCAAGGGCGTAAGGCAACGAAGAGATTTTGATATGTGGTTACAGACCGTGCCTAGACCTCTGGAGCGGTTCGTCGAGTAGCACATGACAACAGAAGCTGTCACACCTTCGTCATATATCTCTGACGATCGCGCAACCTTTTTCATCTGCTTTCATATCGGCGGCGCGGTCCGCGATTCGGAGTTCATTCGTCTCCTCTCCTTTTCAACACATGGAAGAGAGCGTTCGATCAAAAAGAAGGGACGGAGCTCTTCCAAACTTCAAACCTTGACAAGAGAAGCCTGGTCCTCCCTTGCGGCCTTCAAAGGGCAAATAGCAGCCTTCTACCTCATCCTCTGAAACAAGCAGAAAACTCAATCCAAGCTACTCTCGGTAAGAGAAGACAGCTTCTTTCCAGAAGAGCTCTTCATCTTTTGGCAAGTCTTCATCCTAATCCTACGAAGACTGAAGAGAGCTCGCCCCTGAAAACATGGACAGAGCTCCCCCGGTATTCAAAAGCAATGCATAAGTTCTGTACTTCATCCTCGACAAGATTAGAGCTTCCTTCAACTTAACGAGACAGACGAGGGCCCCATCTCAAATTAGCACACAACCCCATCCAACTTCGCGAGAGAGAAGAGTGCTCATCCTCGACAAGAAGAGACTGAGAGCTTCCTCCAATCTGATGAGACAGAAGAGAGCTCCATTTACAAAATGACAACCATGTCCCTACAAGATATCGAGGAAAAGGAGAGCTCCGTTTGTTTACCCCTCAGTCGGCAAGAAGAGACAACGCTTCTCTACAGGTAAGAAAAGGAGATCATGGCTATCCCTTCTACCTTTTCAATATATGGAAATGAACAGAAGAGATAGCGGAGCTCCTACCCAACCTTCATAGAGAGAAATCCTGCCCTTCTCTCAACGTTGAAAACTCCCCCACCTCATGCCACCAACAAGAAAAGAGCTCCTCCCCAAGATTTTCGTGGTAAGAGAAGAGAGCTTCCTTCTCGAAGAGAAGTCCATTACCTGTTGGGAGGCCGCTTCTCAGTCTTGCGAAGACTGGAGGGACGTCACTCCTAGCCGTAGCCAGAGAGGACAGAGACGACCCCCCCCCCAACAGTGTGTGAGTTCATCGAAAACAGGAAGAAAGCTCGCTCCAATTTCACAAGAAAGAAAGTTGGCTGCTCCAAAAACCTCTTGGTAAAGGATGAGATCCCGTGGCAGGTCCTCCACCCCAACAATTGATAAGACAAGCCCCTGTAACTTCTCAGAAAAACACGCGCTCTGTTTACCTCTCTGTCGACAACAAGAAGACTCCTTTCTCTCTTAGTCAGCGGCGAGAGCTCCTGACCATCTCCTCTCCACTCCTCTTCAATACATTGAAGCGAGCGTTCGATCAAAAAGAAGGGACGGAGCTCTTCCAAACTTCAAACCTTGACAAGCGAAGTCTGGTCCTCCCCTGCGGCTTTCAAAAGGCAAAGAGAAGCCCTCGACCTCATCCTCGGAAACTAGCAGAGAACTCGATCCAAGTTACTCTTGGTAAGGAAAGACAGCTTCTTTCTAGAAGAGAGCTCCTTTGCCTCTCGGTTAGAGGAAGAGATACACTGGCAAGAGAGGACAGAGCTCCAGCAGCTTCCAAAAAGAAAAGCCCTCTCTACCTCGTCCTCGACAAGAAGAGACTGAGAGCTTCCTCCAATCTAATGAGACAGAAGCAAGCTCCATCTCAAAAAAAAACAAAGAAGGCCCTCCAAGATATCGAGAAAGAAGAGAGCTCCGTTTACCCCTTAGTCGGCAAGAAGAGACCTCCTTCTTTCTAGGCAAAAGGAGATGCTGACTATCCCCTCTACCCTTTCAAAAGACGAAGAGAGCATACGCTCAAAGAAAGGGTGGAGCCCTTCAAACAAAGAGGTCTGGCCCTCTTGAAAAGAAACAGACCTCGTCCACCTCATGCTCTAAAAGAAAAGAAGAGAGCTCCCCCCGACATTTTCGTTGTAAGAGAAGCGAGCTTCTTTCTAGAGAGCTCCATTGACTCTTGGTAAGTCGCTTCTCAACTTTGAGAAGAGTGAAGAGACCTCACCCCCAGCCAGAGAGGACAGAGACGCCCCTACCCTCAACAATGAAGCAATACCTTATCATCCAAAACCAAAAGAAAGCTCCCTCCAATTTCATAAAGAAGAAGAAGGCTGCTCCTTTACCACTCGGTAAAGGAGGAGATCCCGTGGCAGGTCCCCTACCCCCAACGACCCAGAAGACAGGCCCCTCTAGCTTCTCGAGAAAAATTACATAAGCCCTTCCAACTTCGCGAAAGAGGAGATCGCTCCACTTATCCCTCAGTCGGAGCTCCTGACTATCCCTTCTTCCTCTTCAGAAGTTGGACTGGAGCTTACCAGAGCTCCCCCAACTTCCAAAGACAAAAGCAAAAGAAGAAGAGACTGAGAGCTTCCTCCAACCTGATGAGACAGAAGAGAGCTCCATCTACAAAATGAAAACCATGTACCTACAAGTTATCGAGAAAAAGGAGAGCTCCGTTTACCCCTCAGTCGGCAAGAAGAGACCAAGCTTCTCTACAGGTAAAAAACGAGATCCTGACTATCCCTTCTACCTTTTCAAAATTATGGAAGTGAACCTAAGAGATGGTGGAGCTCCCACCCAGCCTCTTTTCCTGCTTTCAACCTTGAAAACTCCCCCACCTCATGCCGCCAACAAGAAGAGAGCTCCTCCCCAAGAGTTCCGTGGTAAGAGAAGAGGGCTTCTTTCTAGAAGAGATGTCCATTATCTATTGGTAAGCCGCTTCTCAAGACTGGACTTCACTCCTAGCCACAGAGGACAGAGACGACCCCCCCCAACAGTGTGTGAGTTCTCTACCTAATCATCGAAAACAGGAAGAAAGCTCGCTCCAATTTCACAAGAAAGAAGAGGGCTGCTCCAAAAACCTCTTGGTAAAGGAAGAGATCCCGTTGCAGGTCCTCCACCCCAACAATTGAAAAGACAAGCCCCTCTAACTTCTCAGAAAAACACGCGCTCTGTTTACCTCTCTGTCGACAACAAGAAGACTCCTTTCTCTCTTAGTCAGCGGCGAGAGCTCCTGACCATCTCCTCTCCACTCCTCTTCAATACATTGAAGCGAGCGTTCGATCAAAAAGAAGGGACGGAGCTCTTCCAAACTTCAAACCTTGACAAGCGAAGTCTGGTCCTCCCCTGCGGCCTTCAAAAGGCAAAGAGAAGCCCTCGACCTCATCCTCGGAAACTAGCAGAGAACTCAATCCAAGTTACTGTTGGTAAGAGAAGACAGCTTCTTTCTAGCAGAGAGCTCCTTTGCCTCTCAGTAGAGAAAGAGATACACTGGCACGAGAGGACAGAGCTCCAGCAGCTTCCAAAAAGAAAAGCCCTCTCTACCTCGTCCTCGACAAGAAGAGACTGAGAGCTTCCTCCAGTCTAATGAGACAGAAGCAAGCTCCATCTCAAAAAAAACAAAGAAGCCCCTCCAAGATATCGAGAAAGAAGAGAGCTCCGTTTACCCCTTAGTCGGCAAGAAGAGACCTCCTTCTTTCTAGGCAAAAGGAGATGCTGACTATCCCCTCTACCCCTTCAAAAGACGAAGAGAGCATACGCTCAAAGCAAGGATGGAGCCCTTCAAACAAAGAGGTTTGGCCCTCTTGAAAAGAACCAGAAGTCGTCCACCTCATGCTCTAAAAGAAAAAGAAGAGAGCTCCCCCTGACATTTTCGTTGTAAGAGAAGAGAGCTTCTTTCTAGAGAGCTCCATTTACTCTTGGTAAATCGCTTCTCAACTTGAGAAGAGTGAAGACACCTCACTCCTAGCCAGGGAGGACAGAGACGCCCCCCCCACCCTCGACAATGTATGAGTTCTCTACTCTCTACCTAACCATCGAGAACCAAAGGAAAGCTCCTTCCAATTTCATAAAGAAGAAAAGGGCTGATCCTTTTCCACTCGGTCAAGGAGGCCGTCACCCGCCGGGATTCATTGAAAAAATAAAGACCCTGGCCAGGCCCGGCCGTCGCCCACCAGGAATCTTTAGGAAATTTTTGAAACTTTTTGAAAAAATAAAGACAAATTTCTCAATAATTTCAATTTTTCAAAAATTTCCTTCAAAAGGAAAAATTTTTGAAAAAATTGAAATTTTTGAAAAAATAAAGACCCTGGCCAGGCCCGGCCGTCGCCCACCAGGAATCTTTAAAATTTTTGAAAAAATTGAAATTTTTGAAATTTTTGAAAAAATAAAGACAAATTTCTCAATAATTTCAATTTTTTCAAAAATTTCCTTCAAAAGGAAAAATTTTTGAAAAAATTGAAATTTTTGAAAAAATAAAGACCCTGGCCAGGCCCGGCCGTCGCCCACCAGGAATCTTTAAAATTTTTGAAAAAATTGAAATTTTTGAAATTTTTGAAAAAATAAAGACAAATTTCTCAATAATTTCAATTTTTTCAAAAATTTCCTTCAAAAGGAAAAATTTTTGAAAAAATTGAAATTTTTGAAAAAATAAAGACCCTGGCCAGGCCCGGCCGTCGCCCACCAGGAATCTTTAAAATTTTTGAAAAAATTGAAATTTTTGAAATTTTTGAAAAAATAAAGACAAATTTCTCAATAATTTCAATTTTTTCAAAAATTTCCTTCAAAAGGAAAAATTTTTGAAAAAATTGAAATTTTTGAAAAAATAAAGACCCTGGCCAGGCCCGGCCGTCGCCCACCAGGAATCTTTAAAATTTTTGAAAAAATTGAAATTTTTGAAAAAATAAAGACAAATTTCTCAATAATTTCAATTTTTTCAAAAATTTCCTTCAAAAGGAAAAATTTTTGAAAAAATTGAAATTTTTGAAAAAATAAAGACCCTGGCCAGGCCCGGCCGTCGCCCACCAGGAATCTTTAAAATTTTTGAAAAAATTGAAATTTTTGAAATTTTTGAAAAAATAAAGACAAATTTCTCAATAATTTCAATTTTTTCAAAAATTTCCTTGGGCCTGGCCAGGGTCTTTATTTTTTCAAAAATTTCAGTTTTTTCAAAAATTTTTCCTTTTGAAGGAAATTTTTGAAAAAATTGAAATTATTGAGAAATTTGTCTTTATTTTTTCAAAAATTTCAAAAATTTCAATTTTTTCAAAAATTTTAAAGATTCCTGGTGGGCGACGGCCGGGCCTGGCCAGGGTCTTTATTTTTTCAAAAATTTCAATTTTTTTAATAATTTTTCCTTTTGAAGGACATTTCTGAAAAAAATTGAATTTTTTGAAACTGGTTTCTGTATTCTCGTATCCCCTATGCGTCTTTCGAAACAACAGAGACCTGCAAATCATACATAGAGGTCCAATACAGTTAGGGGTTTAGGGCTTAGTAGGGAATGGAAGAATGGTAGTAATAGTAGTTATAATGGTACCCCATTCTTCCATTCCCTACTAACCAAAGGTAAGCCCTAAACCCCTAAACCCTAAACCCTATAGATCCCTTTAAAGGAACCCTATAGATTCCTTTAAAGGAGCCCTATTCCCTAACCAAAGGTAAGGAGTCAGAGGTTGCGAGATCAACTTAGGCTATGCTCCTACCCATAGGCCCCAAAGTAGTTCCTTTTTGAGAATACCTTATGGGATTCTATATACGAACCCCCAAAAGGAACTACTTTGGGGCCTTAGGGTAGTCCCGAATCTGAAGATGAGGGCCCACATGATAAGGACACTGATTAAGGCGTTTCCGCATGCCCTTCACATGGCTGCTTATAACCGAAACATTGGGTCCCGATGCTTATCCTCTTTTCTTGGTTGAGGGGTTTTCTAAAGCCCTAAACCCTGACCCCAAAACCCTAACACCCCAAAACCCTAAACCCTGAACCCCATGCAAACCCCCAAAACCCCAAACCCGCAAAACTCCCCAAAACCCTAAACCCCTTTAAAGCAACCCTTTTGGAACCCTTATAGATCCCTTTAAAGGAAGCCCCTAAACCCCTAATTCCCCTAAACCCCAAAACCCACCCGAAGGCCGGGGCCTCTTTCTGGTGCTTCGACATCAGAGCTGCAGCCGTCCGTGCGAAGTACCCGGCTAGAACTGGGTTGACCTGTTTCGAAGCAAGGGTTCAGGGTTTAGGGTTTTGGGGTTTAGGGTTTAGGAGTTTGGGGTTTAGGGTCTCGGATTTTGGGGTTTAGGGTTCAGGGTTTAGTGTTTAGGATTTTGGGGTTTAGAGTTCAGGGCAGGGTTTAGGGTTTTGGGTTCAGGGTTTGGGATAAAGGGTGCTCAGGCATAGGGCTCAGGCGACAAAACTGCTTAGGCTGAGGCCTTGGAGCTTAGGGTCCGGAGTTTTAGGGTACGTTGTCATCATACAGCAGCTCCTCCACCTCAGTTGGTAGCATGTGGGTCCAGCTGAGATGGGCCCAAACTGTTTTTGCCCTGAAACACAGGAGTCGGGAAGCGAGTAGTAGCAAAACGGCTCCAGATCCTTGTCCTGCCGGCGGCTGCCTGGAGCTGTGGACGCTCAAGTGACAATCAGTCCTGATGAGTGTTCTGGCTCGTTCTTGCCGCCAACTCTGATGATCTGATTGCCGTACATCTTCTTCTTGGCAGCCCAAAACCCTAAACCCTAAACCCTCATTCGGGACCTTGGGTTTGGGCTTCAGAGCTTTAGGGTTCCAGACTTTCGAGGTTTAGCGGTTTAGGGCTTAGGTCTTGGGTTTAGGTGCTTAGGGTCTAGGTCGTAGGTTTCGGGTTTAGGTGTTGGGTGTTTAAGGTTTAAAAAGGTCAAACTAAGGTTTTTTTACACTCACGGACAAGCCTGGCAATTTAGGGTTTAGGGGTTCAGAGCACGGTAAGCTTGGTGGCCAATGGCTGAGGATTTAGGCCGCAAGGTTGCAGAGGGTTGACAGTTTGTCAGCTTGATGTCCCGGCAACAGTGGCAGTGACATCAAAAAATAGCGCTGTAGTAGTCGGACTCCTGTGCTACTGCTGATACTACTCTTGCTTGTGACCATTCTTGGCGCTACACCCTGTCACAACGCCTAAGCCGAAACCCTCCAAACCTTAAGCCCCCGAAGCTCAATCCTACACGGGCGTTTCCGAAAATAGGGGACCCTAATAATACCCTAGATCGTAGGATCCTTACTATAAGGACCCCAAAATAAATAAGGAACGCCTATTTTTCGGAAGCTCCCCAAAACCTCCGACCCAGGCATTCCCACACCCTGAGGTCCCTAAAAGCGCTGCTCTAAACCCTGAAGTCAATACCGAGGCTTTGGTTCAAGGGGTTTCAGGGTTTGGGGGGTTTAGGGGTTTGGGGGGTTTGGGGGTTTAGGTAGGGTTTGGGGATTTTAGGGGTTTGGGGGTTTGGGGAGGGTTTAGGGGTTTAGGGGTTAGGGTTTGGGGAGGGTTTAGGGGTTTAGAGGTTTAGGGGCTTGGGGGTTTGGGGGTTAGGGTTTAATTAGGGTTCGATATTTGGTGTTTAGGGTTGAGGGTTGAGGGTAAAACCGAAGTCGGGCGCCTCGCTGGGAGCGGTGCTGCTGAGGAATCCCCACAGCAGCTTCATGGCCTCTGCAGTGCATCAGTGTTTAGGATTTAAGGGTTCAGGGGTTTGGGGGGTTACTTCAGGGTGTAGGGGTTTAGTGTAGGGTTTAAGGGTTTAGGGGTTTAGGCTTTAGGTTACTTTAGGGTTTAGGGGTTTAGTGTAGGGTTTAGGTTTTTAGGTGTTTAGGCTTTAGGTTCCTTCAGGGTTTTGGGGTTTAGTGTAGGGTTTGGGCCTAAACCCGACGTCCTAAGAAACCCTGAGAACCCTGTGACCGAAGGTCTTGCAGCCCAAGCTGCAAGCCTGAGGTTGCGGCTTTCCCGGGGAGCTCAGGGGTTCCTTGAAGGCTAGGGGAAGTTTTGTAGTATACACCCTAACCTGCCAAACCCTAGATTCTTGTAGGTTCTTATCATAAGCCCTAATATGGAATTTAAAGGACCCTACCAAAATGTAGGTTTAGGTAGGGCAAGGTGGTGTTTAGCTTCCCGTCGCCTTTTACATGCTGCATCTCAATCCCGCTGAGAGGCCTTGCCATGTGGAGCTGAGGGCTGCTAAAGTGTGTCCAATTAATATGGGGGCCTTAATAATTAGTGAAGTGTTTGGGGGGGGGTATATTAACTAGCATACTATAACTAATAAGGAAACCTATAAGGAAAAATATTGGTAATCAATCTGGCTTCTACATTGTTACATTACACTCTAGACCCTGAACCCTTCACCTGCAGCCACGGCAGCACTGCCTAACGAACGCAAACAGTAGAACCCCACAATACCCTAAACCCTGCACCCGAATGTAGAGCCCCAGGGAACCCTAAACCATCCTGAACCCGATAAAATCCTACAATCTAAATGGTAGAACCAAAAGCCCCAGACATCCCAAACCCTGCAAACCCCTACGGTGTGCGAAACTAGTATCCAGGGGCCTTAATAATTAGAAGAGGAACCCCCACAAGACTATAGGTAATTATCTAGGCCCCTATACCACAGAACCCTACTACAGATCCCTTATAGACCTGTTAAAGGAACCCCCAAAACACTATGGGTAATTTATGTAGGCGCCTACTATACTGAACTTAGAACCTTAGCAAAAATGGTAATTTTAGCTGTTTCTTGGGGATTATCATGACCAAAAATTAAAAATTATTTCTAAGTACCCCTAAGCCTATATTATGCACACTCCCGCCTCGCAGCTTTCCGGGTTCACGAGGAGCTCTAAGAACTTCAGAGGCCCGCCTGGCAACTTCACGGGTAGCTATAGGGGTTCCTTGAAGGGTCCCTTTAAAGGGATCTATAGGGATTCTGCAACTTCATGGGTAGTTATAGAAGTTATAGGGGTTCCTTGAAGGGTCCCTTTAAAGGGATCTATAGGGATTCTGATTCTATAAGACACATGAATGTTTATTGTAGCAAGGGTTAAGAATAACAATAACAAACATAAAGAGAACACATGAACATGGACGATAAGATATCATAACAATAAGCACGAAAAGCAACAATATTAAAACCAATCAATAATGATGTCAGTGTTCATAATCATCACAACAAGAATACTGACGATAACAGCATTGTTTACTGATATGGTTAACTAAAGATACAATAACACTGATAATACTAATCATGATCATAGCCGTCATACTACTTCTACCGTTATTAACGGCTTGATTCTTCTTGGTTTCTACTACTACAGCTGTCATGAGGATGCTGCGATTGCTATGCTGATTATGGCACTGACAATCCCTAAACCCTAAACCCCTAAACCCTAAACCCGGTTCTGGTCGGTATGTTCTTAAGCTCAGAATGTCGCGGTTAACTTTTTGGGTACATGGAGCCTTAAACCCTAAACCCTTATAGAGCCCTCAAAGGAACTACCCTTTACCTAGACCCTCCATCTACCCTCTATTAGACCCTAAATGCCCCTCATTTGGGACCATATACCCCAATTTCAGGGTACAAGGAGGGTCCTGGTAAAGGAACCCTCTTTGGGCACATGGGCCCTTAGGGAAGGTTACCAGAAGCTCTGGACTGGAGAGAGCCTGGCTCCAGGTCTGGCTTGGACCCCCAAAAAACCCAGGAATAAACGGCTTCCCTTTTAGCCTTTTTGTTTTTTATTTAAGGAACTAGCTCCCTTTCAGCTTGTTTCGTAATTTTATGAGGAGCTCTAGCTCCCTTTTAGGATCTTTTTGTGACCTTATGATAGGGAGATAAGTCCAAAACGCAACGGGGGGACATCTAAAGCGAGATTTGCACGGAGCTGGAGTCACTGGAGCAAAACCCCAAGCCCTGAAACCCTAAACCAGATCCATCTGGGCTGCAACACCCCAAGGGTCCAAAGGACCCAATAATCAGGTACAGTACTTGAGTTTAGGATAGTAAGCTTTAAACCAACTCAGATCACTAGATCGCGATGCCCCCCCAACACTCAATGCGAAAGCCCCGACCTGAAATTCAATTCGCGGCCAATGTCCATTCCAGGGTTTAGGGTTTATTCTAGGGTTTACGGCTTTGGGCTTTGGTATGGAGCAAGCAACTCAGTCGTTCTGCCGCTCCCAATATGACCGCTGTCCTAAATTACCGCCCCTACTGGGTCCTCCGTACTTGCCCATAGGATCCAAGTAGCTAGTGGTATACTCTCCCTGTACGAACTACCGTAAAGCCAAGTACCTGATTGGTTAGTTGGGGGGCGACGCCGCTGCTGCGACTAGCATTACATTACCCATAGGCCCCAAGGTAGTTCCTTTTCGGGATTACCTTGTAGGATTCTATATAAGAACCCCCCAAAAAAGGAACTACTTTGGGGCCTTAGGGTACCACTAAACTTGGGCGTCTTCTGCAGTCAGACAGGAGCTTGAGAAAATGATAGGCCCAAACATCCGTTGGGATACCTGTAGCCGGAAAGACCTACCTTTTTAGGGCTCCTTGTTGTGGTTTCTATATATAGCTCCTTAAGAAGGTAGGTCTTTTCGGCTACAGGTACTTCCTACAAGATCTCAAAGGAGGGACCCTCACTAGAAGGACCGGTGTAAGCGATCCAATGCCGGGAGCACATGTGATCAATTCCACTGCCACGAAGGGATAGCGGAAGCAGCGGGCACAAGGCGCCTCAGTCGGGGACGTTTGAGGATCTCACATAGAGTTTCATACCCTCAGGCTCATTTAGCCCAAAAGCCTTACACAGCATGGTCTTTGGGCCCAAAAGCCTGTTGTTGCGTGCGTTTAGGGTTTGGAAGCGCTTACAACTCGAGGTTTTTCACGCGCTACTCGCGCTTATATACGGCCTCGTGAGGCTCTTACAAGGGAAACAAAAGATTGAAAGTAGCACTGGGGAGCATACCGAAAGTACTACGCCTGTCACACGAAACAAGTTTCAACAAAGGATTGAGAATCTACTGAAGACTCGTCGTGTGACATGACATGACCTGAAATGATAAATGACGGGAGATGATATGACGAGGAGACATGATAGGATAAGGATATGATAGATCATGACATGCAGGGACATGTGATGATGTGATTTGGCATATCACACGACGGGTTGTTTCACTGAATTCTCAATCCTTTCTTAGGCCCTGTTTCGTGTGACAGGCGTGGTACATTCGTTATGTTCGCCACTGTTACGTCCAATCTACTACTTCATGCTGAAAGTCATAGTGTATCTTGAAACAGTCATCACCTCCCCCCCCCCCCCCCCCCCCCCCCCCCCCCCCCCCCGAGCCGCACCCACAAAACGAAACAACAAGCAGGCGCAGTTATCCCGCCATTTGCATATACATCATCACCTAGAGTTCAGGGTTTAGGGGCACAACATGTGCGGGGGCCTGAACGCCTACACAACTAGCCATCAAAATCCTGGCAGACACAACCCTTGAATCTTGAAATAACACTTGGCTTTGACTGTTGCTTCTCATTATCCCGATATATGCTGAATGTACAAGCCCGCAACGAAGTTTGAATTTTTTAGCAGTACAGAATGCTATTGCGTGAAGTCCTGGCTGCAATGCTCCTGAAGGCAATGAGCTGTCAAAAGCGTGTGTCTCTCTCTGTGTGTGTGTTTGTTCTCGCAGAAGCAAATAGACAGTATGTATGTATGTATGTATGTATGTACGTGTCTATGTATATATATATATATATATATATATATATATATATATATTCTATTTATTTATTTATGTACAGATTATATATGTGCATATATCTACTTGCTTGTGCTCATACTTACGTACTCACACCGAGAGCCTAGGCTACTCATTTATAGGCTCACAGTGACACAAATCCTTTCCAAGCCTCGGCGAACCCCGGACAAGCCCTGAGCCTCAAGGCAATGTGACAACTTATCTACATAAGCGCGGCGCATCTGCTGCCGGCTCCAGCGTGATGAACTGCATAAGTGCCTCGTTTTGACTCGTTTTTCATGGTTTTTTCAAAAACCGGAATAATTGGACAAGGGCCGTACTTTTGTTGCTTCCGGGGAAGCAAAGGACTACGGGTAGTGGTACTCCTGGTTCAGGGCAGCATGGTACTGCGGAAGGGTCGATCCTGGTCTCTGTTGTGATCATGAGAGTGAGGGGCTTTCTCAAGTTGGGCATGGGTCTCATAGCAGGGCTAGATGCTACGGCTCAGGCACCCCTTACATGCCCGAAGCCCTAAACCGCTAAACCCCTAAACCGGAAAGTTGTCGTCCTTAATAGTGGGTAATTGGGGTTTAATAGAGGGTAGTTGGGGGGTAAAGGTAGGTTTCGGGGATCAGGGACTAAAATCATATCATGCAGTAGCCACATCCGATAGTTGCTTGGCGGGAATGCAGGCGAGCGCACCAACTGAACACGTCGGTTAAAACCCAGCAAGTTCGTAAGCATGTACATCATCGGTATGTGGGAAGTGAGTAGGAATGAGTACTGTTTGGACAACTTGCGCAAACTATGAGGTTTCTACTGGCAGAAGCAGCTTTGCTTTTTTACCGACATCTCCAACCGAGCGGGTGCTGATCCAGCTGTTGAAGCTAGCTATAGCGCATTCGAAGGACAATTATGATGATCGTCGTGAGGAGCTTGTAGTCGTTCAGTTGCTGCCACGCTGCCTTTTATGTCCATGATGACATATTGATGATGGCGATAATGATGATGATGTTGATGACGATGGCGATGATGATTGGCGCTCATAATCATGATGGCCAGGTTACGCAGGTTACGCTATTTCTCTTGAAAATGTAGCTCCCTAACCCGAAAGGAAATTAGGCGTTGTACTTGTGCTGGTAGGTGCAGACGAAGATTAGAAACCTACCTATTGATGTCTGGCGCCTGAACCCTAAATCCTAAATGAGATCGAAAAGGCTCAGGATAAAGTGCAATCGGCCTGGATTGCATCTGGCTCCGAAAGCCTTGCCACCAGGCGGGGGTTGCCGGTCTTAAACTCCTGCCGGACCCAGAGGTGAAGTGACTCGAAACCCTAAACCTAAAATCCAAAACCCTAAAACCTAGGAGGGTTCTAGTTCGGGGGTTTATGGTCTTTCTGGAAATCCTGATACAGAAACCCTGGCTCTACACACCCGGAAGAAACTGGATCCAAGACCAGAAGCCCGAAAAAAGCCAGGATCTTACTAAGAGAACCTACCCAGGACTGAACCCTAGCTCCCACACCCAAAAGGCCGAATTCGGTCTAATCTTCAACGATTCCAGCTCCCCTTCAAAGTTGAATGCTCGACGCTCGGATATTGGGCTTCGCAGTTTACCTATAGTCTCCATTGTAGTTGCATTTTTTGGTTTAAACAAATAAATAAATATATAAATATATACATATATATATATATAATTGGGATCCTATAAGGTAACCCCAAAAAGGAACTACCATGGAGACCTCGCATTTTGGCCTTGGGGGATTGAAGAACCTACGGATGGATGGCAACCGCGAACTACGATGATGGGAGGCCAAAAGGGGGGTTTAGGGGAATCTTGGGGTAGGGATTCCTCAATATGAACCCTATTATGGGAACCCTAATCCCTAGTAAACACCCATAGGCTAAACCCCTTTTGGCCTCCTATGATACGATGCCAAGACCAACTTGAATCACTTTGCTGCCACGGGCTAAAGAAGACCCAAAAGCCCGAGCTGAATGGCTCTGGCAATTCCCTCACTTTCCCTCTCCGACACACGTACGAACTATTGACCCTGCGCGATGAATAAGTGTTGCGGGCTTCGCTGTAGACTAGAGATTCAAAAACGTCCTACATCACCATTGTAACTGGAAATACGGTGTCCAAAATGCTTAGGTTGTTTACAGCCAGTGCTGACACTGTACAGCACAAAACGGCCACCAACGAGAGGCTTAGCAGGCTAGCATGTCCAGGCACCCCTAGCGTCCTGGATAACGTCCTCCTCGTCGAGAAGCCCCTGCAGCAAAAGTCGAACATTGGTTCGGGTGTGGAATGGCAGATTTTTGTGCCCGTTCTACGGCCTGTAGGGGTCCAAGGCCCTAAAACCTTGGATACCTTGGTTTAGGGTGTCAGAGCCCAAGCCCCGAAACAGTCAACCCTAAAACCCGGGCGAAATGCCCGGCTTCACGCCGCAGATGCGGCTATCCTTGCGCTGTTGCGGCATGCAGCCCCAAGCTTCAGCAGGACTGCGCTGCTTCTGACAGTTGCTCGATCCGAGCTTGCCGCATGCAAGTATGGGAGTGCCACCACCTGAACAAGCTTGGATTCTATGATGTGCTAGCCGGGATTTTGTATGGATCATAGACTCCGAAGCTTCCCGCGGAAGTTGGATGGCTGCCCGCTTGGGTGGGGGGGGGGGGATTCTCACCTGTGTCACTGTCGGAGCTGGAAGAGGCTCCTGAGCTTCAGCTTGATGTTTCATGGTCAGAGCTCGTCATCATGCTTGTCGTCGTATGTGTCTCTGCCGTCTTGCGACTTGGGTGACTTCTCCTGATCTGTCTCATCCTCGCCCTCATTGGTCGTGTCCGTGTCATCATCATCACTGACCAAAAGTTCCTCCCAGTAACAGAACCATTACAAAACCCTAGGGTGGCATATGTATGTTCATCCCCTCAGCCTTCACAGACCGCGCTCGAAACTTCAACTCTTAACCGAGTCGCCCGGATGCCCACAAGCCCTAAAACCCTCGGGGCTGAGTATCCTAGCCCAGAAAACCTTAACCTTTTCAGCAAAAGTAATCGGATTATATGGGTGGTTGTCAAAATTATGGTCCCTTTTTGGGTCCCTATTATAATACGGCACCTAATATTTAGGGTACCCAAAAAGGGACCATGATTTCGACAAATACCCATATAAACCCCCAAAGGCTACAGGTTACCTTCTCAGCTACGAAGAACCTGTTGCCAAGATCACTTCGGGGCTGACCCTGAGACATGAAGGACCTCTCAAGGTGGGACGAAGAATCGCTTGTTAGGGTTCCTTTAAAGGGGTCTATAAGGGTTACTGTAAGGGATTTACAGGGATACTACAATGTAGGGGCCTTAATTTGCCATGCCTTCGGCTATCTTCACTAATTGCTGTTTTTACTGTTGCCACTGTCATTCTTCTTAGTCGCGGCGCCAGAGCGACTTTTATTTGGAGCAAAAGCAACACTGGCCGTCGTAGTACAAGAATAAAACTATCAAGAAAGTAAGAAAAACACGTCAGCAGACACGCCAATCCTTAGCCCGTGCAGAGTAAGCAAATTGAGCATATGCTTGTGGAAATCCCGGTACAAAAAGGGATACCCCGCCCATTCAGGAAAAACAAGAAAGAGATTCCATGATTCCATTCTTCGGGCTTCATACCACGATTCCCCGATCCCTATCCCTGTAAGCCCTGGAGGCCAACATCTTTAGAGTCCCTGCATCAGGTAGCGACACAGGCCTCTACGCTGCAGCTCGGTGTCTGCAACTTCTCTTCCAAGGGCGAAACCTTCGACGAGCCAGCTCTCAAAAGGGCTTTGGGCTTTCAGGCTTTAGGGTTAATTAACAAATTAAGGGTCAGGGGTTTAATTTGAAGGCAAGGTTTTATGTGAAACCTCCAGCGGACTGGCGATAGCTCTTCTACTGGCGATTTAGGGTTGTTAGGGCTTAAATAACCCTAAACCCTAAACCCTGGCTCTGGCTTAGGTTCAGGGTTTTGGGCTTTCAGCAAGCGTGCGATCAGGCTGTGGGTTTCTTAGGATCCACATTAGAAGGGCCCCTCACCCTGTAATAGTGGTATCATAGGAATATAATAGGGCCCTAATATAATCCTTATAGTCACTATTAGAGGATGGGGGCAGCTTCAAAGATCCACATTTCATACACCGTAAAGTCCGTCATCGACTTTTTCGACAACCGCCGCGGGCTTTCTCGCAAACCGAATCACTGTAGTAGAAGCCACAAAAACGACGAAATCCCGAACACGTTCGTTCCGACACCCCGGGCCTACAAAAAAAACTCTGAAAAAACCCAAAATACCCAAGCCTGAAACCCTGCTTAATCCCTAAACATAGAGGCCCCAGCCCAGCCCCTAGCGGCCATACCCCTCCCCCCCGGCCCCACATGCCCTGTTCTCTCAATTAGGGTCCATGTCCGGCATCCTTACAGAACGGACCCCTAGAACTCCATAGTATGGAACAGAGAAATACTTGGAGGTTTAGGGGACTTAGTAAGTCGGGTATAGGTAGTGTTATGATTGGGGATAACTCAGTTTAGGGTACTTATAACTCTACTTATATAACCTACTTACTATGTTCCCCGGGCCTCTAAGTAAAACCTGCCCAAACCTAATCCCTAAACCCTTAAAGGCCCTAAAAGTACCCTCTAAACCCTAACCCTGAAAGTACCCTAAACCCTAAACCGTGAAAGTACCCCAAACCCTAACCCTTAAAGTACCCTAAAGCCTAAAACGCCCTAAAGGTATCCTTGTGGAATCCATTTTCGCCTCCTGGGCTGCGCCGCCCCCAAAGGTGGCCCAGAACGAACCACCGCCATCAGCGGCCATGAGCAACCTGGGCGGTTGTGCGCTTCGGGTGTCGGAGTTTAGGGTTTAGGGATCGAGGGTTTAGGGGTTAGGTTTTTGGAGTTTACGGTTTAGGGGTTTAGGTTTTCGGAATTTAGGGTTTAGGGGTCGAGGGTTTAGGGGTTTAGGGGTTCGGAGTTTAGAATCTAGGGTTTAGGGTTTCGGAGTTTAAGGCTTAGGGAATCTGGAGTTTAGGGCTGCAGGAATCTAAGGTTCGGGCTCGAGCTTCGGAATTAGGGAATCTACGGTGTAGGGCATTGGGGAATCTAAGGTTCGGGTTTCGGCTTCGGCCTCATTTTTGTTTGTTTGGGTTTCGGGGTTTGGGGTTTAGAGGTTTAGGGTTTACGGCTTCACGGTTTAGGGCTTTAGGGGATTGACTTACTTGTAACCTTCGGGCATCCTTGGATGAGAACTAGTGCCCGACAAGTTCCAGATGAAGGACTTAGGGCTTTAGAGGCGCTTGCAGTTTAGGATATGCAGTCCTTGTTGTGCTTAAGACTCAAGCACGCCAGGCTTCAGAGGTGTTACGGTGTAGTACACGCTTTGGCTAACCTTCAATTGAACCTTAGGCTTTGACAATACCGGAAACAACACCCACAAGGAAAGACGTTTTCCGAGGTTCATAGCTAGAAGAAGCACAACAACCAAGTGAGCAGCAATCGGGACGCGTAGCCACTGTAAACATAGTAGTAGGGTATAGGTAACCTGTTTGGGGTACTATAATGCTTTCATAATCCCAGTCGCGAAATATGTATGCATATATCTACCTGCCTGTCTATCTATCCTATCTAGCCTAGTCTACCTCATCTAACCCAATCCAATCAAGATCGACCTAACCTAACCTAAACAAATGCAACCATATCTGCTTCAATCTAACCTCATCTGACCTATGTATTATGTATCACATCTGTCTACATTCCAGTCTGTCTTTCTACCCATGGTCCCACCAACTAACACCAACTGCCTGTCGATCTGTCTACCCGTGTATGTGTCTATCTGTTTAGTCTATCTGCCTGCCTGCCTGTCACTGTCTGTGATCTGTCTGCCTCTGTATTTGTCTGTCCGTCTAGCTACTTATCTGTCTAGCTACTTATCTGTACATCTATCAATCGGCCTGTCCGTCTGTGCATTTATCTGCCTATCTGTCTATCTATCTATCTACCTATCTACCGATTTACCCATCTATCCGTCAGTCTATGTAAATATCTATCTGTACGTAAAAAGTGTGTGTGTGTGTATGTATGTATGTATGTATGTATGTATGTATGAATGTATGTATGTGTTTATACATATATATATATACACATATATATATATATATATATACATATATATATATATATATACATATATATATATATATATATATATACATATATATATATATATATATATGTGTGTGTGTGTGTGTGTGTGCATACAGGTGCACACATACGAGTGTATGTACGTACTTTAGGTAGGTAGGTAGGCAGGCAGGTATGTAATACATACATAGACAAGCAAACCAATACACAGACACATGTATGCATACATGTATATGTATACGGAGATGTATACTTGTGTATAAAAACATAGCTACCTATGTTATCCCACCTCTGACAGGCCCGACTGCCCCAACTACCCCCTCCAGCATTAGGCCCTAACTCTGAAATCTCGTGGCTTTGGGACGGAAGCGGAGGGGCGGCCATAGTTACAGTCGACTGAAGTAAAAATTCCGGTTTGCTGCTTTCAGTCTTTCAGTCTTGAGGCTTTAGGTGTGGACATGGGATTTAGGTTAGGGAGATCCTAAACCTTAAACCCTAAGCCCTCAACTCTAAACTACCCTAAACCTCAAGCCCTAAACCCTAAGCCCTAAACTACCCTAAACCCTAACCCTAAACGCCAAGCCCTAAACTACCCTCAGCCCTAAACATTAAACCCTAAACCCCAAGCCCTCAACTACCCTAAACCCTAAACCCCAGCAAATCAAGCCAGGACACAGAAGGCGCTACGGCACGCTGGTCCAAACCCGTCCAGTCTTTACTGGATAGGGAGCTTTCCCTCAAGCTCCCAAACCCGAAACCCCTAAAACGTAAACTCTACACCCTAAATCGAAAACCACGGCAGTGAAGCTTTCGCTCGAAATCTCGAAGTTGCAAGGTCTGGCATAGGGCTTTGGACCCAAGGATCTTTTGCCACTCCCTGCTAGGGATTCTGTCTACGAAAATCCGAGCCGAAGCCCTGAACCCAAACCCACCACGGAAGTCACCAGCCGAGTTGGCTGTAAGAGACGCAGCAGGCACAAGTGCAAGCATCGGAAGTCTTCTTGATTTAGGATTTTGAAGTGCCGGTGTAAAGCTCTGGCCCTCAAACCTATGCGTGATGTTGCGCCGTTTTTGGTAGCCGCTTCGACATGCATGACAGATATCTGTGGTTAGACAGCCCCCTAGACCCTAAAGCCAGCACTCTCAATCCGAGGTTTTCCGGGTGCTTCCTAGACTCCTAGACCCTAATGTTGTTTAGCAGCCCTTCCTAAACCCATAAACCGACACCCTAAACCCCCCTTAAACCTGAACCCTAACCCCCCCTAAAACGCTAAAAACCAAGCCCTGATGCCTACTTGGAGGGTCGGGGGACTTAGTAAGTAGGTAGTAAGTATATAGACTTGTAAGTACTTGGAGGGTCGGGGGACTTAGTAAGTAGGTAGTAAGTACATTTATAAGTACCCTAAAAGGGACTCTAATTGGGCTTAGGGTACTTATAAGTCCCTAAAAGAACCAGTTACTAAGTCCCCCGACCCTCCAAGTACCCTAAAAGGGACCCTAATTGGGGTTCTGGTACTTATAAGTCCCTAAAGTAATCAGTTACTAAGTCCCCCGATCCTCCAAGTACACCCCAAACCAGAGAGTGATGGGAGTTAGGATTAGGGGGACCCTTGGGGATATACACCCTCTCAATAAGGCCCCTTTGAGGAGAGCCAGCAGTAGGGTTCAGAACGGGTACCCTTTAAGGGGTCCCACTAATAATAATACTACCCAAGTGAGAGCGTACCAGCATAATGCACGTATTCGGGTAGTAAGGTCAGCAGAGGGAGACGAAGTCGTAGTCGTCGTGGTGGTGGCGCTGTTGCCAGTGCCAGTGACAGTGCTAGTACGAACAAATGCAGTAGTACCATCAGAACATGTCCGTGGCTCATCTTTGCTTTTCTCTCGGTCCTTCTGTCTCGTGCTCTTTCTCTCGTTGTGGTATTGATCATTGTGGCAGTCGTAGTGGCAGAGGTGGTGGTAATGAAAGCGGTGATGCTAATGCTAGTGCTCCTGCTAGTCTAGTTTTAGTGTCGTCGGTGCCAGTGCTCGCGCTAGTGTTGGCGCAGGTGCTACATTGAATACACGAGTGGTTCCCGAAGATGTCGGCAACTAGCTTCGGGTAGGACTCAAGTTAGGCTTGCACGGTACATGGTCAGGAAGATATAGACTCTGCAGTTACCCCAAGCTTGAAACCCTGAATTCTAACATTCGGGATTCGGGTTTGGGCTTGGGGTTGCCAGCCCCAAACGCGACTCGACCAGAGAGACACCCGGCAGCTTAGGGATTGAGGCTACAAGGTTAAGGTTCAAGGGAATTAGGGCTTATGGTTTAGGGGTTCAGGGATTAGGGTTTAGGGCTCAAGGTCTAGGTCTGGGCAAATCTTAACAAGAAGCGGGTCGTCGATCTTAGGATGTAGGGCCTCAGCTGAACTTTCAACTTTCGTGGTCAAAACCATAAAGTGCACTTGATGTGGGAGATGGGAGTTTAGGGGAGATGGGAGTTTAGGGGAGATGGGAGTTTAGGTGAGTTTAGGGTTTAAGGCAAGCCCGAACCTAAAAGCCTGGAGCTCTTTGGTGGCGATTGCTCAGCAAGTCTACCATCGTGAGACTTCATCTCCATGTAGGCAGCAGAGTGCAATCATACCATGGCCGAAACCCTAAACCCTTAAACCCTAAACCCTATTTGCGATTTGCGGTCATTAGGTTTCTGTGCTTTGAGGGTTTTGGAATCGCGGGCTTTGTGTTCTAAGAGCGCTGTCAGCTGCACAGGGGCAGGAACCTAAACCTTGTAGCACCTCTTGAACCTGTTACAAAACAACACTTGCAAACCCGAACATAACCGAACCCCTGAAATCCCACTGCAGCCACATCACAACCAACAACCACTCGAAAGAACTGCCTGGAAGCCTTCCATGAATCCCCAAACCCTTCAAACCTCCTGAGGCCCCAATCAAGAAGCCTCGTAAAAAAGAACACAAAGACCCTCGGATCCTCACAGCCCCAAGCACCTGGAGTCTGGAGCCCAAAATCCGACACCGTGCAGAACCTTCACAAAACCCTATAAGAATCCTAGACGAACCACAGAAACCCGGAATCAACCCCAATAGACAGACTTCAGATCGCACTCTCTGCTTAGAGCGACTCCCTAGGGAAGCTCAGCTCTCAAGAAATCGCTGATTTTCTAGCTTTGTAGCTATACTCTGAATGGTTCTGTATTCGAAGTATGCTTCGCGTCGCTTAGATTTTGTTGTGTTGCTTGTCAGGTGGTTGAACTGAAGGCATTCGGGGTGTAGCTACTTGGAGGGTCGGAGGACCTAGTAAGTAGGTAGTAAGTAGACTTATAAATACACTGAAAGGGACCCTAATGGTTATGGTACTTATAAGTCCCTAAAATAACCAGTTACTAAGTCCCCCGACCCTCCAAGTAGTTCTGCAGAGAGGAGGAAGTGAGGGCCGGGGGCTGAAGCTCTTAGAGTGTATGTGGGTGGTTGTCAAAATTAGGGTACCCTTTAGAAGGGGCCCCCACCCTGGAATAGTGGTATAAAGGAATATAATAGGGCCCGAATAAAATCCTTACAGTCACTATTACAGGGTGGGGGCAGCTTCTAAGGTACCCTAAATATTAGGTGCCGTATTATATTAAGGCCCCAAAAATAAGGGACCCTAATTTTGACAACCACCCGTATGTGGGTGGGTGGTTGCGAAGGTTGGGTTTCGGGTTTAGGGCTTAAGGTAGAGGGTTTAGGGTATAGGTTTCCTTTTTTAGGGTATAAGGTTTAGGGTATAGGGTTTAGGGTATAGGGTTTACAAGGTTTTAGGGTATAGGGTTTAGGATGACAACGTTCGATAACATTTTTCTCTCATCGCGCGTCCTTCACCTTGTGACTGCCGCCTTTGATCTCATCCGGAAGATGCAGGCATGGTTGATACAGAAACACCCTCTATCGAAACGCGACCTTATACATAAGAGGCTTGGTGTTGTGTGTGCTAAGCCCAGGGTCTCGGACAAGACCCCCTGCTTGACAAATCCAAGTCGCCTTGCTACACGTGCAAGTATCTGGGCCGCTCAAAATACTCCCGGAGATTGGCTTGGAAGTGGTGGTTGTCCTGCGAGCATTTATCGGCCAGGGATGCCAGGGATGACTATAGAGTTTGAGGGTTGAGCACTTCAGGGCCTGAGGGATTTTTGAGCTTCCTCTCTTGCAGTTTTTTTGGGTGGTTTCTAGCTTAGATATTCGTGGCATTTGCAGCAGTTCTCGGAGTCTCGGGGTAGTGGCATCAGCAAATACACAAGCACAAACAAAGCATCCTAACACTACGACCGGTTACTAAAGGGCCTAGGGTCTAGGTGCAAAGGCACTGTGTAACGAATGGTCACTACAAGTGAGCTTCATCCACAAAGAACTTACACATGAACAGTTTCCTGAAACATTGAGTTGAGACTCCTACCAGGATCTAGACTCTGGGCGCGATCTGGGGAGGGACCCTAAACCCTAAACCCTCCTCTACCCTCAACTCCATGAGCTCACATCCATGGTGTCTGCATCAAAACGCACAAGCACAAGCCGCAAACCTGTATACCTTCCGGGCTGAGTATCCTAGCCCCTAGAAAAGCTAACCTTTCAAAATACGGTAGGGTTATATAAACCCGAACCCCGAAAGGCTGAAGGTTAGCTGTTCAGCTACTACGATACAAAAGGACCTTAACTAAAGCGTACAACCACATCCCTGAACTCAAGCAGCCCCGATGCCTTTTACAACTTCACATCATCTGTCTGGCTCTTAGTACGGAATGGAGGAATGGATTATGGAGACTATTTTTGTGGATTATATAGGGACTACTATAGGGATCCATTCCCCCATTCCCTACGAAACACCAAACAAGCAGGATCCATGCCCCCATTCCCTACTAAACACCAAACAAACAGACGACTCTGCAGTGCTAACTAGGGTTTCGGGTTGTCCGGAGTTTAAAAACTCTATTGGCGGGGATTAAGGTGGGGGGGTTTAGGGTATAGGGTTCAGGGTGCGTGTGTGAGCCTGACTGTTGATATGGAACCGAAATATAGTCCGAAGTTTTGCCACATGCGAAGCCTTTGCGATCCTGATCTACCACACAAACTTGCACACCAGACCCGGACACACCCTCATGCCATTGCGAATGTTTACGCCTTCGGGTTCAGGTTTTAAGGGTTGGTTCAGTTGGTTCTAAGGTTTAGGGTCTAATTCTAGTAGATTGAAGGCCAATGTGATTAACTGCTTCAGGTATTTGTTGTATGTGTTTTCCCGTCCTTTGCAAAAAGAACATGGTGCCGCCCGTTCCACCTGCACTGAGGTGCAGCTGCAATGGTTCTTGGTACCCCGGCCCGAAACCCTCCACTCCCAAAGCCACATCAGAATATCCGTGGTTTGCTCAACGTCAACAAAGGCAGGTTAGGTGTTAGGGTTTAGGGTTCTTGCGCAAGCATGAAAAATAACGGGCCTACCAGGCTTCACGGAAAGCATGATGGGTTTCTCATTTCAGAAACGTGCCAAACTCACCTCTCCCCAAACCATGGCAATGGACCCTAAACCCTAACCCTTAACCCTCCAACCCTAAACTCTAAACAGACTTTTCCAATTGAAGAACGCCTAAACCGCAGTTCCAAATCAATAAGCCCTGACATGGGGGCTTCACAGGTAGCACAGGGCTTGGGCAACAGGAATTCCTTATGTATTCTTATACCCTTATAGATCCCTTATAGTAACCCTTATGAACCCCTTTAAAGGAACCCCATTAACCCTAAACCATAAACCGTTATTGGCTACAAGCCCAAAGATGGCGAAAGTAATTTGTTATAACAGCTTCTTCGGACCTCCGCAGCAACCGCTGTGTTTCAAATTTGCATAAATCCTATACCCAAAACGCCCAAACCCTAACCCAAAACTCTAAAACCCTAAACCCCTCAACCTAAACCCAAAATCCTAAACCCCAAGTCCTAAACCCAAAACCCTAAGCCTTAAATCCTAAATCCGAAACCAAAACCCTAAACCCTGAATCCTAAAACCAAAACCCTAAACCCCTACTTTAAGTACTTGCGCCTTGTCTCTCGCAGCTCCGCGGGTGTCAACTTCGGAGCTGAGTAACTCCTGCCGTGCGATATCACTAGGAGTTGGGATTGCTGTAAACTTGGGTACTGCACCCTAATTAAGGAATATACCATTAAATTCTAGTACGATCCCTAATATGATTTAAAATATATATTCCCTAGTTATAGGATTGTGGCAGGTCTGGGCCATGGTGACTTAGTAAGGTCTAGATGAGGTTTTGGATGGGTTTAGGACTAGGGCTCAGGGTCCAGAGGTTTAGGGCTTACAAGCTTCATGTACTGAGTAACAAGTTTTAAGCCAGGATAGGAAGAAGCGATGGCGTTCCTGCCTCCTGTATGACCCGAACATAGCCCTAGCTGCATTGGTCAGTAGAATGTTAGTGAAGTGTAGGCCAGAAAAACAGAAAACACTCACACACTCAAGTTCTGGTTTGAAGGGGCGGGGGGAAATGTAGGGACCTCGACAACATTCTACTGCAACTATAAGAAATCCTAAGGAATAATGATTTGATTTATTCACGCTCCAAATAAAACAACTCATGCAAGCTGTCTTGTTTGCAGGTATTGCAGGGTCGCTACAGTTTTTCGAATGGCCAACGTATGCTAACGTTCATGCTGTGGTGCAGGATCCTGGTACTGTCATAGGAGGTTTAGGGTTTGGGAGTGGTGTTTGGAATTATGTGGGTCCCTACATTAGATGACGAAGGAATAGTACAGTACTCGTAATCATGCAGGCCCCTGTATTAGATGGACTGGGCGACCAACAGCACCAATGCTTGACTTTCGAACTGAGGGGCATAGGTTTCACTGTCCATCGGGTGCTTGAATTCCTCATGTTAGTCGAGAAATCACGCTACAACGACTTCAGGTCAAAGCCACGAAAGATCAAGACACTGTAGTGGAACGGCGTCTGGCCTAGGGAGTTATATAACCTCCAAACATTCCCCAACTCCCAACCCTCCAAACCATCATAGAACCTGAACAGACATGTTCGAGTGTTAAGGAAGCCTACTTAGAGGCCCAAGGGACTTAGTAAGTCGGTTATAAGTAGGGTTATAATTGGGGTAACTCCATTTAGGGTACGAGTACTTATAACCCTACTTATAATCTACTTACTAGGTCCCCTGGGCCTCTAAATAAGGAATAGAATGAAGACGCGCCTTGAGAGCTTCAGCAGCTTATCGAAGTTCGCGGTAGACATCGGCGAAAGCTCCATCTCGGTCGTTTTAGGGTTTAGGGCTTAGGGGGCTAAGGGTTGACGGTTTGGGAACTTACTTTGAACTTTGCTTTCGCTGTTTTAGGCGTCTTTCTTTAGTTCACAGGGCAGCGCTGTTGGGGTACAAGACTCGTCGGCACCGGGGGCTGAGATTTAGAGTTGCCTTTTATTTCAGGGGCTTCTCTTAGAGTTCAAACGGTTTGGGAACCATGGTTCTGAAATACAAACCACCAGACCGGGGCTGTTATACTGTGTGGAAATCATACGGCAACATAGAACAGACAAGTATTCACTTTGCAGGGTCTTATCAGGGTTCACTCGGGGTCGTAGCAGGTTCTTAACAGGCTTTCATGAAGGAACGCTAGAATTCATTAATGTCTAAGAGCTTGATGCCTTTCAAGGGGGGCACCCCAGAGACTGCCATCGGGAGGGCATCGACTGCGCTGAGGTATCTGGCTTCCTGGCAATTCAGATCGGCGTAAAGGAGGAGCCCAGTAGGTTTAGGGACGACGTGGATGATCCTTTGGCAGTGTCAGCAGCTTCGTAGTTTTCCTGGGCATCCTTGAAGAAGGTTGCTTGCGAGATTGCCTGCCCAGCAGTCGACTGACTTGGACCTGGCCTTTGCCGGTGATGGCTTCGGGCGACAGGTATGTTTCGGTGGCCAAGGAGCTCGCCGTCAGTAGGTGAGAACTCCGTGTCTTCAACGTTGGACTCTTGAGCCAGGCCTGCGTACTCTGCCTCAATGGCCTCTGCGCAGGTCTTCGAAGGTTGCAAAGACTTCTCATAATTTTCGAGGCACAAGCTTGCACGGCTTTGGTCGGGTCTCCGTCGGACTATATTATAGGGCTTCAAAGCCTCCATGGACTTGGCACTGCAGGGTCTTGTTTATGAATTCAGGTATTCAGGATTTGCTTTTTTAATCGAGCATCTGGAGTTTAGGCACCCAGGGCTGTTTCGGAGTCTGGTTCAATTTTAATCTCTCACGGAATCATAGCCTCTGAAGTTCCATAGCATCAGATTTCGTAGTAACGGGACCCTACTTAGCCCAAATAAACCTTATTTAGAGGTCCAGGGGACGTAGTAAGTAGGTGATACGTAGAATTATAAGTACCCCAAATGGAGCTACCCAAGCAAAACCCCACTCATATCCGACTTACGAAGTCCCCTGGGCCTCCAAGTATAGTACCCTTATAGAAACCCTTACAGATACCTTTAAGGAACCCTAATACCTTAAACCCTAAACATTGCGAGCCTAGAGGGTCTGGGATCGAGGATGTCACTGCTTCGACGGAGATATCGGCAGTGGTCGTAGTGGTGGGAGACTTCAGGAAGCATTTCTTCTGGCGATACCCTAAACCCCAAACCCTAACCCTCTTCTGGCGATACCCTAAACCCTAAACCCAAACCCTCTTCTGGTGATTTTGAAGGCGTGGGGTTTTGGTATTGCAGAGTTTAGGACCGGCAGTGAGCCCCTCCGAGAGGTCGCAGACCCGGCCCTTCATGCTTAGCATAGGACTTTAGGGTTAAGGGTTTTAGGGTTTAGGGTTTTAGGGTTTAGGATAGGGGCCTTCATAGTTACAATAGGGGCCTTCATAGTTAGAATAGGGTTTAGGATAGGGGCCTTCATAGTTAGACTGGGGATTTAGGATAGCGGCATTCATTGTTAGAATAGGGTTTCCATTCACGGGCGGCCATGAGAGCTTGCCATCTTGAAGCCAGGAACTTCAAAGGCTAAAAGGAGGGACCCTTAATAAAAACCCCTAGGTATATACCCCTAAAATAGCTGTTATATACCCATTATATGGCCCATTATAGGGTAGGGGTCCCCATTAAGGGTCCCTCCTTTTCCCCTTTAACCCTGAATCCCAAACCCCAAACCGAACCTGAGTCCCGGACCGCTGATCCGGGGGGCGGCGCCTGAACCGGCGTGTTGAGCTGCCAGATGGTCCTGACGGTAGCTTCCGGCTTAAATGGGTGGTTGTCAAAATTATGGTCCCTTTTTGGGTACCCTGAATATTAGGTGCCGTACTATATCAGGGATCCAAGAAGGGACCATAATTTTGACAACCACCCAAATGCATCCTAAACCAAAAAAGCTCTGAGCTCTGAAATCCTAGACCCTAGGATGCGAAAGCCGTATAATTACGCAGAATCCTGAACTTCTCTGCACCCTCTGAAACCCGAACCGCCATCTAGGCCCAAACTCCAAGCCCTGGCTTTCACTCCAGCAATAGTTGCTCAGCTACTGCTTGATTCGGGTAGGATTTTCTGCGCCCGAAAGGATTATCGGCTTTCAGGCCGTGGGATACGTACCTGACCTCGGATCAAAATCATGAGCCAGAGCGTCCGATAAACTCTGAACCCTACTTGCAGGCCCAGGGGACTTAGTAACGGTTGTAAGTAGGGCTATAATTGGGCCCATTTCGGGTACTTATAGCTCTATTTATAGCCTATACTTACTATGTCCCCTGGGCCTCTAAGCAGTCCCCCAGCTTATGCGCAAGGCAACGGTCTGTGGGGGAGGTTTATTGAAACAGAGCAGAAACCAGAAGCCTCGAATCGGTCCTATGAGAAGTTCAGTTTAGCATCTTTTTGGTGGTGTGGAAAATCGACCAAAGCCCGAGGGCATCATTGACAACCTTGTAACCGACCTGGTAGCAGATTGGGCATGAAAGGAACACCTACACGCAAAACCTTCGAAAGATATATCACTGCAGAAGGGCAGGCTCCAACACTTCTCAATATTGTTTCTTATATAGTCCTTAGGACTTGGCCTCTCTGAATAGAAGCTCCTTTCCAAACAAAACTGCTGCTATGTGGTTGAGCGTTCGCAGCTGAAAACGGCGAAGTCCGCAAACGCATCCGAAACGCTCAACCCAGAATAGCCGAAACTTCAAAATCTGTAAACTCGCTTCCTGCAGCATTCGGCAGCAAAGAACAGAGGCTGAGCTTCACTGCAACCCTAAACCCTAAACCCTAAATCCTAAGCCCTAAACCCTAAAGCCTAAGCCCTAAACCCTAAAGCCTAAACCCGAAAGCCTAAAGCCTAAACCCATCGTCGCTAAAGATCGGTGCCATTTACTTTGCGCCCGGGCTGCGGACTTAGGCCTTGGGGGTTTCAGGGTGTGGGCTTGGAGGTACTAAGATATGTATACCTGAACCCCCCAAAGTAGGTAAAATAATGGCCCAATACCTCTAAAAGGCCATTATTCTGCATACTTTGGGGGTCCAGGTATAAGGCTTATATTAGAGCCCTATTATATTCCTATTATACCACTATTACAGGGTGGGGGCAGCTTCCAAGATATATGCGGGGCTTTAACCTTAAGTCGTGCCTTGCAGGATCTGAGGCCTTCCTGAGCTGTTTAGGATTGAACTCGTGGTGCGAGCTTAGGGTCTAGAATGAAACCGCCAGGGCAGCGTCCTGAGCGGGTGATCATAGCGCTGACCGTTGGCATCAATGTCGCGCGGTCGGTCAAAATAAGACCTGGCAAGAACTTCGATCTGGAACAAAACCATATGAATTAACATAAACTCCTGTGGACGCCCCATAGGACCTTGCTAAACCTTGGGCCGTTGAGAATCAGCGCCCCCTCGGTTTCTTGCGATTGATGCTGCAGGGCTTGAGGCCAGTGAAAGCTACCGGAACGCTACTACAGTAGAGGCTCTGCTTGGAGGGTCGGGGGACTTAGTAACTGGTTATTTTGGGGACTTATAAGTACCATAACCCCAATTAGGGTCCCTTTTAGGGTACTTATAAGTCTACCTACTACCTACTTACTAAGTCCCCCGACCCTCCAAGTGGGGGCTTGGGGCCATTTTGAGGGAATGAGGCGCTCGGGAAGTTCAGGGTTCTGCAGGTTTCAATCTTCGAAACTTTGATGTCCTGGTGTTTGGGTTTCAGAGTTTTGAGGCTTAGCGCTGTCAGGTTTGGAATGTGGGCTCTGAGTTTGATCCAAACTTGCTCTACAGTAGAAGCCAGAAAGTTGGAACATCATTACCCTCATGCCCCTTAAGGTAAAGTATAAGGGATCCTAGCAGTAATCCTCCTAAAGTCATGTTCCAACTTTCTGGCTTCTATTTTATAACCCCTAAATCCTGAACCCTGGCAGTCCTGATTTGGACCTCTGGTGTTTACAGGGCGCTCCAGGGTTTTGGGGTTTGGGCTTAGGGCAAAAGAGGAAAATGTCTGGGGATTGGGTGTGTAGAGATACTTGGAGGGTCGGGGGACATAGTGACTGGTTATTTTAGGGACTTACAAATATCATAACCCCAATTAGGGTCCCTTCTAGGGTACTTACAAGTCTACGTACTCCCCACTTACTAAGTCCCCCGACCCTCCAAGTAATGGTTGGCAATGACGGTCCTAACAATCGTATATACTTAGGCCTTCACAGAAACCCTGATATGACCCTTTCCTAACGCAAAGTCCCCAAACCTTATTCTAAACCCTGATACATCCACAAGGCCCACCGAATGTTTTTCTGCATCTTGTCGTTGACAGCCGAGTAGAGCAGGTGATGCCTGGCAGCGGAGTTGGGTTTAGGCTTGGCTTTTGGGGCCTGAAACGAACAGGGTTTTGTGCATAGGATGACATTATATCATTATCAGGGGTTGTATGGGTGTACTACAGGGACACTTCCCAAGGAAAACAGGGTTTGGTACACAAACATGGTTCTTTCGAAGGTTCCAGAAGGATTGCCAGGAAACTTCGTAAATAGGTTATAAGTAGAGGTATAAGTGCCCCAAACGGAGTTGCCCCAATTATAACGCTATCTATAACCGACTTACTTAGCCCCCTGGGCCTCCAAGTACGGCCTTAGCATTCCGTTCGTGGGGATTTAATATACGCATATTCACATATACGGACTCTGACGTGATGTTGAACAATGAATCATGGTGGCCGAGCTTCTGGCATTTCCGCACTCAGCAGATGTTGAAGACTGATCTGGGGGTTTAATATTTCGGATCACTGCGTAAGTGTGAAGGCTTGTATTCGGCACTATGCCCATGAGACCCCTATACCTAGACCAAGGGGACTAAGGTTTCCAAGAGCTGGAAGCCACTTTGACTTGAGGGCCCTGCAACCCACACACCCAAACCGAAGAAACCCTAAACCCAAACTATAAGCCGACGAAGACCCATCAACCCCCAAAAAAACAAAACCACGACAACCCCAAACCGCAAACCGAAACTTCGATCGTTAAGCCATGCTTCTCTGAAACCCCTTACACCGAGAACTTACTCGAGTGAGGTTCCCCGAAACCATAGCCAGCGCGTGCAGAACAATACAGCTGAAACCCCAAATCCCTAAGCCAGAAAGCTCCCTGAACACCAATGACCCAACCGTAAATCCCGACAGAATCTCAGCCCTAAAATCCTAAGTCGCAAAAAGCCCAAAACCCAACCCTAAACCCTAAGCCCTGAAACCCTAAATTGCAAAAAAAAACCCAACCCCGCAAACCCCCAAAACCGGCCATAAGGGCTCCATTACAAGGCCCTTGGGGGGTCATGGTGGCTTTATGACTTTGCGCTTTAGCTTCAAACTTCAAACCCTAAAAACTAAGCCGCATGCTTTTCTGGTTTAAGGTTGGCTTAGGTTTTTGGGGGCCGGGCCTCCCGAGTTTTGGCTGAATGCAGGACTTAATAGTGGGTGTTTGGGGTATCTTAGAGGGTAGTTGGGGGGTCTAGATATACCTATGACCTACTAAACCCTACTTTTTTGTAGGTTCTTATTATGAACCCTAATATGGGATTTATAGGGACCCTACAAAAAGATAGGTTCTGGTAGGTTAAGGTACCCTGAACACTAGAGCCCCAAACCATGAAAGCCATGCCATGCCAGGCCTGTCGTCCCAGCCAGGTCTACTTTGGCCCCTCCTCTTGGGGGAGAGGTTTCCAGTGGACCTTGGCTTTGGAGGGGATTCGAAGCTCCTTTAAAAGGAAAACGTGTTTTTGGTTTAGAAGTTTAGGGTTTAGGGGGCCCCTTTCGTCTGCACCAAGGAGGGCAGGCACAGGTCAGCCACTTCTTTCCTCCCATCTCTGCCGACCCTTGCTTGTTGCACGCACTCCAGGAAGTGCGAAGCGCAACTTCCGGTAAGGTGCACTACGGCGAGAAGCCAAAAACTGGGATTCACCTGCTTTGCCCTGTTTCAACGAAGTTAGAACCTCGGCCGTCGCTCTGGATTGCCTGTCGCATTCTGCTCTCCAAGTCCTCATTTGAGAGTTTCCGAAAATAGGGGACCCTAATATAGTACCCAAAATAGTAGGATCCTCATTATAAGAACCCCAAAATAAGGTATCCCCAATTTTCGGAAAGTCCCATTTGTAGCCCGGGCCGTAGAATGATGATGCCCGTGGTCGTCCAGGTTCCTCAACTCATAGGGACTCTGAGGGGGTTAGGGGCGAGGGGGGGTAGGGGACTCTGTTTCCTTAAATAAGCCTTGCTAGGTCCTTATTATGGGCATTAAGACCCCCTACTCCCTTACCCCTGAGCTTCCTAAGGGTCCTTATGATGTAGTCCAAGTTCCTCAACACCTGTGCGCCCTTCTCATGCTCCTCCTCGGCTTCTTTCTACTTCCAGTACTCGGAATCACCGGCAGAGGAGTCCCCTCTCCACGGAATTCTGAAAACGGGTTAGGGCATAGGGTTTGAGGGTTAGGGCCCTAGAGGCCTTTATTATTCATAAAGCTAAACCCTGCACCCTAAACCTTAAGCCTTAAGCCCTAAACCTTAAACGCTAAACCCTATACCCTAAACCTTAAACCTTAAACCCTAAACCTTAAACCTTAAACCCTAAACCCTAAACCATAAACAACTTGCCCTGGCGGACTTCTGAATGTTTGGGATCCTCACTCGAGGCGCGGCAGTATGGTGCTAGTCATCGCTCTCACTGCTCGGTATGTTTACGTTTTTTGCGGGTTGCATTTTTTGATTTTGTGTGGCTCCTTTTCCTTTGGCTTCCAGGTTTAGGGCCTACGGTTTACGGTTTTTTGGGGTGGACTTGTGCCCTGGGAGATTTGGAGTTGCTGGGTCAAGGGCTTGGCCAAGGGATGCGCGGTTTTTAGTTTCGGGGCTGACCCGGTGCTAGAGTTGAGGGGATCATCCCGATGGGTTTGAGATGGGTTAAAGAGAACCTAGGACCTAAGAATTACTCTCTTCTCCAATAACCAGGCCCAAACAAAGTTCAAACTTTTTAAGCTAGACCAAATATGTAAAGCCAAAAAGTTTAAAGTTCTCCAATAGGCTAAGTAAGATTAGCAACTCATCCAACATGTGATGCGGCAGCAACGAAGCAGGGGGACACGCCTGTCGATTTTCAGGGAGGCAGACGGCAAATATGGCTTTTGGTCGATCCAGCTGGCAACTTTCGACAGGGGTCGTTCTGACGGGAGAAAAACAAGAACATGAGCATGTGGCAATAGACATGCAAGAACCTTATGATCTAACGTCCGTGCTACGCGGACAATACAAAGAAGACTTTTTCCAAATCACAGCGGCAGCTGCTGTGGTCACAACGACAAATCCTCAACCTCGAGCCAAAACCCTGATCCTAAACACTAAACCCCTCAAAACCCTATACACCTCAGCAATGTCCCCGGCTAACCGAATAAACGCTTTCATCGGCATCCGTATGGGCTTCTGAAGTCCGACATGCCTATCAAGAAGCACAGTTCTCCTCAAGTACGGGCTTTTAGAAATATGTTGAAAAACACCTAGACACACGTCTTTCTGTTATAGGTAGGTTTCGCCCTGAACCCTAGAACCTAAACCCTAAACCCGTAAAAAAGGCACCTTCTTTGGGCCCTGTTGCACACCAACCAACGGTTCACAGATCCCTGCGAGCCTTAGCCGGACCGAAAAAGACGTTGAATGCACAACCCTTTAGGGTTTAGGGTCTAGGGCTCAGGATCGAGACCTTCAGGAGAGAAGGAATGCACAACCCTACCTTAGCCCACCAAAACCCTGCATTTTTAGGTTCTTGATACAAACCCTAATATGAAATTGATCGGGGCCGTGCCAAAAATATAGGGTTTTGGTGGGTCAAGGTACATGCCGAACTCCAAATCCTCAAAGCTGTGGCTTCCCAGGGGAGGGGATGAGCTCATGAAATGGCGAACCCGGAACTGGTTTAGGGTTTAGGGTTTAGGTAGGTACCTCTATAGGACCGCAAAGGAAATCCTGAAAGGTCAAACATGCAACCTAGTAAATGCTAAACCCTGATCCTTAAACCCTGAACCGAACCCAAAACAATGAAACTCCAAACCCTAATGCCTTTATCAAGCCTAAAACCTTATAGTAACTAAGCCCTAAAGCCTGTTTAAGCCTTAAACCTTGTAGTAACTAAGCCCTAGAGGTTCCTTCTTAAAACAGCCCTCACAGTAGCCCAAAAAGCCTCCCTTGAAAGAGCTTTATAGCAACCTTTACAGCATTAGACTTGTTTACGTAGAGCCATAAGTACGCTAAGTGGAGTTACCCCAACTATAACCCTACTTATACCCGGCTTACTAAGTCGCCCCGGCCTCCTAAGTAACCCTCATTCGACTTCCCTAAACCCTATAAACCCTAGGTCCTAAACCCTGGCCACTGAGCGTTTCACGCAGGCCCTCGCTGGAGCTTCTCGCCGGAGGACTGCCTAGGTTTAAACCCAGACCCAAGAGCAACCTAGGAATAAAAGGGTGCCCTTTTTGGTTTAAAGGGGCTTAAAAGGGAACCTGAACTACTCTGGGTCCTACAAGATGATTTGGGTTGTTGGAGGGTTTAGGGTGCAGTGGCTTAGGTGTTGAGGGTGTAGAGGTTTCGGGTTTAGTGGTTTAAGGTTCAGGTTTTATAGGGTTTGCGGTTTGAGGGGTGGCTTTATGCGTTTATTGCTCGTGGTGTTGCAGGCTTGGGCTCTCCACTTACGGTTTATTCGGGTCTACGTTTTATAGCTTTGGGCTTCAGATTTTGGTCCTGTGAAACCCTAAACCCTGAAGCCGGGCTGTACTATACACAAAACGCACACGCAAGCGAGTCCGGAGCCCTTGTATTGATATGTTCTTCTTCATAGGCACTCTTAGGGGGGTAGGGGGAGGGGGCAGGGGCCTTAATGCCCATCCTATTTAAGGAAGTATAGTCCCCTTCCCCCCTCCCCCTGACCCCCCTAAGGGTCCTTATGATTGTATTGATATGTTCGTCTTGTTGGAACCATGACAAGCCCAGTCGCAGAGTTTAGGGGCATAGGTGCGCATAGGGACTTGAGGCTTTGCAGTTTAGGTGCCCTGCCTGCACTAAAATGGGACGCAAGACTCTTTTGTTAAACCCAGACAAGTAAAGCATAACCAACAACAAACTAAACAAAAACAACACAACATGGCACCCAAGAGCCGCACGGAGTACGGACCCCGTTCTCCGAAATCCAGTAACCAGAAACGGACCATGAGAGCGCTGTAACCGAATATCAGCTAGCTTCTTTTTGGGCGACACTAAAACCTAAACCCTAAACCGCTGCTTTCTGGCTACACGCAAAAAACCTCCAAAAAGGCGAAGAATGGCATAGCCGACTACTCACCGACACTGAGGGTGTCGTTGCCGCCGCTGGAAAAGGTGGCGACTGAAACCCTAAACTCTTAAACCCTCAACAACGAAACCCGAAACCCCTGAAGCCTAGACAACAAAACCCTTAACCCTTCAACCGTAAACAACAAAATTGAAAAAAACCTAAACCCTAGACAACAAAACCCTAAACCCTCAAACCCTTAAGCCCTAAACCCGACAACCTATAAACCTTGAGCCAACCCTGGATAAGGTGGCGACTGACGGTCATCCAGAGAAGATATCTTCCTGGGCCGACCAGCTAGGTAACTAGGTTTCAGGGCTTGAGGGTTTAGGGTTTTAGGGTGTCCGGTTTAGGGTTTTAGGGCAACGACTCCGACACCCCTTGATGTTGGGAGTTTCCGATGACTTGGGGTGCTTTAGTTTGGGCTCCTTATACGGAGGATCCTACTGTAGATGGGGATCCCGTATTTTCGGAAACTCCCATGTGCATACCGACCTTGACTTTAAAGAGGGCTCGTTAACATGGATTACGGTACTCTACGGGCCTTAATGATTAAATAGAATCAGAATAAGCCTTTGGGGCCCGTTATACTAGACTTGTAACAGGGAACTCTCCGAAACAAATATTGGCACGAAATTAGTAAAGCCCTATAGTGAATTCCTATAACACTAAACCCTGAAGCCCTAAACCCTTCCAGTGTATGGACGATAATATAGTAGCCTTTTAGACCCCTTATAGTAACCCTTATAGGCGCCTTAAAAGGAACCCCATTCTGATCATTAAGGCCCCTATACTATCCTGAACCCTAAACCCTATAGATCCCTTAAAGGATCCCTTTAAAGGCCCCTATATATAGACCCCTTTAAAGGAACACTAAAACACTGCATGGGAGGGGCGGATGAGGACGCCGGGTGTGGGAGGAGTCCCTGTGGGAACCCCCAGCTCTCGCAGAGCTTTTCTGGGCTTTGAAGTAACCAGGGAGAAAACTAACCAGTGGTTGTGGGGTTTCCTTGGCTCTTTAGCTCCTTATTTAATAGGGATTATCATCATCCCTGGCTCCTTAGCTCCTCCAATATCAATGGTTAGAAAAAGTATAGACTTTTTTTCATAATTGGTTCCCTTTAAAAAACAGGTCCCAAAAAAGTGTTAAAGTATGGTACTCCAAAGCCCAGTTTTGCGGTTCCAGGTGGTTTTGGGATTTAGGGGTTTAGGGTTTCTTAGGGTTGAGGGTTTAAGTATAGGGGTTGAGGGGTTTAGGGGGTTTGGGTTTATAGGGGGTTTAGGGGTTTAAGGGTTCAACGGTTGAGGGTGTATAGGGGTTTAGGGGCTTAGGGGTTTAGGGATGTAGGGGTTTAGGGGTTTAAGGGGTTAGAGATTTAGGGGTTTAGGGGTTTATAGGGTCCGCCGACCCTGGCGGCGTGTTGGATGGGTTTCGATGGGCTTGGGGGCTTGGAGGTGTTAACCTCCCTTTTTCCCTCACCGCAAACCGGGCGGTTCCGGGAGGGGGGCAGCCCATTGCTCCCCCTCCCCCCCCTCCCTGCCTCCGACCCCTCCCCTCCCTCCCCCCCTCCCTAAGGGAGATCTCCCCTCCCTCCCCCTCCCCCCCTGCCCGCCCCCCTCCCCCTGTGCCGATACACCCCCAAGGGATACTCCTTGTAAGGAGGTGTATGACCAGTTTATTCCCTAAGGATCAAAGGGCAGCGCCCTGCACACGGACAGTAGTTGTTTTGTCTTGCTACGCAAGGAGAGCTTGTCTTGTCTCAATATGGTAAAACCACTGTGAGCCAATGGGCAGCGGAATGTATATGTATGAGCATGCAGCCATTGCTGTAGGTACCTGTTAGAGCTACCCCTTTAGAGGTTTATGGTTTCAAACAGACACTAATTTTCTTTTACCGAAAGCATGGCCGCACATTCAAACATATACTGTTATGCCCACTGTCACAGTTGCGGAGTTTTTGGACTCATTATAAAAACAGCATATTAAGTATGCTAGGTATAGCACTGAAGTATACTGCTGAGGAAACTCCACTCCTTTTGCGCACACACTCATGCATGTTTGTCAGAGAGATCATCTGTACAAGATCAGATCTGGTGATGTTCTACTACCGAATTATGCAGCCACTCATTGTGCTCTTGTTAGAGCCTTGTGATTCACTATTGTGAAACTCTGAGACTTTTCTTATCTCAGATTAGGATCCAGGTTTGGATCATAGGCTCGAGCGTAAACGTTCGGATGTGGCTCATCCGGGTCTGAGTGGTCTTCTTCGGAACTTGAGAAGATTCCGAATAATCTGTTCTCAGCCCTGGTGAAGGCGGCGTCTGCAGTATCATATCCATGGTTGGATGTTGTCGCCTTTGGCTCGGCCTTTGGAGCAGCTTGTGAGCTGACTGGAGTTGCCTTGGCTTTTGCCGGTTGCGGCTGCTTAGCCTTTGCCCGTTCAGCCCTTCTTCTTTCAAGCTGTCCGTCTGAGGACGCCCATGATCTTTCACTTTCATCTCCTGAGGGAGATAAGGCGTGGGCATAAAGGTTATTCCAGTACTGTGGTGCAGAAGGAGTTAGGACTTCTTCATTGTCAGATTCTGATTGGTCTTCCTCAGAGCTTTGGTCATCAAAGAGTGTCTCGAGGACATTTTTGAGATTGTTATTTCTTCGCTCTATCTCTAGTGAGGAATTGACCAATTGATTAAAGACTGTCCTTGAGTCCTTCAGTGCTGTGAGAAGGATTTCTACTCTGGATAGAGTATCTTGGATGGTGTCAAGATGTTCCTTTCTTTCCTCCTTGTCTCTCTGAATAGAGCCTCGCAATGCTTGTGCGATTCTGAGGAGGTCTGTGTATTTCGCAAGAGGCATAGTTACCGTTTGATTGTCATGTATGACAGTTGTTTCGTCGCCGCTTAAGTTCCTGAATAGGACTTCCACGATTGGTAGGAACTCCGTGCTCCACGGTTCCTCTTCATCATATGTTTCTACGTGCTGTAGCACGCGTTGTGTAAACTGGCCGGATGCTTCTACCGTTGCATCGATAGAGCTGATGTGTCTTGATACTATGTTTCGACACGTAACGTTAATTGCCTGGCCTTGATTGGCTTGATCAAGTGCAGCGTCTGCATAGGTGCAGAGTCCACTGTTGTGGGCTTCTCTAGCTGCCTTTCGTTGAATACGCCGATTTTGACCTCCTCTTCTGGTAGGACCTTTTGGTCTTGGAGGATCAGAAGGTACTGTTCCTTTCGCCTTCGGCGGAGGACTCTTAGGTGGAGGTGACATGTTAGCCTTGTTAGGCCCTGGTGGCATTGCCTTGGGCGCTGATGACGATGCGGCACTTGGAAGTGCAGATGTACCTCTGGCCTTTGCCGTGGATCCCTTAGGGATCGATGTGTAGGTGATCTGCATGGCTTCCTCGGCCATTTGTGCATGCAAGGCATCCTGAAATAATTGCGTCATGTGAGGAGTGTTACTTGCATCATCGTAGGTCTGGAAGCGCTCAATGTCTCTTTCGGTGCCACGTGGTCGTGTATCACCTCTTTGGAAAGGATCATTCCTGCGAATCTCCGCAACTTGTACTGCATGGAGGCAGTTTTTGCATAGCACTTTCCTGCAAACATCTCTTGCTTGCTTAAGCTGGTAGCAGCTGTCTGAGAGATGGTAGACTTCGCTTCGGGAAGTATGCCAAATAGGTCGCAGATCAGTTGTTTCTCCGGAATTGACCCTGTTGGGTCCTAAAGGTTCACGCGTCTGCGGTTCATCCTCGGGTTCGAGGAATGGAACTCTTTGGTTCGCTGCTGCTTTTGATTTTGGTTGTTGGCGCTCCATACATCTGATAGGAGGCCTGGTAATCTGCTTCCACATCCAGTGTAAGCCCATTAGCAGCAGGAACACATTCCACGTGATGCTGAAGACAGAGAAGTCTTGCTCACTGGTTAGTGAGTCTGGAAGTGAAGTCTCGTCAGTCTTGGTAGACTCTGCATTTGCTCCACCTCGGTTGCGGTGTCCGAACCAGCCCGACAACCCCGCTGCTGTAGCAGCTGTTCTGAGTGCCTTGCCGCTCGGAGCAGACGGTGGACGCGATGCCTTCCTTCTTCTTCTCCGACTGGAGGATTCGTCCTCTTGTTCCTCTTCATCTCTCTGAGCAGACATCAAGTTTGATGTTTCTCTTTCGTGTTCTTCGATGTCACTTTTTGTTGGTGACGGTTCTTCTTCTAGTCCATCCAGCTCTTCCAAAGACATGTTGAGCTTGTCAACAATATTGGTTCTTTGAGGCCTGGACCTTGATCTTGGTAGATCTTGTTGTGAAGAGGATGATGATTCCTGGTTCCTTCTTGGAGGAGGACCTTCAGGCTCGCTGGGACGTTCAGGCTGTGGCCACTCCCAGAATCTTCCATATCTGTGATGGCTACCTGATGGTTGCGATTTGTCGTACCAGCTGTTGCCGGATGAGTAAACGAATGAATCGTTGTAACCCCAGTATTCAGCATTACGCTGCTTGTAAGCCTTTCGCTTGTCAGCGATTTTCTGGACCTGGGCATCTGACCGGTTGTGTTTCCCTTTTGTAAGGATTGGTTGTATCGTGAAGCCCAGTGGGCTATGCCAATCTTTGTCAGTGGGACCCAACCATAGGTCAAGGTTAGAGAAAGTTGAATAGTACTGCTTGACTGAAACAAACAGACGGATATCAATATCCCTGTTGTTGTTCGTGTCCTGCCACATATCTGAGATTCGTTCCCAGTATGTTCTTTCAGCGGCAGGTGTGACCTCTCTTGGACTAGGTGACGCCGTGTGCGGCGTTTTACTCCAGTCAAGGATATAACTGTTGATACAGTCAAGGTCAGCAACTTTCTTCGCCGGGTCCGCCGGTAGACGATCTGCACGTGCCAGTCTGTGCTGGTCGGAGTTGTTCAAGCAAAGATGTCGCACTTGTGAGTGCCTTCCTGCTATTCTGTTGAATGCTGCAAGTTTCTTCTCCAGGTATAGAGAAAACAAACTGTTTCGCGGGTGAACGTCTCCACCTTTTAAGGTGAGCCTCGACGCAATATTATTGAGATCTCCCGCTATCACATCCGGTTTAAAAGGGAGAACCTCGTTGAGGAACGCGTTCACCAGTTCGCGTCTCTGTTCTTCCTTATGAGTCATGAACGAGTTGAAATGGACGATCGCGATGGTGATGACCTTGTAAGGCCCTTTTGTACACCACATCTCGTCAAGATCATTAGATGCTTCTTGTGAGAAGATCTCTGCGTATGTCTCAAAGTCTTCCTCTGGTGGCTCATCACCCTCGACATGGCCGTTCCATTCACAGAGAATCGGCGAGGGATTAAGAGTCGACAATGTCAGACACGCCTCTGGTGAGAGGTAAGAGCCATCAGTGGGTCCATCCTTGTCAGGATTTTTGCCCTTGAGCGGGTCATATCCGATAATCTGCATGAACTCGTCTCTCGTCATCCTTTGGCCAGAATTTGGGTGGACCCATTCTTTTGCCTCTGGTATGGTACTGTGGTACCCGAATGTGAGGCGGCACACCGCACCGTGGCATGCCCACAGTCGCTTCTTGGTACCACCATTCTTAGGCTTCATTGTTCGATGACGATAAAAGTGGTGGACGAGAGCAATGTCTGTTGTTGGGTCACCCTTGACTCCGATGTACATTGAGGGTGCCTCAGGCTCCTTGGGAGGAGAATGGATTAGCATCCCTCTGTATTCGTGTTTTCGCATGGTTGCGATCGAGTACTCTGACGCAAGTGCTCCTGCCTCGAGTACGAGGGTAATATGAGCTGAATTGTTGAAGCACATGTCAATAAGAGGGTGATATCGAATCCCTTCTCAGGTTTGAGCTTCTTTTTGGGATTCCCTGCGGGCACCGGAGCTCGATCCATATTTCCCCAGTTGAATACCACTAGATTTAGCGATACACTATCTGGGTTCGAGCCTTCAATGTATTCTCTCTTCTCATTGACGCCGGCCATCCTATTGCGAACTATCTCGTAGTGTGCATCGAGCACCAGTTTGTCTTCGTGGCCAGTGAGAGTGAGAAAAGAAGCCGGGTGGCTTGTTCTAGAGTCCTTGATGTTGATGTGACTCTTGTTAACGCTCTTATATTCCTCCAAGGTTGGAGCCTCTGTGGAGCTGTCATACGTATTCGGAGGATTGTTCCTGATATCATCAAGGCTGTATGGATCTACGCCTGGATGGTCCTTTTCGAACATGCTTCTTGCGTGTTCGCAATACATGTTGATTTTCTGGACTGCCAAATCTACGTCCTCATGTGTGAGGATGGCCTCGTATAAAAACTGACGCTCGTCTGAGGTCATTCCTGCTCTCACTTTGGAGGTCTCAAGGCAATCGATTGGCAAGACGCACTCGCACATCCGTTGTTTACCCTGTGGGGTAAGTCGACAGTCTGCACATACAATCGTTCCACAGGAATAGCAAAAATAGCCTGTAGGCTGTTTGCAGAGATCGCAGAGAGGATTGTCTGGTCGAGGCAACATTCGTATCCTTTGGTTAAGGCTCATGGCTGTCCTGCGTACTCCTACAAATCTCTCCTTGTTAGGAGGTGCAGAGGAGGAAGATGCTGACTCTCTGGGTCTGTCCCACTCCTCTTCGTCAGGAGCCTCAGAATCTTTGATCATGAGTGGACTTCGGATTTTTCGATTCCATCGACTAACCCAGATTCTTTCTTGCATTTCCTGTTGCATAGCCGGGTTAGACGGTGACTTCGAAATTCGGTGCTTAGTATTTTCTCGAATCCGAGCGCTGATGCGCTCATGTTCTCTTACGAGATCTTCCTCATCAGCAGGTTCCTCGTATTCGAGGTTGAGCTTGCTTCTGTTGACTCGATAATAGGTTTCTGTTTCAGGATCGAAGAGAACTAGGAATTTTTCCTTCTCCTTTTTAGGAGATTTTGGTTTTCTTGGCTCTTCGTCTGAACTCTGAACATATTCTGTTTCAGGCTTTGGTTGGTCAAGTTTGACCTTCTCAAGTTTCTCTGTGATCTCTTTCGTGGGAGATTCTTTCTTCTCCTCTGATGCTGCAGGTGCAGAGTTCGTCTTGTGAGACGGATTAACATCAACTCGGAGTTCTGAGGATGACGAAGATTTTGAGCTCTTCTCGCTCTTCTCGCTCTTTTCGCTTGACGCCGTCTCAGCGTCTGATTCTTCGTCACAATCCTGGTTAGGATCTGGTTCCTCAGGTTCCGTCTCTGTTCCAGAAGATTCTTCCTTGGGAGGAATTACGTTGGCAGAAGTATCCTGGACAGGTTCTGGAGGTTTGTGACCTGTCGTTATCTTGAGCACTTCAGTGGCGCTTCTGGTGCCGTCGGAATTCCAGAGCTGTCCCATAAGACTGTCCGGATCCTTGTCGGCCTCGGCCTGCCGGGCGAGCTTGGATCTCGGGTGGATCTCCTTGCAGTAGTTTCCGTGTTCGGAGGTACTTCACCTGCAGAAGCGGTTTGCTCCTGGTTAGGAGCTGTGTCAGTCTCTGTATTTGGCAAAGAGAAAGACTTCTTGTGAGAAGATCTAGCCTTGGGAGGCTCTGGAGGCAGATTTCGCCTTGACATCTTGCGAAGTGTCGATTCGATCTCCTTGCCGTAATTTGAGCACCATTTCTTCGACTCGTAAGTCGCTGACGGCATTTGTTCGGAGCAGTGGTCTGCCCACCATGGTCCGATGCTCTTGAGCTCATCGTATTGCGATGATACCCAGAGTGTTTCAGAGGGTGCAAATACGGCGCTAAGAGTACGGGCATGCACTACATCTGGTGTAGCAAACATCCCCGCTTGCGACTGCCACATGTTTGTGACTTCGTTCACTACGTTATTTGCGTCGAATACTAGGAGCAGTGCCTTGTTGGCACGCAGCAAAGTCGGATTAGGATTCGCCAGGTTTAGCGATGAAAACTGAACAGTGTCCCTATTGGAACGACTGTTTTCATTCACGAGAGCTTGAAGACCTGGTGAGGTCACCACCTGAGATAAGAGGTTTGATGGTACCAGACCATGCCTCAGGATTGAGGATAGTGCATGCAGGTCCGTGGCATGCATGATGTAACAAGGGTTGTTCTGCCGAACAAAATCTTCCATGCCTACGGGCCTTGGCGCGTTAGTGGAGAGACGCTGCGCATGGGACTGCACAGGATTGCTCCCCGTTGCCATAAAGTCTGAGATGGTCATGTGTGACCTTGGCCTCTCTTCTTCAGGATCTGGTTCTTCAGCTCTTGGTAGAGTTCTTCGTGAACCGTGTCCTCCTACTGCCGAGAGGTAAAGCTTGGTCATGGTCATCACATTTGCATCCTGTGGGATGGTAACGGCGGCAATTGTTGTTTCAGCCCTGCCATCTTGGTCATAAACCATAGTGACCACGAACCTGGACTTAGTGTTAAGTAAAACACCAAGCGCGATCTCTTGTGGTGAATATTGTGCGAGCTGTGCATCGGCCAACTTGGACATGTCCAGAAGATAATTGTGTTGGCCAGAAAAGAGATCTTGGCGCTGATTCTGAAGGTGTCTCGTTGAGTGTGCTAACCACCTTCCGACCTTGTTGGTCTTGGAGAGAATGTGGAAGCACATCTCTGGTGAGAGACCTGTTACCTCTACCAGTCTTGGCACTGAGGAGGGATAGTCATATTCTCCAGATGCATCAAGACTCACACATTGTTTTACCTCCTGTGGGAGGCCAGTCTGAAGGTGATGTGCAAGCATCGTACAAAACTGGCGTGGATCACGAGCGTGATTGCCCACGTTGTTATCCCAGTATAAAAGGGGACTGTTGTCCCATGGTCCTTGGAGGACTCCTTCGTAGAGCCTGACTCCATGTTTGGAGATTGGAGTGAGCTTTGCTCGACTCGCATGGCCACATCGTAAGATCAGGTCAGCAAGATCTCTTGGACGCGGATTGAACACCTGTTGGTGACCCATGTAAATGTATGGAGGCTCGTTATTTTTCTCACGTTTGTGAAATCGGTGTCCACCGTGATCGGTGTGTCGACGTGATGCGTCCCGACGAGACTCGGGATAAGAGCTATCCATGTGTGGATGTCGCTCATTGTACGCCTGTTCTGCCCTTGGTAGGGCGTATCCATCACGGCTACGGAAATTTGATCGTGTGCTCATTACGGCACAATGACCAAACGGGATCAGGAATGCTTGGTTAGCTCAAAAGGCTAGTTGCTGTGAGGCTCGAGGCTGAAAGCGGCTGCGGATGGTATAGAACATAGAGTTCTCATGAACATGTCTGATCTTAAGGAAAACGCAGCTTGCAGACACAAATTTTCTTTTAGACGAAAAACAGTCTAAATAGAAAATCCAGCACATGGTTGTGCTACCAGCAAACAAGACTACCACCATGTTCCTTGGCAGTAAAATAATCGGTAAATCTCTGTTGAGACATCAATTCCAAGGAAGGCTACCGCTGTAGCGGCATTCCTAAGGTTGTCTATAATCCACCGAACAGTGAAAGCTTTATGTTGAAGGAGTTCACGGAAGGGTGGATGAATGTCTGTTTCTGGTAAGTTTCCTGTTTCCAGAGCCTTGATAAGCTCATCAGGTTGTGCCGAATGCTTTGTTAATGCATCAGCTAGGCAGTACTTCGAGCTTACATGAGCTAGATCATCTAGAGATCCAGAGTTGGATTCCTTACGAAGCATCTGTATAAGATGGTGAGTTTCCTTTTGCTCTGGAAGGTGTGTCGTGCCTGCTGTTGTCACAAGATTGTTCGCATCTGTTCTGATATGTATAGGTACCGTCTCTGATGAGAGATCTGCCCAAAGTCCTTTGAGGAACAGGCAGGTACCAAAGCAACGCATCAGTGCGTTAAGCTCTGCCACTGTTGTGGACATTGTGGTTGTCGTAATCTTGTGAGACTCATAGTCCACCAGGCTACCTCTCGAGGATGTTTCCTTGATAGAGGATTCAGAGAAATCATTCTTCTTGGAAGAAGCAGCTGCTGCTGATTGTTTCATTCCTTTTAGCTTCGGATTTCGATCTTCAGCAAGGAAAATAACATGTGCTCTCTGAGATGATTTGTCATCATTGTTCCTGTAGGAAGCATCAGGGTAACCGAGGATTCTGAGATTTCCTTTCAGCGGCCAAAAACGCAATTCTACTTCGGTAGACTTCAAAATCCTAACAAGCTTGTTCAATTCTCGAATATCACCGATAGTAGGCTTGGCAGCCTTGCTCGCACACCGACTGAAGCGATAACAGATGTGAGCTTGAGTCCGGCTTTGTAGCCAGTTGATCTGTCCTAAAACACTTCTATAAGCAGTGTGCTGCTGTGGTGTGCATTGTTGCTCATTGTTGAGCTTCTTGTCAAAAACAATTTCTTCTAGAGCTTCAACAGCTAGGTTCTGATTTACTGAGATATGTGCTGGCACTGATGCTGTAGCATCCTTCCAGACTAATCTCTGTCCTACAAACATATATCATTCGTATCTTCAGAACCTACTGCAAATTCCTTTTTGATCGATTCTATCACGGCCTTACGAAAGGTGTCATCACCGGCCATGCACAGGTCATCTACATGCAAACAGACTACTCCATGTACCTGTCTACCCTTGGCATTGTTGCCTGCTATGGGATCTAGGAGATAGTCAATCGCTGATTCCATGGTCTTTGGCTGAGACTTCTTGAGCTCAGCATCTGCAGTTGCAGACTTCTTACCATACAACACATATGTACAGCGATCCGCACGGGTTGGCACCAGGCCATAAGACAGGAGTGCCTTATCAACGATGTTCCACCATCTTCGAGGTGCATCGTTAAGTCCGTAAGCGGGTTTCTTCATCCTCGCTGCAATGTGGGAAGGATAACCTGCTTCAGGAGGAATCTGACAGATTATGTCTCTCGACTCATCATAGGCTTCACCCTGTAGGAAAGCAGTCTTTAAGTCGATGTGTGTCAGATTCCACAGCTTGTTAGCTGCTAGTTGAATCGCTAAGCGGAAGCCTGGGCGACTCGCAGCAGGACTATCAGTTTGCTGAATGTCCTTCTGTCGATCCTGGAAACCTCTCAGGACCCATCGGGCCTTACACTTAAGGAAGTTTCCGTCCTTGTCTCTTTTTAGAGTCAGGACCCATCGACCAGTGACATAATTTCGGATGTTTCCGAGTTTCCGTGTATCGACGAGCTCAAAGACATCATTGTCTAGCCAGCTCTGATATTCTGCTGCTTTCGCTTCATCAAACTGTTTCTTCATCTCACGCTTTTCCTTGGCGGTTGCCTCCTTCCGCTGTGCCTTCTGGGTTAAGTTCGCTGAGTTCCTGGAGGAACTTAGAGATAAAGCCTTGTCCTCTTCCGTGAGAAGATCATACTCTTCACGGATGTCAGATCGAACCTTTTAGTGGGTTTATACCGTGTTCGGTCTGACCTCACTCTTGATGTTACCTCTCTGATGTCCACGGGTCCGCCATGCATGTACCGAGGCATGGAGAAAGAACCTGTGTTACTGCACAGTTTCTGTTCTTCTGTGAGAAGGACCCAGTCCTTCTCATCTACGACCAAGTCACCTTCCTCATCAGAGTAATACCTTGTGTTCTCTGACTCGGCATCGCTCTCCGGTTCTGGTGAACCAGAAGTGTGAGGAGGAGCGGACGGTTGTCCGGGGTCGTCTGGGACCAGTTCTTCTTCAGTGTCTTCTTCATCTTGTTGTAATGGAAGAATGGGTCCCTGTGGATGTGCCTTCGGTTTAGGTTTAGGTGTCGGCACCTGTGGAGGTGATTTCTGTTTGTGTGGCGAAACTTTCCTTTCCGATGAAGACCTTGGCGACACATCACCCCCCAGACGCCGAGGAGACGGAACGCGAGGAGGCGGATGCACGCGAGGCTTAGCCCGAGCAGGAGCCACGGGCTCATCGGAGGAAACGGCCGGTAGTCGCGGTGGAGGTACGGGAGGAGGAGGACGCGACGGCGGCGTGCCGGGAGGCATCGGCTGATCTGGTTCCGGCATAGAAACATCGTCAGATGTGATCCGTGAGCGATTGGTGCTCATCGGTTCCGACGGGTCTGACGGCGAAACCTCTTCGTCCGACATGATTACATCCGGCGGTGTTCGCACGGACGGTGAAGTCTTGCCGCCTGTCATCTGGAATAGCACCCCCGAGAAGGTTGATGGGTGTACTTTGTTCCAGGAAACCTGGTGCGGCAAGCAACACGTCATGGTCGAATTAGGCTTCTTCTTGTTCCAGAAAACAAGAACGCCATCAGTTACACTTGTGAGTGCTTTAACTGTTCCAAATGTACCTCTGTATAGAGTACACTGTTCGAAACCAGACCCTGGTAAGAGTCTTGATCTAAGACGAGTAATGTCTGACACCAAGGCATCAAGGGACGGTGATGGTTTGGAATGATGCAATGGTAATTCAGTTTTACTCGATAAAGAATTTACTCTAGCAACAAGTGATCTGATTTTCGGATCTTGCAGGAGTTTCGAATCCTTGAGAGGATTTGTCGTCAAAAGTGAATACTCCTGATCAAGAAGTTCCGAGAGTCCCTGGAGGCATTCATCTCCAGAGTATTCTAGTATGTCTGTGACTAGAGAAAGATGAGATGCATACGCATCTCGTTTCAGGAATCTTGCCAAACACGAGGCAAAGGTCTCACAGAATTCATAAGGATACACTTGTGCGAGTTTGGTTTTAAGACCGTAGCCTTGAATACCCTTTTCGTCTCCTGGTGGAGATGTTGGAGACTTCGTTTTGGCAGAATGCCTCTGGAGAGGAATTAAAACTTGCGGTGGCAAGTTGTGCATGAAAATCGAAGATTTCGACTCATAGTATCCTGTTGGATCTTTCATGCCATAGGCCTGTAGGTTACAGACCTCATAGCTGATCTTGTGATTAGAAAACAGGCGTTTTGCTTCTGGTGAAGACCAGAGCCTGCTGTAGTATGGGTTCTCAAGAACAAAGTAACGTCCGAGCTTCATTTGGTGGTCTGCGACCGATTCACAGAATTTTAAAACAGAAAGTCTCTTGGCAGAGCCTTTCTTCCACTGTGAGTACCAGCTAGACCACTGAGAATGGTCCGGTGACATAACAATAATAGTAGGTTCTTGTTCCTTGATGATCCTAAGAAGATTGGAGCGACCTTGCGGTTGCTCAAGATCTAGACCGCTACGCAAATCGACTGGCTGACCTACTCGAAGACCTGATAGGGCAGCCTTGTGACTCATGCGGGGAGATCCGCCGTAGAGTTCTAGAAAATCAATCTTCCCAATACTGGTGACCTGCCAGTGACACTCTTGATGAGGAATCGTTAGGTCTGTCGACTGCAAGGAAGCATCGAAGGTGACCATACAACTTGCGTGGTCAGAACCTTCTGACGTCAGAGTTTCCTCATCAGGAGCGAGAGGAATCTCCACATCAGATGTTATGTCATAGTTTTTCCTCAGTTTTGAGATATTGACACGGACGATGCGTGTTCCAAGATCCACACCTACCATGGATCCTCCGAGTTCGGAGATCACCTTACCTTTTAGCCAAGATCCATGTTTGGACCCAGTGGATCCAATCTTAGACTTATCTTCTGACCAGTAGAAAACCTTATCTCCCAAAGAGAAAGGTCCTTGGGTCATTGACAGTCTGGCTGCAAGATCTCTACGCAGATCATCAGATTGGCGTGCCTCTTGGTAAGCCCTGTTGGCAAGCTCCTTAATGGCTCTCGCAGTGACTTCCGTATCAGTTGGATTACCTGTCAACTGATTGGGATCAGCGTTCTCTGGTGTTATAACATCTCGAGGACGCCTTCCGAAGGCCATTTCCAAAGGAGTAACTCCTCCGTAGGTAATCGAAGAGTTTCTTGCCAAACATGCTTGGCGAACGAGGTTGCCATACTTCATGGTGATTCCGTTATACTGCGGGTCACCATCCTTCAGGATCTGAAGTATGAGCTTAATCTGATGCTTCAGCAATCTTACAGCAGCTTCGGCCCTGTTGGGCCATGGTGTTCCAGGTCCTGTTGCCACAGGCTTGATATTCTGCCGATTGTAATAAGCCTCCATTTTTGGAGTCATAAATGCTTGATCTCCAACTACAACCTTTGGGTTGATCTGAAATTTTTCAAAGTAGTCATTCATAATAGACATTGTGGTATGTTCTTCTTTATCCTGGACTACTTCGGCAGTCAACAAGTTTGTTGCTCCATCATAGAGTATAAGAAATACTAAGCGACTATCCTTGCCGGGAATTGGAAGCTCACCGTGATCTACAAAGGTGAGATCACCGAAAGTTTCTGATCTTAGACCAGAAATCTTTGCTCTCGAAGGAGCTCTCACATGTTCCTGGCAGGCTGAACACTTTTTGACCAGTTGGTCATATAGCTCGTAGATCTCCTTTGGGATCTGTAAGGCTTTTGTGCGTCGCTTAAACTGATCCGTACTCATATGACGGTGCTTAAGGTGAAGCTTGTAGAGTTCTACAGGGTCCTTAAGCTTCTCATGAATCCTGCGAAGAGCAATGGGAAGAGATGGCGAAGGTTCTGCGACAATCTCTTCACCTGTTGGTGAGTCTGTACCAGGAGCCGGGTATTCTCTTGACTCAAGTGGTCTTACCTCCGTCCCGTCATCAGCTCCTGGGACTGTAGACTTCTCTTCAACAGGAGGTTTATCCGCATATTTGCGGGTTTTCTTCAGAAGGTTTTTAAGACCCTTTGGAGTCTTTATCTTCGCAGATGGAACCTCAAGTCTTTCTTCTTCTGGAGGTTCATGCGGTGCAGAGGGTTCTGCAGGTTTGTCCCTAGAGCCTGATGATGGTTCCGATGGTCCGGAAGGCTCAGGAACATCTCCAGATGTTTCTGGTGGATCAAGTCTTTTGGCAGATGATTCTGCCGGATCAGATGGAAGAGGCTTCCTTTTCCCTGAAATCCTCTTCGGTGGTGGATCAGCTGCTCCCTCAGGTGCTCTGTCACAACCCTTGAGGTACGTGTGAGCCTTTTTCTGTCCGGCACAGGCTGGACAGCGACCTTCCGGTATCCTAACATAAGGCTTATTGGCTCCTAGAGCAGTCTCCGTCGCACGGAACGATGTACCTGACTTAGGAGGGTACTTCCTGGTGGAAGTAAAGCCTAGAAGGTCCAATACCAAATGGTTATTGGTACTAATCGGAAGAGGGGTTTTATACAAACTGAAAGCTTCACACGTTGCTAGGTCAGCTGTGGGACTACACTCGAGAGTCATTCTTAGGTTTCTCATCTGTTCAATGGAGAACAAGATGGGTACTCTTCCCTGATCCAAAACTTCTATGGTTGTATCTCTTCTTGGAGTTGTGTTAAACCATAGAGTTACACGCTCCTTGATAAGAGCTGTTTCACTATCTGCGAAAGAGAACTTCGTGTTCGAAGGTGAAAAAGTGAAATCAATCATGCCTGGGGCATGTTGCTTCACGGCCTTGATAAGCCTGTTCACCGCATAGCGGGAACCCATAGCCCTAGTACAACCAGAGTCAAGAATGACAAAGGTAGGGCTCTTATCAAGATTGATCCGCTCGGTGAGAGCAGATAGGACGGTGTGCTGCAACGGAAACACTGCTGTTGCAGTCTCCACACCTTGCCCCTCGGATGGTTCAAAACCCTGGGGCGCGTAACTCACTGATGAGTTGTACACGGGTTCTTGGTGCGCGCTCGGATCTGTGCCTCTACCTGATGATCCTGCTTGATTTCTTCTCTTCTTTTTCCGTGTCTTTCTTCGTGAGGCTTGTGATGCATAGTATGTATAAGACGTTTGATCGTCATAAGCGGCATAATTCCAACTGGAGTCAGTATAATAACTGTCCTCGTACCATGAATCCCAGCTCGGTGCGGTGGAACTTTCATAGGCCTGTGGAGATCCAGTTTGGTCTCCTTGTAAGGAGGCAGACTTAGCTGTATCCTTACCTTTGCCTTTTGATTTTGTACCCTTGAAGGAGCTTCCTTTATCTCCTTTGTCCTTTCCTTTTCCTTTGCCTTTTCCACCTTTTCCTTTTTCTTTTCCTTTACCTTTACCGAAATAGCTGGAATCAGTTGGATCATGTTCTGCCTGGTTGGCTCTCCCTTTTCCGCGGTATGACCTAAAACGGCCACGTCCTTTTCGCTTGCCACCCTTTGCTCTTCCCGGTGATCCGGGACGCATTCTTGGTCTTCTTCCCTTTTTGAATCTCCTTGCAACGAAGGCTTCATGGTCGTCAACTGTCCAGAAGACAGCTTCTTCATCCTCGGCGGCAAGAAAGCCTTCCTCAAGGGTGTCTTCGTCTTGAAGCCAGAATCCATCGACTCCGTCGTATTCACCCTGATCGAGGATGAGGAAGTTTCGACCTCCGCGTTTGCGGCGTTGATCTCTCCTTCCATGGCGGTCCTTCTTGTGAGAAGTGTGCCGAATATTGGGATCCTGCAGACCAGTTCTGGTCGTTGAGAACTGATCGAACATGGTCTGCCGTACTATAGGGTACGTGTAGGTCTCAATTCGGTAACCTTGGTTGGTCAATGCTGTTACCAACCTCTCACGTTGCATCTCATTTAGGTCGGACTGCACTAGGAAGAGGAGAGCTAGGAGATTATCATTTAGAGGAAACGCTCTTCGATGATTATCAAGGCGTTCCTTGTTCCATGTTTCGAAGAAACGTGCGGCGTATGTGTCTCTCTCGGTTGCATCCTGTAGGCGTATGAAGGTTTGATCTGCTTGCACAGCCTGCATGAAATCAGGATGGGCATCTTCCAGAATTATCTCTGGTAAGAGATCCATCCATGAATTTCTCACGCGCTGTAGCACGATCTCAAACTTAGCAATCCAAGTCACAAAGTCTTGGTTGCCCTTCCATGCCTTGAATAGGCCGAGAAAACGCCACAGGAAAACGTACTGTTCTCCTTTCACGAAAAATGGACGCATCTTCTTCTTGAAGTAATCTACTCCATCTGGGGCTGCAAGCCTTTCTCGGTTGAGTGATTCTTTTTGTACTGCGGCCAATCCGGAGAGCCTCGTCTTGAGAGACGGACCTCTTTTGGTGTCATCCAGCGTTGTTATGTCGCACCAGTCGTCAATCAACTGTTCATACTCAAACCACGAGGTGGTGCCATCATAGGCAGGCGCGATCTTGGGCGTTATGCCTAATGATGCAAGCATGCGGTCAGATGTTGCATATGACTGTGCGACATAAGTAGCTGGACCTTGGGAGGTCTCTTCGTTCTCATATCCCCCGGAGGACTGGGAACTGCCGTCGGCTTCGCTATGCGAGCTCGACATTGTGCTGCCTCTTATCCGCTTGGTTAAGCGTTCGGCGAGGCCGACCGCTGTAGCGGACTTTGTGAGGCGGGCGGCCCTTTCCGGGCTCCGCTACCAGAAAACTGTGCCGATACACCCCCAAGGGATACTCCTTGTAAGGAGGTGTATGACCAGTTTATTCCCTAAGGATCAAAGGGCAGCGCCCTGCACACGGACAGTAGTTGTTTTGTCTTGCTACGCAAGGAGAGCTTGTCTTGTCTCAATATGGTAAAACCACTGTGAGCCAATGGGCAGCGGAATGTATATGTATGAGCATGCAGCCATTGCTGTAGGTACCTGTTAGAACTACCCCTTTAGAGGTTTATGGTTTCACCCCCCCCTCCCCCTTCCGCCCCCCCAGCCACTGAGAAGATGTTCCTGAAACCCTAACCCTAAACGGTTCTAAAGGTGTTGAACATAGGGTTTCAGGACGGTTTAGGTTTCGGGTTTAGGTCCTGCGGTAAGGCTTTGTTTGCACTTCCCATCTTGGCGTCTCCTTCTAGAACTAAACCTACGGGCCTCGCGGACACCAAACGACTTTGCCTGTACAAGTGCATTCGGCTTCTGGTCTGTCGCCCACGGGGTCGGCGGCTTGAGCCGGAGGCTCTTAAATCGGGCAGCGCTTCGCTGCCCTGTATGGACTGAGCTATGGCTCAGACGAATGAGCTTCGTCTGCGAAGCAGAAGCCACGACCGACAGTGCCGCCGACCCGCCCCGGACCCCGCATCATCGGACCCTTGTTTCTCCCTCGGGCCGCGCGGGGCCTGGCCCGAAGGCGTCTCGGAACGCGCACGCGTTTTGCAGCCATTCCCCGCGGTGTGGCGGGTTTCGGGGGCCGCCGTGGACGACCCCAGGAGGCGAGCCGGCGAGCATCATGAGCCCTCGGGCGCCCGCAACCGGCGCCGGCGGCGCGACGTGGGCGCGAAGTCATAACTCCCAAGTTTTTGAATGGGTTGCGGAAGCCGCCAAAGGGCACGCATCATGAGCATCAGCGGGGTCCGGCGGACGGGGGGTGCGGGCTACATGCAGGGCCGACGGGGGCTGAGATACGATCACCCACAAGTTGCGCACTTCGGGCCTACGTTGCACTTATCTATATACCGCGGGTTTCTGACAACAGCTCGCGCTGCCCGCACCTGGGCGCAGCCCCTAAATTTAGGTTTTAAGGGTTTAGGGTTTAGAGCGTTTTGGAGTGGAGCATCTTAGAGAGACGTGACAGGGCTGTATTGAAGGCGGCGATGTGCAGAGCTTCGGAGTCAGGGGGGGACAGATTGCGCTGCAGGAAGGCTTCGTAGGATGCTCAACAATCCGAAGACATCCCGTTTTGCACAGATGCAGGTTCTGCTGCCGGACACATGAAGAAACAACTTCTCGCGCTTCAAACTCAGCTTCAAGCATCTTGAAGACCCCTTGATTGAGGGTTTAGGGTTTAGGGTTATTCCAAAATTTGAAAGAACCCTCGAAACCCTGCACTAGCCCCAAGATGTCGACTGTAGAATGCCAAGAGGCCCCTGCTTCGGAGACGTCTGGCTCGACCTGGATGAACCCTCAAACTCTAAACTGCCGTAAATCCTGATGTAGAAGTCTGAGCGACTAGAAGTGGCATACTCTTTAAAACTATACTAGTGCCTACCCAAGACCGCTAAATCTAATCATCAGGACGTTACAACACAATCTTACGCTCCAAACTTTCGGCAGATCCAACCTTGCAACAAGAAAGCCAGGCACCAAACATGACGGTCTGGTTGGAGGCAGGCGCCTATGCTAGTTTCAAAGGGCTACATGCATAAGGCTTTGCAGTCCTGAAGGGCTTGAACGGGTCTGCTAAGGCTTTTTACACTCTACAGGCTTGCGACGGTTTTAAGAGGGGGGGGGGTCTGTTCCTGGTTTAGGAGTCCTTCTGTTGAGGATCCTATTATTCGGGCTAGTTTCGGGGACTGCCACATCAGCATGCCAGCAACAGTTGAAGTAGCGGTGACGGTGGTGGATTGGCGGTAGTTGTGTATTCGTCATCGGCTGCCAGCAAAGATTCGCCCACTTTCTAGCGGCTAGCGTCCGCAAGGCAAGCCGCTGCACATACACAAACCAGTACTCCAATGACAGCCAGAACGGAAACAATCAAAAGAGCAATCAGAAGAACAACAGTAATAGCAACACTAGTAAATAGCAATGGTAGCCTTCGGTTTGGTTATATTCATAATTGCAATTCCATGTCGTGAAATAAGTTCAGGCTTGAGTCCTCAACTACGAGGATCTTCAGCTATAGATGCAAATCGTGGTCCACAGTAACATCTCGACTGTTCATCCGGTGCACTCTACACCGAACCCTAAACCCAGAACCCCGAAAGCCCTAGACTCCACCTGCCGCGAAGTCTACTGTCTGCAAGCCACTCTTCCAGATCCGAAGATCGACATCTCTGTCCCCCCTGAGAATAACCTGCACCCCTCATAAGAAGTATAGTTGGGATCCCAACCTCCACTGATCTGAGAATCCGACGCCATCAGATCTTTTGCTGCCTTCAGCTGACCTTTTTGCTGCCGCTGGCCTGTTTGCGAGGCTTTTGTTTGGGGGTTTGGGTATGTTGTCGTATGTCCCAGTCAAAGCCATACTATATGTCCACACACATACCACACACACACACACACACGCACACATATATATATATATATGTATATGTATATGTATATGTATATGTATACGTATACGTATATGTATATGTATATGTATATAACATATAATATGTGTTTCAGTGCATGTACACATGCATCATATGTGTGTGTGTGTATATAAATAAATAAATAAATAAATATACATATATATATATATATATATACATGTGTGTACAAGCACAAGAGTAGTTCTATGTGTGTGTATATTCTCTCTGTATATATATATATATACTTTGTGGCATATACACATAGAGAGAGAGAGAGGGTCTACAAGCGGCTATAGTTGCTGACTGTTCAAATTTTTGACCGTATCAAAGTTTGAGATTTTGGAGGGCTGTGGCTTTGCAGCTTTTGGCTCAAAGGTTATATGGGTGGTTGTCAAAATTCGCCTCGGCCCCGGCCGAAGCGGTCAGAGGTTCCTATTCCCCTCCAAACCCGGCCACCGCCCCCCCCCCCCCCTAAAAAATGGAAACGTGTCGATGAGCCCCAAGGTCCGGCGGTGAATTTTCGCCTTCTCCAGTGGATTTTGGCTTTCTGTAGGCACTCCCACCCAATTTTCTTCCCGGCTTCTCCGCCCTGCCCCCCCTTCCCCCCTCCCCCCCCCCGCCCCTCCTCCGCTCGCTGACAGGTGCGAGCTTTCTGGAGTTTTCGACGACACGGGACTGCAATGTAGCATCTTTATGTGTTGGGGCTCGCCTTTAAGGCTGCAGTACCAAGCGAGTTTCAAACCTGAATTCCTAACCCTACACCCTAAGGCCTTAATGACTTCAATATACTTTAACTCTATCAAAAAGACGCCAGCAGGGTCTTAATCATTGTTTGGGCCCCTATGTTGGTATCGAATTGATGGCTTTGCGTCTCAGGCTTGTTTTAGACGCCCTTTCGTTGGGATAGGCGGAGTAACCTGGTTGAAAAGGCTGTGATGCTTCCCTAATCCAAGACGCCCACGAAATCCACAGCCTCAACGGCCCATACTTAAGGCATCCCGCCGCTTGCGAGAGTCTTGGTATCCAGTGTCTCGGAATGACGACACCAAAATTCGTACTGATACTACCACTACTAATACTACTCACAATCATCCTGCTTCGTGTTGCTATGAACATTACTATATTACTATAAGTGCGATTCCAACTGTTACTTTTGTCCTACAAGAGCTTGCTGCAGATAGTAGCCACTCGCCGCATGCGCGTACAGCCGGGCCGAGGCGGACGACGCGCAGCGTTTCAAATTAGGATCCCTTTTGCGGTCCTTAATGTTATACGGCACCTAGAACCCAAAAGGGGACCCCAATGTTGACAACCACCCATGTAATGCAGATCAGGAAAGCCTGCTTTCAAGCGGCGTCTCTAAAGCTCAGCTTCGGCGTTTAGAGCTTGCGGGGAATTCTTCCGGTGGCCGTGGATTTTGCAGGGCAGCTGGTTGGGGCTTGAGTTTGGGTATTGGTTGCAAGCATCAGACATGGCAATTAATCAGCAACATCAACGACGGCCGAAACCATGGATTCTTCATGCCCGGAAAGGCCCATACTAC
>CAJNDT010000128.1:100000-300233 GCA_905221615.1 Symbiodinium sp. CCMP2592 | reverse complement strand
TATATATATATATATATATATATTCATATATATATATATATATTCATATATATATATTCATATATATATATATACACATATATATATATATATATATATATAAGATAGAAAGATATACCCTAAACCGTAACCCCCTAAACCCTGAACCCGCTAAGCCTGCCCTGAAAAGAACCCTGAAGAGTCCAGTGCCCAAAACCCTAAACCCTGAAAGCCATCAACCCTTAAACCCCCCTAAGCCTAAACCCTCCAAACCCTTAGGGTTTTAGGGTCTGTAAGGGTTTAAGGTTTTAAGGTTTTTCCACAATAGCACTTTAGGGTATAGGGTTCGGGCTTAGGGTCTTTAGGGTATACCTGTTCTAAACCACAAAGGGGTCAGGGCACCCAAAGGGGTTATAGGGCTTAGGGTTTTTTTTTCGAGGAGCACACGTATGAGGATGCCGAAGGCTCCTTGAAGATAATGTAGGATAAGGAAGCCAGAGGCTCCTTAAAGCTAATGTACAATTAAGGAAGCCAGAGGCTCCTGTTTTGTGGCCGCTAGACAATATTTGTTTATCCTCAGCAGTCCTCCCAAGCCTTGAATTTTTTGCAGTAGATCTGTGAGATGTGTGCCGCCATGGATCCGGACATCATGCAGCGGGGAGGATCCAAACAAAGAGCTGCGAACCGTGCTGCACAAACTTCGGCAGCAGTTCCAGAACCCAGCCGATTGGCGACCCACCTTCTGCGGTCATTCGGCTGGGGGAAGATGTCTTTGCCAGAAGTACAGGTGGTGGCTGCACTGGTGGAAGAAGATGCATTGGAGCCAGTCAAAGCCGAGATTCGCATACTTGCCAATCTCGGCTCTCGGGGCCTATATCAGGGAAATCTCCGGAGAGACCTATTGAGGCACACTCAAATGCCTGCTCTTGTGAGCAGCAACGTGTGTGTGCCCATCAAGAAAGCTCTCCGGGCTGCGATCCCGTTTTTGGACCCTGTTGACGTGTTTCGGTCGCTGCAGCGACAGCCAATGGTCTTCCGTGAGTTATGCTGCAGGAACGATGGTGACATAGCGAACTTTTGGCGAGAGGTCGGCTCCTCGCACCCTGCACTCCTGCACCATCCCGTGAAGAAGATCAAGAACTACCAATCCAGCGCGGTACCGCTGATCCTGCACGGCGATGGAGTTCCGATTGACAGCAAGGACAGGTCTTGTGCTTTTATCTCTTGGAGAAGCCTGCTCTCCTCACAGACCTCTTCAAAGCTCGTCCATGTGCTGATAAGTGCTGTTTGGACTGAGCAGATCGTGGTGTCTTCCTGTGGCAACACTGTGGCCAGCATCTGGGGACACGTCGTTCGGGCCTTTGAACGATGTTTCGAAGAATGCAAGACGAACAATGACTTGTTACCGGTGCTCCTTTTTCTGACTGGTGACTTGGAATGGTACAACACGAGTCACAACTTGCCACGGTGGAATTCCAACTTCCCTTGCGGGCATTGCAACATCAGCAAAGACAATATGTTCGACTACAAAAACGTGGCGGAGGTTCCTGTGGATCCATGGCACTGCCCTCGCCGCAGCTGCTGCCCTCTCCTGCGACACCTTGTGAGCCCCAGTGGTGTGATTCCGGACTGGATGCACAGCAAGCACCTTGGCTTCGACCAGCGGCTGGCTGGCTCAACGTTGTGGGTTCTCTGCTGGAGGATCCTTCCTGGCGGAGTAGAGGAAAACCTGGACAATGTATTGCTGCAGATGAAGGCTGTGAACTTTCCTTTTTTTCAGATAGGCTAGCTTAAGCTCCTCCTGTTTTCAGATATGTATAGGCAGCTTAAGCTCCTGCTGTTTTCAGATGTGGTATAGGCAGCTTAAGCTCCTGTTGTTGTGAGACATGGTATATAAAAGTTGTAGTGTGTAGGCAGCTTCAGCTCCCCTGCAGGACTACTGGCGGCAGCACAAGGGCAATGGCATCAACTACATCACTCAGACCATGGTCCTGGCTGACCCACAGGATATTCACTGCAGAAAGGGATACCCTCGCTTGAAGGCCAAGGCAGCAGAAACTAAGGGCGTTGTTGCAGCTTTGGCGAGCATCTGCCAACAGCACCTGCAACAGGACAACGAGGAGCACCAACAGATTGCCCTGGCTTTGAGTTTCAGCCGCGATTTGGACCAAATGGCAGATGGCATCGAAGACTGGAAGCCCTCGAAAGAGGTGGCGGATCGGATGATGCTCACGGCCGTTTGTCTCTTCCAGTGCATGACGATTTTGAATAAGTCCTTTCTGGAGCAGGGCCATCTGGCCTTCCAGTTGACATTCAAGACACACTGGTTTCTGCATGGGCTGCAGCTGGCGAGGCATCTTTCCCCCAAGCTGACTTGGACATACTCCGGCGAGGATTATATGTCCAAATGCAAGGGTCTCCTCAAGATGTGTACCAAGAGCCGGACGATGCTGACTTCGTTGGATCGTTTCATGCGGCAGTACACAGATGCCATGTCAATCGAACTGGCAGAGATCCTTGCACAGCCTGGACCGCCGCTCTGAGGAGAAAAAATGGGACCGTTCCTTAATTGCTGAAGGAAGCCTCGGGCTCCTCGTTCCTTAATTGCTGAAGGAAGCCTCGGGCTCCTCAGAGATTTTGAGCGCCTGCAGTTCTGAAGCAATCTAAGCCTCGGCCTCCTTGTAGGATCTTCAGGGCATGTATCTGCTGCAGCCGTTTTTCAGCTCAAGCTCGCCGCTCGCCTCCGTAGTACAGCCATGGCAGACGAGGCCGAGCAAGCCGTTGAGGTCAAGGACCTCGTGGAGGCAGCTCTGCAGAAAGACGAGGGCGACCAAGCCGTTGAGGGCAAGGACCTCGTGGAGGCAGCTCTGCAGAAAGCCCGAGAGGAGGAGCTCGACCCAGAGGCTCGCAAGTGCAAAAGGGAACGGTGGGTGGGCTACCAACACGTGAACTTCCCCTGGCTTTCTACCGCCTTCCTCAACGAGGTGTTGCCCAACAGCTGGTTCGTTTCCAAAAGAGCTTGGGAAAAAGAAGCCTGTGTTGCCCGTCGAACCCTGAGGCTGTTGACTTGCCTCCGCTTCGGCCTCAAGCTACAGCAGCTGGCTGCCGGCAAAAACGGCGGGGCATGAGTGCCATGTAGTGGCTCCATGCTATAATTTAATGCACGTGTCATGACACATGTGTATATGCTAGGGATCGAAGTCGCTGCGAGGGAAAAAAGGAGTGCATGAATCTATAGGAGCTGTAGTCCAGGAAGCCAAAGGCTCCTGAGGGATATTAAGATAGGCCAAGGGCGAGGAAGCTGCCAACTCGATCGCTTTAGAAATGCAATAAGCAAGGAAAGGCACAGAAGGCACAAATGCACCATATACTCAGAAAGGCTTCCATGAACCCCGCAAGCCAATGGGGTCCAGGAAGCCAGGCAACCAAGAAATCCAGGATGTGTCAGTCCTGGATCCGCACGGGACCGCCTCGTGAAGACGTGGCGGTCCCACCTGTGCGAGGAAGCCGCCAGCTCCTAAAAAAAAAGGTAGCTTAGAAGCTCCTATAGGCATCCGGTGACACCATAGGATGTGCCCGCATGCATGGTTGTTGTATATATATTGTATGTTTTTCCCGTGCAGTTTTTTTAGTTTGCAGCTGTAGGACTCCTGCCATGGCACTGCCGACAGTTGGCGAGCGGCTGAAGGTGCTGCCGTCAGTGACTGCAGCTGCCCTTGAAAATGCCGTCGAAAAAGGGTTGCGGCAGATGGGCCACAACACACTCGGCATGCTGTGCAGAGGACTGGATGAATGCTCATGGAAGACGGCCCTGGGCAAACACATCCAGGAGGTCGTGTTCCTCGCTCCGATCTTGAACCGTATCTTCGAGATCTGCACCAATGGCTTGATACCCCATGCCTTGCTCCAGACTGCTTTGCTCGGCCTGTTCAAGAGGGACATCCTGGTACTACAGGCTCCACAGCAGAAGTTGCCAGGCTGGGGGCGCTCATAATCTCATGATAGGTATAGCCTAAGGATCCTAAGACTCTAGTGCCTAACCCGGCCCCTAAACCCATAAATTCAAAGCCCTGCAGGCTGGGAAGACTCGTCGCTGCAGTACTTCAACCTGAGATTCAGAATGCTGGCCGGCAAGATTCGGGATGTTGCCACCGGCAAGGAAAAGATGCCCAAGAAACTCGACAAGCAGGCACTTCAACAGGTGCAGGCCCTCTGCTTGCAGATCAACCCGAAGTTCAAAATGGAGGACATGGTGCAGCCATCGGAGACAGTGCCGCTGAAAGGTGTACTTGCACTCCAGGACGGGCCAGCGAAGGATGCCGAGACGGAGCCTGCAGCAGCAGTCGTACCTGCACCTGTCACTCCTCCGTTGTCCCATACCCCCGCTTCTGGCAGCATGGGCTTCATGCCAAGGGCATCTGGAAGCATGGACTTCATGCAAAGGGCGACACAGCAAGCTTTGCAGAATGCCTGGGCAGCCTCTCCGGCCAAGCCCCTCACCAAGAAGCAGAAGGAGGCGGCTGTCCAGAAACGGCCTGCGAGCAAAGCTCCAGAAGCCTCGCCGAAGAAGCGGCCTGCTGCCAAAGACCCAGAAGCCGGCACAGCTGCCAAGAAGCAGAAGGAGTCTGTTAACCCTGCCCCTGTGCCCGGCCGCGAGGAGAAGGAGCTCTACCAGGAGGCGATCAGCACTATTATCTCTGACTCCGTGTTTAAAAGCACGGACAGTAGGAACCACTACACATCTCGATTTTACGCCAAGGCGAAGAGGCTTGCTCTTGGCCACGGCTTGGGAAAAGAGAAGGCCGTAGAGTGGGCTCGCAAAGCCCACTCGAAAGCCAGCCAGCTCTGGGATGAAAAGTTTCACTGAGAGTGAAGTCCACTCGAAAGGAAGCCATGGGATGAGACTGCGAGTAAAAGGAGTGCTGCATCTGGGGTTTTGGGCAAATTATAAGCCAGAAGCCGCCTTAGGAAGCAGAAGCTCCTGAAGCATCCAGTCCAAGATTTAAGTCAGGAAGCCTTAAGCTCCTGAAACATCCAGTCCAAGATTTAAGTCAGGAAGCATAAGCTCCTGAAAAGAATTCAAGGAAGCAAGAGCTCCTGGAGGAAAATCAAGGGCTAAAATAGCCTATGTAATAGTTTAAAATAGACTATTCAATAGTTTAAAATAGACTATAATAGTCTATTTAAAATAGACTATATCCTAGTCTATTTTTGACTATATATCTTATAATAGACTAATAGTCTATTTTAGGATATATAGTCTGTTAACAGCCTAAGAAGATTCTTTGGGAAGCTTTGCTGGCTCGTCCCAGTCTACTGTCCGTTCAGCCTCGCTTGGCTGCGCAGATGCTTCAGAAGTAATGGCGGCGAAGAGTCAAGGGCCTCACTACACGTGTGGGGCACTACCAGCTACACAGGAACCTCCTATTGGGCCTCCAAGGTCCAAAGAGCGCACTAGCGCTCCGCTACCATGAAATTTTCTCTGTGATCTTTCGAACGCCTGCAGATATATGCACTTCACCATGTGAGCACAAGATACATACCTGGCCATACATACTGTACACAAAAGGAAAACATTTGGTGCGCAAAAGGAAATGTATGCACGCGCACATCGGTACCAAGTTTTGCAAGAACGCTTGAGCCATGCCAGAGCAAAAGGGGTTGTCTCGCCTGTACCACTAGAGTTCCAGGATCTCTTCCATCAAACGGCGGATTCTCATTTCACGGCAGCCAGCTTCACTGAGGTCTGTCGTAGGGTTCACCAGTTGCACCCCACTGACGCTCCGGGAATACAGTGGTTTTGTTGCAAGTCAGGCGAAACCCTTCTCCTAGTCACACAACATGCTCTGCGGGCCTACCTTGCGGGACATTTTGCCAGCTGCGAGATTTTCAGTGCTTTTTTGCGAGCCCCGTGTCAATGCAAGTGCAAATCCTCTTTGCTGTTTGGACGTGCGCCTACCCCGGAGCAAATTCATCAACTGGATGCCACACCCTGGGGACCCAAATTGTGTACGGAATCTGCGCCGGTATTAGGCTTTGTATTGTGGGGTGCGCCAACATACGTTGGCAGCACGGCTGGCCCTTCCACCCTTCCGAAAGCGCAAATCCTCCTCACGGGCCAAAAAGCGGCATCGTCCATTGCCCGTAAAATAAAGTTATTCCAGCCGCTCCGCCAGTCTTTACCGGAGCGTGCCATATGCTGCCGAGCATATCTGCAAAGCTGCCTCCAATACACCCAGCAAGTCATTCCGCCAGATGCAGGCGAGCAGCAGCGCACCCTGGTCGCCTGCGCTAAATACGTTCTTGGGGGTGGAAGACATTGGCTCGAAGCAAAGCACGTCAATGGCGTCTTTCGCATTTTTAAGATCCCGCAGCCCGGTACCTGGCGGTTGTCATGCCCTCTAGGGCGATTGGGGTTTCTGTTGCGATTAGCCCCAAAACTTGCGATCGCGGCAGTTGGGGGAATACGTCCGGTCTTACCGGGGGAAAAGCCTCTCCTCGCTGCCGTTCTGGGACAGGTTACCCGCAGCCTTGATAATACTACTGCTGCTCTACCCATACGGGACGCCCTCCAACAATACGCGCGAACTCTAGTTGCTACCAACTTTAGCGCTTGGAATGAAGGGTCCACAAAGGAATCGCTGTCTCACATCCGCAAACTTTATAAGCGCTGCATCCTCGAGACAGAAGACTCACAAGCCGCTCACTACTTGCTTGACAAAATTGCCAAGCAGCCGTGGGCGTCGGCCGGCTTGCAATGGGTTGCAAGCGTCCTTAATTGTCCGGCCAGCCTCTCTAGCACGGTTGCACGGGCCTATGCACTTCGGTGGATTGTGGCCGAAGAGGCTGATGCAAGTTTTGTGTTTCGCCAACATTATACACGGCCCGTCACGTGTGCTCAGTGTCATCATCCACACCACCCGGCCAGCCTGCAGCGCCTCGGGCACTCGGGACAGGGCAGTCTCTGTAGAGGTTGTCTTTTAGCCCTCGGTTGGCCTGAGCATAAAGCTTGGCTCGCGTGTAGAGTTGATGCGCTCACACCCTTCATCCTCGAAGCAGGAGACGAATGGTGGAGCATGCCAAATCTAGATGCAATACCCACCCCGAGGAGAATTGGCGCCATATCGCCTGCAGTTTTTAATTATCTGGAGCATCCGTGCTTGCTCTGCGGCCATGCGGACAACTCTGTAAGGCATTGGCTCTGCGAATGCCCTGTCGTTACGCACTCTGCACGATTGCTTGGACTACAACAGCCACTAGTACTTCAGGGGCGAGGCCCGCCCAAACATGCCGCGTCTTCGCTAGAGCTTATCGCCTCTGCACGGCGCTATCTCAGAGAGCTTGGCGCAATGTGGACCCCGGGTTGGACTCCGCCGTCAAAAACCCATGACTGCGGTCCCCTTGAGCATGCAATCAAAATCGCGACCGCCGCCTATTGGGGGGCGCCCGCCCGGTTCCGCCCGGTCTATGGGCCGCCGGCGGATTCATTGCGCAATGGATCGAGTCACGGCTGCCTTTTTTCCCGCGGCCTTAGTGTCTCGGCGCCGGATGCTTTCTCTCGAGTACGCCATAGAGCCACTGGTCAGCAACCGGCTGTTACCACTACAGTCGATTTTACAGAGGGCTTCTCTGTCGCTGTACTCGACCCCCATGCAGTGGAGGTTGGGTTGCTCTACCTTGCGCATTTGGTTGCGAAACCGAATGTCCGCGTTGAACACCGCCTTTGCACCTGCGGCCGAATTCATGCCTTCGTCACTGCGCTATGTAGCATCCCTGCAGGTGCTTACCTTACTGCCCATGTGCAGCGGTACCCTGCGGATGCACTGTATGTACAGTTTGATGGAGGATGCAAGCGACACTTAACAGCTGGGGGGGCTGGCGTAGCGATGTGGCATCAAGTAGTCACCGGCGCGGCGGACATTGCTTTCTCATTGCCTTTACCTGACTGTGCAGATGCCTACGAGGCCGAGGCGGAGGCGGCAATACTAGCGGCAATCCGGTCTTTAGAATACGCGCTCACCCTCAGGGGAAGAGGGGTATCAATTCGAGTCGTTCATATTCAGGGAGATAATCTTGCCGTAGTCGCTTACTTGGCCGGATTCGGCCGGCTCCGCCGGGTTAGCTTAGTAAAACGCTTCCAAAGCGCATGGGACGCCCTCGCCAGGTCTCACATTCGGGTAGAGTGGGAACAAGTCCCGCGAAGTGCCAACACGGTTGCAGACTCGCTTGCCGGAGAGGCGCTTGAAGCGGCTATCCTTTTACAGTCCCATTCCCTCGTCCCACCGACTCTTTATGTCAGTGTTTTTGATGCCCCGCCGTCGGTTTCCCCGCCTACAGCTGGTCTGTCTGCTGCGGTTTTAGAGGCGTTACAACCTTGTGCGCGTCATTGGACCGGTCTGCAACTCTCCATTACGCTGCAGCAACTGCAGGAAAGCAGGGAGGTAATCTCATTGCCGGAGCCGGAGCCCTTGCACTTCCCCCATGTTGGTAGAGCTCTAGCTGTGCTTGGGCCCCACCACTTAAGGGGCATCCGAGCGCTGCGTGATCTTTGGCAGGCCTTCCCTTCTAGAACGCTCGTTGCCAATGACTATCATCGCAGCTCAGCCGCTCCACAGGGCCGCTACTACTGTCGAGCCGGAATTTCACATCTTACACGACCTATGCGCCTTCTTGCGCTCGGACCGCAATCTACTGAAATCGATCTCGTCGGAGCGCATTATGAGGCGTTACGAGCCTTGACCATTTCCTTGGGACGGGCTAACTTGCTTCTGCCAGTGCAGCAGGCTAGGGAAATCCTTGCACGAGGCTGTCCGTCCCAAGGCCGTGCTTGGGCCAGACTGTCGCCCAAGCGACTCCTCAATTACACTATTAATAGCTCTGCGGCCAAAGCCATCGGGCAGCTGCACCAGTGCGGCCTTTCCTTCGCCTCGGTAGCGGCAAAAAACGTTCTATACGCCATAGATGCAAGGAATAGTATGGCTCCACGATGGCGTATATGTCAGAGACACAGACAGCGCAGTCCGTGTGCCAGTGCTGCAGCAGGCTGTAGCAACCGAACTCAGTCAACTCCTTAGTGAAGCGACTGGTAGTGTGACATGGCACTTGCCCAACCCGGATGAACTCGTACGTGTGACGGATCTCGCCAAGCCGCACCAGGAGCTTGTCACGCATCTTGCACTCGACAGCCTCCACTCCCGTCCCAGCCCCGTTCCTCCACGACGTCTCACTGGAAGGGGACGACGGGCCGGCCCATTTCCTGCTTCCGAGCACGCTGCCCGCCGGGCGCACCTCAAGCGCACAGCGGCCCAGGAATTGGGCACAACAAAGCGGCATTGCGTCGGGCTCCACGCCTTCTTCCGAAGAACAGCAAGTCTGTGATCGCTACAACCCGTAATGTTCTGTGTGCTGGGTTAGCACTTACACAGCTCCAAAGCAAAGAACGTCCTCTTCCATTCCTCCATCTGTCTGAGTTTTGGCGCATGCCCGGCGGGGGGGGGAGGGGAGGGTTGGTTTTTCCTTCTCTGTGCAGGACTAGTTCTTCGCTCTTCTAGGCTCTGCCTTGACTCCTGCCATTGCGAACCTTGTCATGCGGTTACGGTTTGTGATTGGAGGCGCGCTTCGCTGCATCTCTGGCTCGATAGGCTTAGCCTCGGGAAGTAATACTACATCCCGCCTTTTCCGTGTCGCCATGGAACAACATGAACTCATTCCAATTCGGGTGGGTAGTGCCCCCCCGTCGGAGCTGTGTAACACATTGCTCCAGGGCCTACCAAGCTGGATCGGGGACGTACCTATCTTGGCGTATGTTACACCACCTATTGCTATCTCCGCGGATGAGGTGTTACGCGAAGTTGGCCTGGCTTTTGGCGTAGCCTCAGTGTTCCTGGAGCTACGAGACTCTGCAGGGCATGTTATGTATGCGGTCTTCTGTCCCAGCACCATCTCTGTCTGCGCGGTTATTCCCCACCTCTCGCCTCTGAGGTGGGTCGTTACGGTGGACCTCTATTTGGATCGCTGCGCTGAACAGGCGGCATTAGAGGTAATGTTGCATCGCGATGTCCCCCCGCTGGAGGATGAAATCTGGGATGACACACTGCGCTGTATACTGGAGGAACACTTTGTGCTAATCGCCACCCTTGTTCGCCGTGGTCGTCTATCGGTTCATCGCTTCTTACCGAGCCGCGCCGATATCGAGTATCGTATACCAATGGTGACTTATGTGATCGACTTGCCAACCAACTGCATGGCCGCGTTACTTGCTTTACGAGCCAATGCTAACACACCCGACATGCGGGGGCATACGCCCCTTGCATATTCAGTGCTTGCTAATTCGCACTCGTGCACTGGCCTGCTATTGCAAGCGACAGCGGCGCTGGACCCGCCAACCGGATATAACCCTTTGCTTCTGGCGGTTGCGCGTGGTCACCGCATCATGGTGAACGCGCTGCTACATGCGAGAGCATGCCCGCACACTGTGGCACAGCATGGCAGCTTACGCGGAATCTCACCCTTCGAGCTCGCTTGCCAGTGGGTGGATGAAGATGTCCTTCGCGCTTTCCGGCTATATGGCCATGAAGTCCTCCGTGCGGCGGGTATATACCCTCCTACGAAGACGGTGCGGTTTGCCATTAGCGGCCGCGAAATTGGACGTAGCGAAGCGGGGGAGGACCATGCCTGCCTGATCCAGCACTGTCTGCAATGGCCAATGGCGGGCCTAGTTGCCCATGAATTGGACGATGAAGTCTCCATCGTATACACGTTCAATCGGCCCTTACAGGCACTAGGTCTTCGGCGTGCTTTAGCCAGTGGCAGTCTCGCCACGGCGATGCACACCCTGGAACTGCACTCCTGCCTGTTGGAAATGCAGGAACCCACGGCCTGGGGCGAATTTGGCCACTCTGCTGCTTGCTCGAGCCTCGCCCAATGCTCAGGCCTTGAGCTCTCGCGCCCGCCTGACTGTGCCACTGCAGTACGCCATTCGTCTCGGCTCTGTCGCCACCGTTGTTCAGCTCCTCGAAGCGCGAGCACACGTCCACACCACGAGCGACCTGGGAACCCCCCTTTACATGTGGCTGCGGCGCTACGCAGTGCCCCGCTTGTGGCATTGCTGCTCGAGTACGGGGCTGGCCTGGGAATGCAGCTGAGCGATTTACGACCCCTCGTGGCCAGCTCTTTCTACCGCTCTGGCTACGGGCGTGACACGTGTCGTGTCGCCGCCCTTCTTTTCCGTTGCGCTGGTGCGGTCTCGCACCATGAAGCTGTATTGTTAGCGTCCGATATGGTCCCCCAGCTTCTTGCTGACAGCAATTGGTTTGCCCTGTTCTGCATCCAATGCTGGGTTCAACGGCACCCGGACCGCCCTTGACAGCGGGCCCAGGGCAAACGGTCTTTCCATTGCCTAGTCGGCGAGCATTATTCTTTTGTGTTGCTTGTTTAGCTTGCATTATCTTGGCGGTGCTCGCTCTAGGGATTGCGTCCCAACCGGTAGACTGGATAGCTTTCATCTGGTCACATCCCCTTTATTTGCGTTGCGTTTCGGCTCAACGTAGAGGAGGGCGTGGCCTCTTCACAGAGACGGGAAGGGTAAATATAAGAGGGGGGGCCGCGGGTGCCTCAGGACCTTGCTGCTCCAGGGCCGCGTCGTGTCCCTCTTTCATGGCGCCTCGGCATTTGCCTAAATCAGGTGCCCCGATTGGAGGACGTGTACGCTGCAAGCCGGGTAAACCTTCGGGAGGGAAGGAATGTGTTGCCAAGCATAGCCGTGCCTTGCACGCTGCCGCTCCCGCAGGGTCCGGTACGGCCAGTTCCCGCGAAGCCCTTAGTTCGCCCCTACGGCCTTACCAGCAGCAACACACCGCCCCCGGCCCTGGGGCCGCAACAGCTCTGCTGACGTCAGTGAGCTCTACCGAACCCCCGCAGCTTATCATGCAGGCGCCAAGTGGCTCAGCTGAACAGGACACCTCCTTTGCAGTCCGTAGCGCCAGGAATGTTGCCAGACGGCCGGCTCCATCACGACAGGATGAGGGTCCTCAGGCCGGCCAGCCTGCAGTGACTGTTGACAGGCCCCAAATGCAGCCCCCGGCTGACATGATCTTGGAGCTTCAAGGCTCGTGGTCTCTTCGGCTGCTGCCGGGGGCGTCCTTGCGTATTTATACAGATGCAATGGCAACGCCAGGGTTCGGCTGGAGACTCAGCAGCCCCAGCGGAAAGTCAGGCCAAGCCAACTAACGCTCCTCTGTTGCTACGGTAAGGAACAGCCCCCCGACGGGGCGCCGAAGCACGGCCTCGGGCGCTCCCAACCCCCTAACACGCGGCTGACATACGTCGCCCGTCTATTGGAGTCTCACTCTAAGCTGCCAGGTACTCACCGAGATGACAATGCTTGTCATGCGACGCCTGTCACCGCCCGGCCACCCATTGTGAGGGCGTCTCCAGCTGTCCTGGCTGCTCAGGATTTTTTGCGCCTGCGGCCAGCGCTTGCTTGTGGCTGGCGCGCGTCGCCGGACTCATATCCTCTGTGGGCTGCCAAGGTTTCTATCTCCCGTGGAGGACAAGCTGGTGTCGGCCTTGGCAAGCTCTGCACCATGTGAAACTGCTGCAGTGGCGCCACCAGATAGCTGCGCCGCCATTGATGGTTGCCTGCCCCTTGGTGTCACCAATTCTCGTCGGTGGTGCCCACCCCTGTAAGCGGCAGCTGGCATACGCCATCCGCCTTTTTTCGGAGGTCCTCCCTATTCCGTCATCTGCTGATCAGACCTGGGCTTTGTTGGCACATGTCGCTCCCCCGCCCTCCCTAGCAAGGGAGGGGGGAGGGGAGCCTCTAGTTCCCCTGGCTGCCTAGGTGCTCTAGCCCTGTTTCAACACTTGCCTGCCGCGGCCTGAGCATCCTTCTGGCAAGTTAACCTTGATTGGATTGGTCATTTGTGATTCAGTCTTGGCTCATGGAACCCGGTGGGCGCCTAGTAGCCGCGTCGAGCACGGAATAGGGTCTGGTCCAGAGAAAGGGGGGGGTCTCGAGCCTTGTCAGGGCCGCCTGCCCACGAATCTCCTCCAGCCTTTCGGACGTGGCTGCTATGCGCCGCCTGCCTGTTAGCATTGGAGAACTGGCAGGCCTTTTGTGAGGTATGCTATGTGCCCGCCCGGGCAAGCGAGGCATGGTGCGCACCGCTGCACTTGGTGTCGACAGGTACCTCAGAGCCACTTGTCCATATGCGGCGACGCCGACTAGGCTGCCGACTGCTACGCCAAGCACGGACCCGGGAAATCTCGTGGGGGGGGGGGCTTCACGCCTGCTCCTTTCTTCGACACCCTCCTATGCCGCAATGCCACCCTTGCACAAGGGCTCTTAGCCCTTGCAGTCTGCCAGGCTCTTGGCGGCTGGGCACGTTGGTGTCTGCCCTGGCAAGAGGGGCCTTTTTGGTCATCTGCTGCAACTTGTGCCGCCAGGTAGATCCAACCGTTTGACAGTTGTTCGCCCCTTGGTGCATTGACTTCTTGTCTGCGAGTGACCTCCTCGATCTAGAGCCTGCCTTGCCTTTTAGCAACCTGTGGCTTGAAGTATAAAAGGTAGCTTGCGACATACGTCGCTCGCTCTTGCTCCCCATGGCGGCACGCCCTATGGCATCACATGGACAAATGAGCAGGCAGGCCATTGCCATCAATCTTGCCGAGCTCCCTTCGGAGCCGGAGTCGGACGGAGAGCCGACGGCTTACCCTGGAGCGGGCCCGTGGTGGCCGCCACACGGCCCTCCGGCGCCGGTATGAGCCGACCGGCGAGCGCGTCCACAGGGAGGCCACAGACATGTTCAACCGTTTGGTCTCCCAGGAAGTCTCCTGCGCAGTTGCTGACACACTGGCAAGGAGGGGCATTTTCATGAACCTGGCTGTCACTTGCGTCGAGCCTGCAGCAGTCACCCAAGGGTCCATGGCTATCTATGTGCGACCTCTGGCGCCTCGGGAAGGCGAACACCCTTGGACCGTCTACGTTAACCAGGACTTCGCGGATGAAGGCTCCGCAGGTGAGGAGCCTAGTGCTGCGGCCGTGCCCGGGGCTGCCTCAGAGGGAGCTAGGCGATCGGTCCGTTTGTGCAATGACCGTCATCAAGCTCAGTCTTCGGGATGGAGAAACCCTATGGACAGTGCCGAGGTCGATTCCCCGACGGCTGCCGAGCCTGTGAACGCCGCCACAGCAGTGGAAACATCCGCCGACGCTCCGCCCGCTATCCCGACCCCCAAACCGAAGACCAGCCGGAAAAGATCGCGGCCGATCTGACGCACCGTGGTGCGGAGCCACTACTGGGGGCGCGTACCCCCTAGTTTGTGTTAGCAGGGACTAGCCCGTAGCGGGTCTAGTTGACTTCCTGCCAAAGGGCTTTTTGAATGTGTGTTTCCCCTGAGAAATGCAAATGGCCCAGCGCAGGAGAATTGCGGATTGCATGCTATGCCTCTCCTGCCACCGTAAGGAGGCGCTGACACCGTGACTTGTTCTGTGGCTGCCTCAGAGGGACACCGCGTCCGTGTTCTCAGTCGTGGTTGTCCATGCTTGTTTGCCTGCCCTGCACCTCAAACCGAGTATTGTTCTGTCGGGGGAGGGGAGGGGCGACGACATACGTCGTCAGCCAAGTGGTATGGCTTCCGTCCATGTGCCTAGAGGTGGCGGCTTGGGGAACCAAGACGTCAGACTGGTGGCGCGTGAGAACCCACCTCCGCGGGGTGGTCATAAAGAAGCACACTGGGCTAACTGCCCGTATGTGTGCACTACCCCAGGATGTCAACGCACCTTTCTCAAGGGCAGGCACCGCCACTGCTGCTCCCTTTGCAGCGTGGGGCAACACACTGATCGATGTGAGCGGCACGTTGCCCGGCTGTTGCGCCGGACGCGGCGGTCAACATTGTCCCTTTGCTGCTCCCCGAATTGCTCGAGAGTGGCGGGAGTCGGGCACACCCGATGCTGCGCTCCTTGCGACCACACGAATGCGGAGACGCACACCCCCCAGTGTGAGCAGCGTCAGCGCCATTTGGCCAGCGGGCATGCCTACAGTGCACCACCTGAGTCGGGCAGCAATGGGCGCACAACCACCGCTGACGAGAACCAAGGGCAGGAACCTGCAGGTCTCCCAGCTTCTGGTGCAACCTGTGACGACCTGCCAGAGGCCGCTTCCCGGGAAGCGAGCGGAGTGCCAGGCATTGGACCGCGGTTGCAGACATTTTACCCGATGGGGGTGCGACCTTCATTGACTTGCATCCCTCGAGCCACGACCTCGCCTAGAGCTGCCGGTTTGGAGGACATGGATTGAACCCCTGCCAAGCCGCCTGCATCGGGACAAAGGTTACTGCTGCCCGCATGTTTTGTCTTCAGCCTCAACGCATCACTAGTTGAGTCTGGCCAGGCGTTGCAGCCACTCCAGCCGTACGGGCCTCAGATTTGCTCTATCTTTGTGCTACATGACAAGGAGGTCGGTGTCTCGGTTCGGCGTTGGCTGCTCTTGCGTCGCAGCCGCCCCGTGCCTGGAGGTCGCAGGCTACTGCTGCCTGCCGCGAAAGCAAGGCAGCCATCTCCAAAAAAGGAGGGGGTGGGCATCCTTGTGTGCTTGCATTTGGCATTGGTCGTTGCCTTGGCTTCCCTCAGTCTTGCTTTCGTGTGGGCTCTCAGCACGTCGGCATACGACGACGTCTTTTTCCGTTCCCTGATCAGCCCCGGCCTCTTGTTCAACATGGCAAGTTCGTGGAACGAAATGCCGGCCAACGTCAACATCCCTGGCTATGACATGTTCCAGATCACGTCATCCAGCGACATCGACCCACTCTTTATCACCTTCGCGCTGACCCTTGCATCCCAGCGCGGTGCGAACTGTGTGGTCTTTGAAGGCCGCATTCGGCGGGCCTGGGTCAAGTTCCTTCCCGATGATCCCCGACGAGTGGATGCCGTCTCGCGCACGAGGAACGACGACGCCGGTCGCCACGGCTACCAGGCCTTCCTCCGTGAGGGGGCCGAGTGACCTCCGGCGCTCCTTCTGGCCAACAGGGTTTTTTAAGTTGGGCTTGGTGGTTCGCCACCGTGGCCCGGATCGGATCTCTCTCGCCCCTGCGGAAAAGGCGTGTTTCTGGGTCGCTTGCGTGTGCATTGCTCCCACCCCACTACCGTGTTTTTCCCTTGGCTCAGATTGCGGTGACATACGTCGCCTGCACCCTCGCCTCGCATACAGCTTCCACTCTCGCCCGCCCTGCTTCTGCTATGGCGGCGTTGCCTTTGCCGATGATGTGGAGGCGCCTGGACCCACACATTAACGTTCGCCATGGTGACCTGTGTCACTTCGACTTGGCTGCGGACCCCGAGTTCCAGCTCACCTCAAGCGACATCGATGTGATACTCATGGCGGCCCTGGGATGCGCGCCAACCTGGTTGTGATCGAATTACATCATAACTGGCAAAATGCTGGAAACGAAACGGTGAGGGTTTGGTTCAAGCAGGTGGCCAGCGTGGTGGAGCAAATTGCGAACCACCGCGACTGGGACACCAGTGGCCGACAGGGCTACCAAACCTTTTACTTGGGCTGATTGCCCGGCGGCGGATCTTGGGCCCTGGCCCAATAAACTGGACCAGTATCCGCCCCCTTTTTTAAGCCAACAGGCACTGGCGGTTCAGTGCGTCATGCACTACATGCCACAGGCTGAGGGAAGATGGGAGTGCCAAAAGGTCCTGTGGGTAGGGGGGGGGGGGGGGGCTTGACATCTGCCCTAGTCGTTTGCATGCTGATGATTCTAATCGCGGCTCAGGCGGTGACATACGTCGCCAGCCAGGGGTTGGGGCAACCTGTTCATCGGTGGTAGTGGGCGCCATGGCTGTCCAATTGTTCCACACGCACCATGTGGTCAGCGGAGTTGGTACCGAACTTCATCGGCCCATATCCCTGGCGCTGGCGTCTATACAGCGTGCAATCTCGGGTATGGAGCACCTTCACCTTCAAGTGTACGAGGGGCACCTTTTGGTGCAGGTTCTCCCCGGCATCACGGACGTGCCTGACTTCACCGAATACCCGGCAACTTGGCGTGTCTTTCAGGAAGGTGCCCCTTTGCACACGGACGACTCCCCCTTTTCCATTGCGGGCTACCTTGCGACGGTTGCGGAAGCCTTTGACTATATGGCACTGTGTTGCAGCTTGCCCTTACTTGTCTGCTCGCACGATCGCCGACTAGGGCATGGCTTTGTGGGCATGCTGGTCATTCGACGGAATACTCGGGCGGGAGGCACACGACGTGCACCGGTCGAGGACAGCAGCGAGACCGTTGACTCCATCTACGGTTTCCAGGAGTTACCGATCAGTGCAGACTTGCTTCCCTTTGGCCAAATTCCGACGACCCCGTGCGAGTATGAGCCAACCATACCAGTAAATTTGGACTCTCTAGCGCGTTATGCGGTATGGCTTTGCACAGATCCCGCGGTTGTGCATTGCCACACCTTGTGGCTGTTCACGGACACGGACTCGTTGGAGGAGTATGACCATACCCGCCACACCCTACCACATATCCTCAACCGGTGTTGCTGGATCGGTCGGCATAACGAGCGGCACACCTGTGTCTTCTTTCCACTCCGCCAAGCCACAGGCTTGCGTCGGGCGGTGGTCTGGTGGGGCAAGGTCTACGCGCTATGGGTTCTTAGGGTTCTGCTCCCAGGCAAACACATCATTCTGTCAGATCACGATGCAGCCCCGACGGCGCTCTTTGAGGTCGCTGACCTTCAAGATCTATGCCTTGACACGCAGGAGTTCCAGGCCTCCGCGGGAGTTGGGATGCCGGCCCCAGACGATACGGTTTGGTCTTTCGCGCCTACTATACCTGCCCAGGGCAGCCCTTGCTCTCGGCGCACACGCGAGTCTGTGGGAGTCGTTTTTGTGACGGAGCCGTCCACCGACGCCCAGGGAGGGTTTTCTGTCTTCGCTAAAGAGCCTGGCCGACTTCATACTGAGGTTCTACATCTGCGCGGCCAAGGGTCTTGGCAGGCCTTTGTGGCTGCCTGTGACGAGGAAGGAGGAGGCAGCACCATCGGGGACTCCCAACTCTGCCGTCGCTTCGGCCTGACCCAGGCGGTACTGGCGGAGTGGGCTGCCGAAGTTGTTCCACTCCTTTTGTCGAAGCTCGCACACCTGTCAACGCTGCCGCGTTGCAGACCTCGGGAGCGTCGGACTGCCGAGCTATTGGCAGGTACGCCACTCTTTGGTGCACTGGCGCGGCACAGCGGCGACGTTGTCACCACTTGGGTGTATCTGGGAGCGGTCCTGCAGCAGCCTTACTGGCATCCCGATGCACAGCTGCTTTAACGCCAGCATGAAAACACCCAACCCGGATGACTCCTTGCGGGAGACCTTGCAGCCACATGAGGATGCCTTGGGATGGGCTGGAGGAGCCCATGAACAGTGTGCTAATTCCACCCTCTTCGCCTTGAGCTCCGACCACTGCCGGGTGTGTAGCCTGCCGGGGCCCTTCCTCTTCATGGCCAAAACGCTTCCCCCGGACGGCAAATGTATTGGCCCGGCCTTCGTGCACGGATACGGTGCCAATGGCAAGGCCCCTCTGGCGCAGCTGGGTCGCCTTCGCTCATTGCCCACTCTTGCAGAGACACTTTGGGGGTGGCGTGACGCCCCACCCTGGGCAGTCTCTAGCTTAGGTTTGATGGGAGCCCCTAGCTTTAGCGTGATAGCCCCTGAGCACTTTCCTGGACCCGGAGCGAGGCGGGATCGGCGTGTCACACGGAGCAACGACGTATGTCGTCAGTCCCACGTTGGCAAGTGAAAGTGGAGGTCAGCCGAGAGTTTTTGGACCTCGAACCTGAGCCCGTGAAAACATGAGTTTTTTGCCCTGTGCAGTCTACAATCGCGAAATCCAACACACAACGTCAAATCAATACACGGTTGCTGTTGTCTAAACCATCCTGCAGGCCCACTTTGACGTTTTCACTTGCTCTAGCCAATGCGCACGTGGGCGCGGCTGGCGGATCTGTGCCTTCCTGCCCGCGACTGAGCTGGAGTAAGTCGCGGCTGTGTCTGCCCCTTCCCCTGCAGGGGAGCAAATGCTGACACTTGACATGACGGACCATTGCCTGGTGCCCTACCTGTACCGTGCTGTCCAAGGCTTCGACATAGCACATGCAGATGACGATGACCACCCGACGGCAGGTTACCCTCCGGTCACGGAGGTGCGCATTGAGTGCTCCGGAGCCAGCACGTTTTACGTCCCGGCACGCAGTGATGCCTGGCAGCTCATGTGCTCTGTCCAGTGCTATGGCCCAACCGGCTGCCACGCCGAGACCTGTGACAAGCTGTCAGCGACGGCATCGGCGCGTCTCAGTGCCACCGGCCGTAGCATCCTGCTCTCACCATTGCCGGTCATCAAGCTCGCGCCATGTTACGGTGCAGCTCCAGCGAGCTCGCCGCAGCTCACACTTGCAGGACCCACACTCTGCATGTCTTGCAGCACTGTGCATTGCCTTTTCTGGTATCAGGTAGCTACACGGCAAACCCAGTTGGCGTGCTTCTCCAAACTGTGGGGCGACTGCGCCTTCCCGCCAATAGAGCACCCTCCCACCTCTGCCTCTGACCAGGCCGCAACTACTGCGCCGACGCTGCCGTTGAGATCGGGGCAGTGGGCATGCCGGATTGGCTCTTTGCGGAACTTCTGAGCCTCCCGTGTCGGTGAAAGCTCATCCACGTCAGTGAAGACTTTCTGTGCCCATAGGTGCCCACTGAGTTTGCGTGGGCCGCAATACGAGGTGCACACGCGCTGGAGGCCTTCATTGGTTGACCAACGTGCCAGCAGTTCTTTGGGCTCCAGTGCCATAACTACTCCCACCTCCTTCTCGCTGGCCTCGCACTGCCTGCCCGAGTGAATGTTACTTGCCTCACGAGCCTATCTCCCCAGAGCATGGAAAGCCCATTCCATTGGCATGCCCGTGCGCCCGTGCACCCAACCTGCGCCACGGCCTCGGAGCCACTTCGCGTCGGAAGTGCATCTCGCGCTGTCCTTCTTGCAGGCAGTGGATTCGGCTGCCAGAGCCTTTCAATTTCCACCTGCCCCCTGACCTTACGCCGGCCGACCTTGTGCGGCTCAAACAGCGCATCATTGCCCTCCACCCAGTAGCCAGGCAGCAACCCCTTGGGAGCCGTTCTGCAGCAATTGGCGTCTCCCGGCATCGCTGATCCCAGAAGAGCTGCACGCGCTGGCCCTGATGGAACAGTCCTTTTTTCGCCACATTGCTGAGCCTCTGAACAGCCCAGATGGCCTCCTGAGCGGCACATCACAGCCATTCTAGCCGCTCCGGCACATCTTGGACTGTGCTGGCTCATCCAAAACTTTCTCTCTGTGGTGCGCCCTGGTCTGTCTGGATGCTGTTCTGGAGCAAACGGTGTTCTGGACGGCGCAGCAGCACTCTGCGCTCATTGCTGTTGTCCGTATTGCCTCCAACCTGTTGGTCGATGCCCCACAATGGCTGCGCTCACTTGTCGTTGTGCGTCGGGTGTCTGGCGATGCTGAAATGATCGACCCTGTATTTGATCATGTGCCTTTCACCGACACTGCTGAACACAAAGCGGCCGACTTAGGAGAGATTGCCACGACTCAGCCAGGATCCACGAGGCGCAACGCCCGTCTCAGTTGGCAGTGCTCACATTTTGCTACTCACACAGGGTTTTGCCGCGCTGCAACTTCGTTATGCCTCCTATGGCAAGGTGAAAACCCACCTAGCCAGTGCACATGTCATTGTTATTGACGAGGGGCAACACGAGGGCCAGGAGGGACAGCCCGCCTCGGCGGCCACTCCTTGCGAACACTGCCGGCCAGCTCGTCATCCGCACCGGGGACCCACGCCAACCCGCGGGTGGCGGTAAAGGCGAGGTCCAAGTACGCACCCTGGCACGACTCATCGCCCAAGTAGCCCCGCAGCCTGTCTCCCCGGGACGCCTTGCCGCGGCACTGAGAGGTTTGGTTCAGTCTACACCGCAGGGGCCGCTTCACACCATCATCCATCCGGTGGACTAGCTTAGGCGGCATGACGGCCATCAGGGCGCTGAGCCGCCGACGGAAGCCACCATAACCGTGTGTCGTGAGTTGTCCGAGTGCCTCTTTGGCATTGAGGAGGTTGGAGTCAGCCTCGATGAGGATCTGCAGGAGCTACGAGGGTGTCGGGTCACCCGACAAGGGATGAAATACTTCATTCCTTATTCAGGCATCACCAGCATAGGTGACCGAGTGTGCCCTCACCCCGACCGGCTCACGCCAGCGGCTATTGCGGTGGACTTCCTCCACCAGTCGGAGTCCCACAGCGAGGCGATGTTGTGCTGTCTCAATCGTCTGTCAGCTGTCGGTGCAATACTGGCGCCAGCCAATACCGCTATGCAAGCTGAAGGCCTGGCCCCTATCAATGGGGTTTGCCTGAATCTTGCCCTGGTCGCCTCCACCAGGCTGGCTGACCTTTACCTACTAATCACGGCCGTTCGTTACCCTCAATCCATCAGTATGCCCGATCACCATTGGTGAGCTAGCTGCGGACACCGCGGCGAGGCGGCTTCAACAGGTGGCGGCGGACGGCACTCACCAGCCAGGAGTGTACTTCGTCCGATTACCGCAGCATACATCCTCGGACATGCACCCAGATGGCTTGATGGAATTGCTTTGTGTCCTCCTGGTATTCGCCTACAACGTCTGCAGGCATCGTTTCGCAGTGCAGGCTGGACGGAAAGTCACGGTAGTCACACCCACCACCCGGGTTTTTGACGCCCTCAAGCAGGTCTTGGCCTCAGCAATGCTCGCCCCGCCAACGCGGACACGGGTAACGCGCACCGAGTGGTGGCGGAAGGTACATCCCTCGCGAAGTTTATCTCGGATTGGCTGCCAGAGCTTCCCCCGCCGGGACACCTTACCACGGAGGCGCAGGCTGCATCCCTCTTCTCCTTCTTCTATGACCATCACAATGAATTGGGGGCATTTGTGGACCTCTTCACCACTACAGTCTGCGTTTTGCGGACCGCGTCCTCATGTTGCGACGCTGCACTGAGGGCGAAGCCTTCTGCTTTCCACCACTACTTGCGGTGTCTGTGGCATGGCCCAGTTTTGTGATCCGCTTAGCGGAAGGATAGGTTTTCGACCTGTCCTGGTACGAGCTGGTCCGGCCGGAGATTTGGTGGTGGCTGCTCCTTTGACGAACTGTCGGGGCTCAAAAGCTCTCTCCCACGGGCTCTCGCAGGACACCAGCCAGCGGCGTACGGGAAAGGCAGCACTGTCGCCGAGGACAACAAGGTACTCCGCTTCTGCATTGTGGAGTACTGCTGCCAGTGCAACTACTTTTTTTCCTTACCCATTCGTTGGCCGTCGTCTGCCCCACTCCTGCAACCTCGCCAGTGTAACCTTTGGGCGAGATGGCTGCATATTGAGGTCTGAATCACATGCAAGGTGCCTGTTGACTTGATAGGCCGTCCGCAGATTGCCATCGCGGGCCGCGTGATGGTCCCAGCCAGACGCGGAGAGTTCGAACCGTGCATGTTTGCGTATCCTAGCTCCAATCGTGGCACCTTTCGACTGCTTTTCCCGCTGGCAGATGTTCCGCTGGGACTACGGCTGGCGATCCAGGCTGCAGGCCTACTCCACACCTCCGTGCAGTGACAATTTCTGAGGCTGGAATCTCCGCACGGTACTACTGGATCCGTGGACCGCAGAAAAAGAAATTCTATTTTCCGACCCGCGTGGCGCTTTGCGCACTTCGACGCAACGGAGGCCAAAGCGTTGGTCCTCCTCCAAAGGTTGGTCGCCCAGAAGGAAGGCCGCACACAGCTCTGCCTGATGGCACGCGCCCAAGGTTCCGGCTAAGGCACCCTCGGGCGCAAGAACGTTGGAAGGCGGCGGCAGATGAGTTCCTCAGAGGGAGGGTCTCGGGCCCGGCCTCCAACTGCCCTGCATTTCCACAGAGCTCATGCTACACCTTCATAGTGAGGACTTTGAAGGAAATGTACACTGCCCGAAATTACCAGATGCTTTACCTATTGAACGAGAGTCACTTCCCCTCGAATGGGCGCGACATGCAACCCCTGCTAGACAGCTGGCCGTCCGATGAGGCGTCCGGCTCTGCCCGATGATCTTTGCTCACCCCGCTTGTGACAGACGACATACGTCGTTATGTCTTGTTTTGGCCTTCGGTGATCCCTTGCCAGAGCAACACGGGACTAATGAAACGGACAGGCAACCGCGGCGTCCCGACCAGTCACGACGTGTGGAGCCACCGGGACGCCGACATACGTCGATGTTCTTTCTCAGTGACACCGGATTGGTTTTCCCCCCTGCCGGCTGTTTGCCCGGGGGGGGGACACCTGCCAGCGTGGCGTGTTCAAGCTGGGTCCTCGATGCGGCGGGTTGCATTAAGCTGCCGGCATGTCGCCGTACATCGATCTGCGCTGTCCTCTTCTCCCCTCGGGACTCTTAACCTTGCCGGCACGTCGACATACGTCGATGTCCGTTATTGACATGGTCTGGCCTTCCCTCTTACCTGGTAAGTGCGTAGGGCAAGGATTCGGCCAACGCCATCGCTCGGGCTTCAACTGCTCAACGGCAGGCATGGGCAGAACCTCGCACCTTCCACCTCTTGCACTCAGCAGGGTACGTGTTGCTACCTGGTGGATCCCTTGTTGGGGCCTTGTTGCACTCGTCAAGCAGCCTGGGACGCGTGGATGCTGGCCACAGCACGGCCAGACTCTTACCATGACCTCGGCTGTCTGGGGCGCCCCAATTGGCTTCCCCATGCATTGCATCGGCGACACACACCGCGTGCGCTCAGACTGCACACCCGCCGATTTTGCCCTTGCGCAGTGTAGAGGAAGGGGGGGGGAACCTTGGCCGCCCTGTTCCTTGGCTGCGGCACGCCGCAAGTTGTCCTTGAACACAGTTGGTGCAGCTGTCATCAAGCGGGTTCTCTTCCTCACCCGCCTCCCGGTCGAAGCCGCTTCTCAACCGCGTCTTCATATCTAATTGCGGGACCTTGGTTACAGTTCCTGCAGTGAACAAGTCCTCGTCCGACCCAGTTAGGATGCCCAAGGCCTTGATGCAGGCCCCTTTTTCGGATCAGGCCCAGAAAAGCCTATGACAATGATATCTGCGCCGTCATAGTCTTCGCTGTCGTTACGACTCCAACTATATTCGAGACTAGGTGCAGCTTTCATGGCATGGCAACCTGCTTTGCAGCTGCGGACGCGTCGTCCATGTGCCCAGCTTCCCTGCTCGCTTCGAGTCCAGCCGCCATGCCGAGCGGACACCTGGACAAACGAACAGGGCAAAACAACAAGGGTTGGAATGGAATGAGCCACTGCACGGAGGCTTGCGCCTGGTGCAAGCTCGAAGCCAGCATCAGGTCGCGGCAGGGGGGGAGGGAACCCGTCCCATCTGAGCAGCCGCACCGCCTTGCCTTGGCTCAAGCCTCATCATGGGCGCCCCGTTGTCTTCTCGGAACGTGCTTGAGCTGCGCTGTGCTGTCTCGACGCACAACAAGTTTTCCCTACGGTCCGCATCCTGGCCTGGCCACACGCATTAGGGCGATTGACGGCGTTGTACGCCAGCATCCAACTCGCCACTGTTGCACACCATGGATCGGTTGTTTTCGTCCTCGGGGTGCGGTCGCATCTGGCCGGCTTTGCGTCGCAAAGACTCTGGCTCCGCATCACGTCTAGAAGCCGCTTGCCACGGTGGGCATTGGACTTTTGGATTTTGGTGTACCCGATCGTGATGAAACAAAGCACAGGAGCTGTCCGTTGTCTGTCAAGACTAGAACGGCTGCCGGAGCTTGGATTTGCTCCACCTGCTGCTTTGGGCGGCTCAGAGCGTCGGCTCTTTGTTGCTTCGGATCGGTCGCTGTGGCTTCGTAGTCTGCTGAACGGCTTCCACCGGCAAAGCCTTACATCGATTTGCGCTGTGCTCTTCTCCCCTCGGGACTCCTGACACTGCCGGCACGTCGACATACGTCGATGTCCGTTATTAACATGGTTCGGCCTCCTCTCTTGCCTTGGTAAGTGCGTAGAGCGAGGAGCCGGCCAACGTCATTTCTCGGGCTTCGACAGGCTCCACGGCAGGCATGGGCAGAACCCCGCACCTCCCCTCTATTGCACTCAGCAGGGTGCATTTTGCTGCCTGGTGGATCCCCTGTTTGGGCCTCCACTCGCCAAGCAGCCTGGGACGCGTGGATGCTGGCCTCAGCACGGCCAGACTCTTACCGTGACCTTGACTGTCTTGGGCGACCCAATTTGGCTTCCCCCATGCATTGCATCGGCGACACACACCGTGTGCGCTCAGTCTGCACCCCTGCCGATTTTGACCTTGCGCATTGTAGCGGACGGGGGGGAGAACCTAGGCCGCCCTGCTCCGTGGTTGCGGCACACCGCAAGTTGTCCTTGAACACAGTTGGTGCAGCTGTCATCAAGCGGGCTCTCTTCCTCACCCGCCTCCCGGTCGAAGCCGCTTCTCAACCGCGTCTTCATATCTATTTGCTGGACCTTGGCTGCAGTTGCTGCAGTAAACACGCCCTCGTCCGAACCAGTTAGGATGCCCAAGGCCCTGAGGCAGGCCCTTTTCGGATCAGGCCCTGAAAAGCCTATGACAATGATCTCTGTGCCGTCATAGTCTTCGCTGTCGTTACGAATCCAAATATATCCGAGACTAGGTGCAGCTTCCATGGCTTCGGCAACCTGCTTTGCAGCTGCGGGCGCGTCGTCCATGTGCCCAGCTTCCCTGCGCGCCTCGAGTCCAGCCGCCATGCCGAGCGGACACCTGGGCAAACGCGCAGGGCACAAAACAACAAGGGTTGGAATGGAATAAGCCACTGCACCGAGGATTGCGCCGGGTGCAAGCTCGTAAGCCACCAGCATCAGGTCGCGGCAGGGGGGGCCCGTCCCATCCGAGCAGCTGCACCGTCTTGACTTGGCCCCAGCCTCGTCAGGGGCGACCCGTTGCCGTTCTTGGAACGTTCCTGAGTTGCGCTGTGCTGGGTCTCGACGCACAACAAGTTTTTCCCTACGGTCCGCATCCCGGCCTGGCCACACGCTTTGTGGGCGGCGATTGGCGGCGTTGGACGCCGGCATCCAATTCGCCACAGTTGCGCACAGTGAATCGATTGGTCTCGTCCTCGGGGTGCGGTCGCATCTCCGATTTGGAAGGCTGATGCCACTTCCAAACTATTCACCCGCTGCATTGGCCTCCTATTGTGGTCTGGAGGCTCATCCGTTTCAGCCTTTGGTGCTTGCCGCTTCTGGTTGTCTATGAGCAGGGTCGACGCCAACTGGTCGCGCCGCACTTTCTGGGCCATTAGACTTGGGGCCAAGGAGGGGCGCCTGCGCTGTGCTCTTCTCCCCTCTGGACTCCTAACCTTGCCGGCACGTCGACATACGTCGATGTCCGTTATTGACATGATTTGGCCTTCCCTCTTGCCTTGGTATGTGCGTAGAGCGAGGATCCGGCCAACGTCATTCCTCGGGCTTCGACTTGCTCAACGGCAGGCATGGGCAGAACCCCACACCTTCCCTCTATTGCACTCAGCAGGGCGCATTTTGCTGCCTGGTGGATCCGGGGGTTGAGAGAACCTCTCCGTCGGAAAGAGGGTCGGAGGCTGAGGGTCCGTGGGCTTGAGGGCCACTCCTGAGCAATGCAAACAGCCTGTGAGGTTGTCGCTGATTTCCAGACAGGAACCGTTGCACAGCGGGCAGAGTTTGAGGCATGATCCCAGCCTTGGCGGCAAAACTGCTGGACCTGTCTGAAGCCAGAGCTCCGAAGGACCCCTTCTGTCCTGCCCTTTAGCCTGTTTGGCTGGATTCGGCCACCATTGTAGAGGCTGGAGGCAGAGAGTGCATGAGGCCCAGAAGTGGTCACCAGCACCTGTGTCTCTGGACTCGGTGTCTCCGAGTGCACCTTTGCCATGTTGCCCAGAACACAGCGTTGGATCTGCGGATCCGGCGTGCCTGGAGAAAGTGACGGCTCCGGCAGTTGCCAAGGTGCTGTGGCTCATACCTGCACCCGGGACGCCGGTTGTGGAGAAACTCCGTCCTGGAAGTGGCTTCCAAGGTCCTCTTGTCAGACTCGGAGACCTGGAAGGGAAAAGTCACCTCAGAGTCGGTTAAAAACTGCTGTGGCGGAACCACGCAAGAAGTTGAAGGGAAACCTGGGACCACTAACACAGTTATCCACTGAGGACAGGGTTTCCGGTTGTCGTTTACAAAACTGGCAGCTACGATGGGCCGGATGGACAAAATCATGAGGGGTGTTTTGGCCTCTCTCGTTGGCGGATGCTGGAGTGGGAAAACCACCTCCACTCCCTGGTCCGCCGTGGAGGCTCACTCCCTACTCTGTGACCTGCTTGTTGCTCTCCTCCTCGCCGGCCAGGCTCTCGCCGTTCTTCGGGGGAGTGCGCCTTCGCTGGAGGCCGGATGCACCTTCAGCCCCCTTGGACTGACCGGCCGGGCCGGCGGGTGCGGCCGGCAGGGGTTGACGCCCTGTAGGTTGTCGGCTGCGTGCCTTGCAAGCCAAGGTGGAAAGCAGGCAGCCCCGGAGGCGCGCCAACCTCGGAAGGCCTCTGCCTTTTGTGGGTTTTGGCGCGGTATTCGGCCAGCTTCTCCTGCTGCTCGTCAGAAAGGGTCAGGCCAAGGATGGTGACCAGTTCGTCCACATCCATTGGCTCAGGAGTGACTGGCACGTCCTGTACCCCGGTAGGGGTGCCCACAGCCTTGGTGAGCTCGAGCTTGGCTTTTTCCACCGCGTTCTCTGCCTCGTGGATCTTCTCGGTTGTCTCCTGGAGCTCCTGCAGCTGAAGGCGGAGGGATTCCTTCGCCTCCTCTATGCTCTCGAGTAGCTTGATCTTCTTGTGGATCAGCACTCGGAGGCGGGAGCTGGCCTTGGTGAGATTCTTGTTGGATTGCATGGCCTTTTCCCCCGGAGACGGCTCCGGACCAGTGGTTGCCTCCACCAGTGCCGTGCGGATGTCCTCCGGCAGGTCATCCTGGCGCTGTACCAACAGGCTCAGGAGAGGGTCGGTCTGGGACTCGACCGCATCCTTTTGCTTGGGAGGTCCTTTCCATCCCGCTTGTGTGAGGCGCGCACGTGCATCCTCCGGGATTTGGTCCCAGATTGTCGTGACGGCGCGCTTCAAGCGGCGTTCCTCCTCGCGCCTTTCTTTCTTGTCGATGCGGTCGAGTCCCAGACCGACCCTCTCCTGAGCCTGTTGGTACAGCGCCAGGATGACCTGCCGGAGGACATCCGCACGGCACTGGTGGAGGCAACCACTGGTCCGGAGCCGTCTCCGGGGGAAAAGGCCATGCAATCCAACAAGGATCTCACCAAGGCCAGCTCCCGCCTCCGAGTGCTGATCCACAAGAAGATCAAGCTACTCGAGAGCATAGAGGAGGCGAAGGAATCCCTCCGCCTTCAGCTGCAGGAGCTCCAGGAGACAACCGAGAAGATCCACGAGGCAGAGAACGCGGTGGAAAAGGCCAAGCTCGAGCTCACCAAGGCTGTGGGCACCCCTACCGGGGTACAGGACGTGCCAGTCACTCCTGAGCCAATGGATGTGGCGCCGCGCTGAGGAGAAGGCGAGGGGGACTTCGGTGGCCGCGGGCTGCCGTTCTGCTTGAGAGCAGGTGCCGGCCACTTCTTGCCGCACTGGCAGTAAGGGCTACTGTGCACCTTGTCTGCCCACGTCCACGCCCCGCACTTGCAGACGAAGTACTGGCGCTTCTGGCCCATGGCTAAGGAGTGATTGCTCACTTCCTTGCTGTCTTCTGGCCGGTCAAGGCGGAGAGGAGACCCTGTCCGCTGCGGCCTCACGAAAAGCAAGGGGTGGAAGCCACTCCCAAGCCAGGGCACTATGGCTCAAAAGGAGGCTAAAGCTGGGATTATGAGGGCCTCGAACCTGGTCGCACAGCCGGTTGAGAGCCCCAAGCCCGTTAAGACAGCACTCACTACGCCACAAGATGTGGCACTCGAGCCGAAAACTTGAGCCACCCTCCTTTTCCTTTTGATCTTCCTCTACCACCTTTTCCTTTTCCGTATCCTCTGCCCTTTCCTTTGTCCTTTCCTTTTCCATAAGGGCTTCCTTTTCCTCCTTTGTCACCTTTTCCTTTTCCATCTCCTTTACCTTTCCTCATGTGCAATCTATCGAGTTCCATCGGAATTGGTCCTTGGTAAGTCTTGTTGCTTGAGTTTGACGTTGGGTCTGGAACACTCAACGATCCTAAGATGTTTTCAGCTGACCATGTCTGATTGCTTCTTTCATATTGTAGCAGCTTTGCTCTTAACTCTTCGTACGTGGTCTTATCAGTGATATCAACCATCACGTGCTGCTTGAGGTGCTGCGGTATTCCTTTCAGCAGTGTACCGATCTTCAAGTTTTCATCATACTTCTGGCCTGATAACTTTTCGTACTCTGCTGTGAGCTTCTCGTATGTCAGGACGTAGTCCATCAACGATGCTCCTTTGCTCATGGCTGGGAATCCAACCAATGCCTGAGCCATTGCTAGACTCCTTGAACGAGATGTCGGCTCTAATTCAGCCGTCAACTTTCTCCACACTTCGAATCCATTCATCCCGCTCACGCTTCTCAGCACTTTCAGAGGTCTGTTTCTCAAGTAACTGCCCAACACTGAGTAAAGCTTCGTTCCTCTGTTCACCCTTGCTTGATCATTGCTGAAGAATGTATTTGTCACCTCCATTGATATCGCACTTCCTTGTTCTTCTGCCGACTTCAGGTCCTTCAGGAATTCTTGGTCCATGAACGCTAAGAAGTTCTTGAACGTAAATGACCAGTCACTCCATTGTGACACTTCTTCTTCAATCGTTGCTGGATTCAACGATTCCGGTGGCTTGAGGATCTTACCTCCAGTATCAAAACTTACTGAGGCTGGCTGGCCTCCCGTAGGGGCTGCCTTCGGTGATGCTTGGGCTTTCGCCAGTGCATCCATTGCTGTTGACAATTGCGCTTGCTGCATTGCTGTTCCTTGCGCAACTCTTGCCATAGCTTCTGTAGCTTGGCCTAGTGTAGTCATCAGCTGTTCCAACCTCACCTGCTGGGGGTTCGGCTGGTGCTGTGGCTGTTGAGCTTGTTGTTGCTCTTGCATCTTGTCAACACTTTGGCAGGTCCTTGTATATCTGGCCCAAGGTCTTCACTTCCACGCTTTTCTCCGACTTTGCAAGGTGCTCTTGGCTTAGCCGTAACTCCTCGCTGTTCTCCGACAGGATGCTCTTGGTAAACCGTAACTTCCTGTTCCACACTTTTCACCTTTTCCAGCTCGTGGCTGACTTCCCTGGAGCTTTGCTTGATCAGCTGCTGGCCGTTGCCAACAGCTCCGCTACCATGAAAGTTTAAACCCTTAAACCAGTATCCTTGTTACAGCACGGCGCGAGCTTCGGATTCTTTTCTCACTACTCGCTCTGCTGTCAGGCTGTCTTGAGCCTACGTTTGACCTACGGAGATACGCAGTGAAACTGGCGGTAGATTGGGCATGAGGGAAAATTGAACATTCTGTTAAATTTGGACTTGTGGACTTTGCCGTGCACGATCGGGACACAACAGTACTTCGGGGCTGTCCGTTGTTCGACGGAACGAGAACGGCGGCCGGAGCCTTGGATTTGGGCTCCACCGATGGTTCTGGACAGCTTTGGGCGACGGCCCACTGTTGTCGTGAAACGATCGCTGAGGACCCGTAGTTGATGCTGAACGGCTAACGCAGGTAAAGCCTGTGCGCCGCAGCTAGTTTTGTCCTCTTAATCAGACTGTTTCACCGCTGTTTTGTCGTTTGTTTGTTGGTTTGTTTGTTTGTTGGGACCGAGTGCTACAGCCGTAGTCGACGAGGCCCGCTCACGCCAAAAAAAAATCCTTGTCGGCTAGCTGGGTCGGCATACAGACTGAAGGGGCGTTATGAGCCATTAGTCCATTGCCTCCAAGTCATCAGGATGGCTCTGAATCAGAGGGGAGCAAGCCGAGATAGCCCCGCGAGCAGGGAGATAAAACGTCTGACCCAGGTGCGAACTCGGCGCGCTCCTTCGACGGGGCCGGCATGCCCCGCGGCCAGTCCACATACTGCGCCCCGCCTAGCCGTGCCGGGCTCTCGGAACTGGTGTGGCTGTCCCCTCCGCACCTTCACAAAAACTGGATAACCCAACTTTGCCCGTCGGTGCCAATGCAGCTGATGCGGGAGCCGCAAACTGCGCAGCAGGCGCCGGGCTGCTGCGCCCGCTCATCGTTATCACACCCACAGCGCCAGCCAGAGGCGTCTCTGCAACCAGCTACTGCCGTTGTCCATACTGCGGGGTGTGTACCGCTCCATGAGAATCCTCGCAGAGCGCACAACAGCGGATGTGTGAGTGGCAACGCGCGCACAGCTCTGAGGGAGCGTGCAATGCTTAAGATGCAAATCGAACCTAATGACTCCATTTTCGAAATCCACCTTTGTTCCCATCAGCTGCCCAAACTTTGTATCAGAACAAGGCATGTCGCTGTGATTGTTGCAACCCACAAACCTTCTTTCTTGAAGTTGGTGACTTACAGTGTTCAAGCAAGTACGAGTTGTTTGTGTCAATGTGTAATGTTGTTTGCACATCCTTCATTAACGCCAGGCTCGTGAAACTGCAATGCCTCTGCTTGCTTGCTGTGGAATTTCCGATTGGCGCGGTGTGGACTTCGCGGGCTGGTCCCAGAGGGGGGGGTTGGAACCCAGGTTAAACCTGGGTTTCAAACTATTTCTTTCTTCAAGAGCAGGTTTCGAAACCTGGGTTGAACCTGGGTTCCGGAACCTGGGTTTCGAAACCCAGGTTTGAACAACTATTTTGAAGACGGAGTTGTTCAAACCCAGGTTTGAACCTGGGTTCGGAACCCAGGTTCGAACCCAGGTTTGAACCTGGGTTGAACGTCAGGTTCAACCTGGGTTGGAACCTGGGTTTAACCTGGGTTGGAACCTGGGTTCAAACCTGGGTTCAAACCTGGGTTGGAACCTGGATTGGAACCTGGGTTAGAACCTAGGTTGGAACCTGGGAACTTGGGTTTTGAACCTGGGTTAAACTGCGTTGAACTTGAGTTGGCAGGTTTTCAAATCTAAGTGCGCGGAGAGTGCAATTCACAAAAAACGAGCAGGTTAGTATTGCGTTTAAGCCCCCCAAAGCGATTTCGTGAACATGTATTCTCTTCGTTTTTAAGCCTCTCAGGCGATTTTGTGTGGAATGTTCCCGATTGGTGACTTGTCCTTTCTTGGCACTGGAAAGCAATAGCTTGAGGCCATCTAGCTCATCCAACAGAAACCACCACCAGATCTCAGAGCGCGCCAACTCACACTACAAGAGGTCGAAAATACGCCCTTCCGGCAGTTGCAGCACCGGATCACAAAATTGCACTGGCGCAATGGAAACTGCAAGCAGCGGGGTAAGACCCAGTTTGTGTGCTGGCGAAGCTCTTGAAGTTCTAAGGGCTGACTTTACTTCGCACGCCGGCAAAGAGGGACAGCGAGAGAAGTGCAAGTCCGTTCGGCTGGAGAGCAGTTGGCGCAAGGTGCCGTGGCCTGCAATTGCTGCAGGCCTTGGATAGATAGTTGCGAATAATGTGCTGCTTCTCAAAGTCCTCCTCGTCTTCAGGCGAAACGCAGTTGCTGGCAATAATGGGCTTGCTGGTTTCCGACCCGATACCCAGCTTCAAAGCAGGCGAACTCACACCCAGCAATGCAAATTTCCCTCCAAGGTAAGGTGGCTGCCTCACACAAGCCGATCGAATAGAACATAATTGTCAGTGAAGTCCAGTGCATGCGCACACCTGAACAGGTTGACCTTTTGCAACAACTTAGTTCGTGTGCCTCTCGCCAATCCTGCAGATGAGCTCTTGTGAACTCAAGGGTTCAGATGCATTTCAGCGCAGCAAAGTACAGCAGTTTAAGAGCAGTGAAGACTCGGTTTCATGATTTGCATCAAGTCTGCATGGTTCAGACACTTTGTAACTCTTCCACCAAGCTTCGTTCGACTCTTGGACTTTCGACGGCTTGACGAAAAAAAGAACAGAAGCGCCAAACAAATGTTGTTCGGCGGGACTAAAACGGCTGCAAAAGACCATGCTTTGGCTCTCGTTGTCTCAGATCACTTTACGAGCGCAAGAACATTTATCACTTTTTTGCTGAGACGTCCGCACGCAGCACGAACGTAATCTTGTCCACCAGAGCACCGCTGTTTTTGGTCTGTTTGTTCGTCGCTTCTCGCGTCATCATGGTCGTCTCGTCATCGCATCGTCTCACCTTGCATCGTGTTGTCGTTGTCGTCGTCATCGTCATTGCATCGTCGCGTCGGTTGTCTCGTTTTGAGTCGATCGCTTGCAAGAAAGGCTTTGGCTTTTTTAGTTTGCAACAACGTTCCATCGTGTCGGCAGTGCGTTCTCACGTCGAAACTTGACCAAACCTTGAAGTGGACAGTCCATTGATCGCGGCTTGCCGCTCACCAAGTCATTCAGCCAGTTATTATTCACTTTGAACTTGCCTTGCATAGTCTTGGACAAAGCTGTCCTCGGTTCTGGTGCAACAGACGGTTGTCAGGTTCGCTGGAACTCCTTGCTTCCCACGCCAGTCTGCAAGGCACCGGGCAGCTTTCTAAAAATGGAGGAGATTCTTCTTGTTCTGTTGTAGCCACTCTACAACACGTGGTAGACCAAAGCTAGAAGCTCATCAGAAAGCTCTTCGTACAAATCTGCGGAAAGCATGTCGACCCCGGAGGAATGTCTACGCACAAATCAAATGTTAATCCAAGCCATCTGACTTGCAACATGGATTTCCATTGGCGGGCCTCCAGAAAGGAGGTCCTTGCCGATGGTTTGAAAGAAGTTCAACAGAACGCCTTCTCCAACGAAGCAAGTCCATACGAACTCGCTGCTTGGCTTTTTGTAAAACCGTATCCACCACACAAATGCCAATAAGGCTTGTGGATTCCGTGCACGTCGCTGCAAAACCGGCAGATTTTGTTTCAAAGTTGAAGTTACGCGCGGGGCGAGGAGGCGAAGGCAAGGATGAGGGCGGCAAGGCACTGGAGTCACAAAGTGCTTGTATCTTGCATGTTAACCTGGTCGACCTTGTTTCCCATGCAGACCCTCAGGCGTCTTTTGATCTTGCTTTTGGACTTAAACTTAGGTTCCTTCAGGCTGGGAGTGGCGACTCACTTGATCGTGACGCCGTGGCAGATGGACGTTCCAAAGAGAACAAAGATTTGCATCCAGAAGGCTTTCTCACATAATACTGCTGTGGTTGCCGCTTGAGCCGCCCTGGCACAAGCGTGAACATTGAACAAATCGATTCCGCCTGTTCTCAACCAGCAAGCGCAATACACTGGTTAACAGCTTGTAGTGATGTGGGAACTTTCTGCTCAGGCCAGACATTTGCTGATGAGCTGCCGGGCACATTCCCTGCGGCTTTGAGAATTCAAAGCTTTGTACCCGGCACTGCCACTGGACAACTTCCTAGCATGGGGGCAAAACGTGAGTCGTGAGCTTCGGACCAATGGAAACGAATAACGAAACTGGGGAATTGTTTGCTTTAGACATCTGCTGATGAGCTGGATGGTATGTTCCCATCGGCTTTTGAGAACTCAAAGCTTTGTTCCCGGCAGTGCACATGGACAACTTCCTAGCATGAGCACAAAAAGAGTCGCAAGCTTGTGTTTGGTTGTTTTAGTCGTATCCTCCGTGATTTTGTGTTCTTGTTGTTTCCACTACACCGCTGAGAAAAGCGAAAAAGCAGCATGGCAATGTATGGGGCGATGTGAACGTCAAATTGCGCACACGACTGTTCTGAGATCATGAGAACTCTCCTGGCTGTATTTTATTTTACATGACACTGCCGGGAGGGAGGGTGGCGATCTATGAAATGACAAGTGACAAATGCCAAAGTATTACCACACTTAAATTTTGGCGTTTATTCTGCCTTGTAGAGGGTGGAGGTCACGCAGTCACAGCAGAACAAAAACCAGATCTCCGGCGTGCGTTGCGCCGTCGGTGAAACGATCAGCACATAGAGTGTGTGAATTTCGCTTGTTGAGTTCAGAGCCTCTGGTTTTCCAACGGGTTCAACTGTCACGTAGGTCCCTGTGTTTGTAGACCCGCTGGTGTGCACGACGGTTTTATGTTGATGTAGTTCTTGGCAAGCTTTGAATTGTGGCCGTGGCTCATTGTGGCTCACTTCAAGAAAGCAGTGTTGCTTGGCGTGGTCTTTGGAAAAGTTTGTGTTTGCCTGGCAGCAGGTGATGGCCTCAGCCGTATAATGTCACGAATCGCGCAGCGTTGCGTGCCATGATTGTTGGTTGTGTTGTTTCAGTCCGATGCAAAACTACCGTCCAACTAGGGGTATCGCACACGACTGAGGATGGCTGAATGTGAACGGGAAGAAGGTGGAAGATATTTGCAGATGGAGAGCCAAGGCTAGGAAGATTGGCGTGCGAATGGATTACACTGCTTATCTTGGAGACAATGTCCATTTGTCGTCTTCTTGATGATTTCGAAACTGCGGCCGAGTTGAAACGCATCCCGCATTGCAGGCGGCATCGGCGATCTAGACGATGTGGACGACGGCCCGCAGCGGTCCTTGTGGAAACGAAAGCAACAAGTCTTCTTCTTGTACAGCTCGGACCAAGACTGCGAACCCACGCTCAGGCAACTGAATTTTTGCCAGAGATGCGGCATTCGACTCCTATGTTTGGCATGCTGCCCAGAGTCTGAGCTGTGGTCATCAGACAATTGGTCGGTGCATTTCGTCGTACATGGAACTTACCAGTATATGTTTAGGAACATACCGACATGAAAATTACAGCCAGTGCATCTCAACATATCGGAACAGCTACACAGAACTAGCTTTATGTTAGAGTTCAGACAAGCTGTGAGTCGATGTGTCTTCGCACTTGGTGGAGATGTTGTCGTGATCATTCGGTGGTTGATGCTCCATGGACAGACAAGGTGTTGACATGCTACTTTTTGCCGATGCTGTCCTTCATTCCTTTGGCTTTATTTGGCGGAGCTTCTCTTCTGCAATTGGAGAACATGCTGTGGGTTGCAACCATCGAAGACTGTGCCATTGCTGTCGTAGGGCTTTTAATGAGAGAACTCGGCTTTCGAACGGATGAAGACCCTCAGCTCACATCGGCTTGTTCCAAGATCCAAATGCCGAGCCCATGGGAGAAAGGCCCTGCCCTCGGAATGGTTTTTCCGAACCTTGCGTACCCATCTTGGGAAGAAGCCGTCCACTCAGGTTACAACAAGGAGGCGCCGCTTGCCTCTATCCCGTCGGCAGAGATGCCTACCGGGAGATGGTGCCCGTACTGCGAGGTTGAGGTGCTGGGCTGGCTGTGCTTCACGGGGCATCATTATAGATTCGCAGATGTGAAGCACATTCCTTCAGGCAAAGACTTCTAGTTCATTTTCCGGATGTCCGTCAGGTACTGGAACCTGCCCTTAGTCACCTGCATTCTGCTCTTTCTTCCGACGGGCATCGTAGCGGTTCTGTGCTCCCTGCACGGATTCGCAGCTTTGGCCTGCTGTCCTGCGATGCATGCCATGCATGCTGCTTGTTTTCAGGTACCAGATCAAGATGAGGACCATTCGACAGCAGCGGATGAGTCACAGTCTGGCACCTGATTGCATCTGACCAGCAGTAGATTCATCGGACACGCACGTTCCAGTTTCACAGAAGGAATCTGAGGACTCAGATCGGACAGAGCAGCCGTGTTGAAGAGAGGCCATGGCCTTGTGATGCCTTGGTAGTGCTCCACTCTGTCCGACTACTGTGCGGTTCCACAAAGCCTTGGTGGTCCTATGCTGCCACCTCTGAGGTCTAGGTGGCGCGAACTCGGCTTTGCATCCCAAACCTGGTACTTGCAAGTGATTCGACATCAAATCCTCGCATATCTGGAGCACGAGCCACGACAAGAATGTTGAGAGTATACTCTGCAGTGCTCAGATGCCTGTCGACGCTGCCGTGTCAAGGACGATGCAGTTCCTTTTAAATCTCCGATCACTTGGCCATCTTGCTTAGTTGTGAAACAAGGTCGAGAGGGAGATTTAAACTGCAAATGCGGTGCGGACGCCAAAGGGTCGCGTTGTTGCAAAGCCCGAAGTGGAGCCGAGAGAGTGGCTCAAGCAAAAGGGCAGAGCAGAGCAGAGTCTTGCCACGCATTAGTCAACTTCTTCTCAACAACAGGCAGCAAGTTATCCCTTGCATTCGGCTGGACTCAACTCTTTTCGAACCGGAAGGTGCCAGAACTTCAGCAGACCATAGCAGACCAGCAGGCTGTTCGACGATGTTGTTGATTCTTGCTCATACCGCCATGTAGCCCGCGCTGGCCAGGCTCTTCCACTCTCTCGGTAGCTTAGACATGCAAGCTGCGACTTAGGCACTCTCGTTGCCTCCGAAACGAAGGGCGAGCAGCCATGGCCGAGGAGGGAGCAGCTTGTGACGTGGGTAGGTGCAAACGAAACCTGGAGTTTTTTCTCAGGACGAAGTCGTCCGGGACTTCAAGAAGTCGCTGAGTAGGAACGGCTCTTTGCGGCAGGGCCAGGCAGAGTGCATTCCACAATGGATCTATCCAGCAGCCTCCCACTGCAGCCGCAGGCTTTCGGCCAGAACGACGACTTCCAGGCAAGCATGGTGCTTGAGATGCACCGGTTGTGCAGACCTTTCCAAGCGGCCCAAGCCCCTCAATTCGGATTCGATTTGGGAGCCAGAAGTCCCGTCGAAGCAGTGCGTTGCCACCAATTTGAGACGCGCAGAGCCAGTTTGTTGGCGGCGCTACAGTTCCACCAAGCGGTCAGCGAAGAAAGCTGTGTCTCGAGAGGTCCGCTGCCAGCGCTCTCCTAGCCTTCCGGAGCTGTCAGGCTGGGCTTGCCGGTGTCAAGTTATGTACCCAGATTTCCCCCCCAGTCCCCTCCTCTTCTTATCATTATTGTTGGCCCCCTCCCAGATGATGATACTGACCACTGTATTAGTATTGCCAGTTGTCCCCCCAGCAAAACCCTATCCCAAGCGCTCATACTGGAATGGGAAACCATTGCATTAGTTTCGTTTGCGGCTCGTGTTGTCGTTCAAATTATGTCTTGCTTCATTGTTATTATTGTTCTTCTTCTTCTTATTGCTGTTGTTGTTGTTGTTGTTGTGGTTGTGGTTGTGGTTGTGGTCGTGGTAAGCCTCTCGGCTCAGGAAAGGTCAGGCTAGTACAGTTGCCTTTTTCCTTTCTTGCCATGGCATTTGTCAGCGCCTGAGCAGTCCCGGTCCCAAGTCCGGGAGGGAGTATTAGATTTACAGCTCTCTAACATCTCCCAGAGGTGAGGGTTGTCGGTATTGCGAAGCCGACAGGAGCCGTACTCAACATGAGTGCTGCGAAACAGCCTAGTGGTTCGACCAAGCATCAGCCCGTTCCTAAAGGGAAGGGTAAACGCTCTTATCAAAGGGCAGCACGTAAAGCTCTGCTTGAAGGTAGTGCGGTCTACAAGGGAAGGACGATGTCGTCAACAGAGCTTGGAGTTGCTCCGGCACATGTAAAGCCCACCAATCCCGGCAGAAGGACTCGGCCTTCAAAATTTACAGAAGATAAGAATCTCAGCTATCTATCCTGGAACGCAGGATCTCTCACAACAGCAGTTTGGGAAGAGTTACTCTCCGTACTGCAAAGTGCAGCATTTCAGGATGTGAAGCTGGTAGCAATTCAGGAAACACACTGGAGGGGCTCATGGCAATTCAGCAAGTCAGGTTGGCACGTGATCAGCTCTGGTTCCACAGGGGAGAAGGGAGCCGGGGTCCTCATAATGGTGCACTCCACGCTGTGCAAGTCACAGGATCTTCGCTACAACGAGGTTGTTCCAGGAAGAGTTCTCCAGGTCCGGGTGCCGAGCAACGGCATCTCACTGGACGTCTTCAGCTGCTATCAATACGTTTGGCGCTCTAAGGAGACAGTCGCTCAGAATAAGGAAACCCGGAAGCAGACCCTTCACGCCCTAAGTAAGTCCATCCGAGCTGTTCCCAATCGCAACACTCTCCTTGTGCTAGGAGATTTTAACTCCTCGCTCAAGACCGACAACAAACACGTAGGGCCATGCACGATCCAGGCTTGCAGACTAGGGCATCGCGGATCTAAGGATCTCCAGACCCTACTGTCGGAGCACCAGCTAGTCGCAACCAACACTTGGGGAGTGCATAGACCAGCCACCCACGAACAAGGCAACTCTGTTTCACAGATTGACTTCTCGTTTGTCAGGATTGCACAGTCCCAAGGCCCTGCCAGGTTTTGCCGGCCACTAAGGACCTTCCCAGTGGCATCCTGGAGGGATGGTAGTAGGCATTTCCCCCTTCTTGGTAAACTGAGGCACAGCAGGAGATACTCCGCCCAAGCCTCAAAACCCTATGACCAGCAGGCAATGGAGGACTGCTACAGACACCGTTCCCCGAAAATACAGGCATTTGCCAGGGAGGTAGACTCCCTCCTTCAGGATCATCCCCAAACCTGGCAGAGTCTCCATCAAGCAATGAACTCAGCCCTCGCGACTCACTTTCCCAAGAGAAAGGGAGCAGCACAAAGAACAGATCTCAGCATTTGGGCAGAGCGCACAGTGTTGCGCTCACTCCCAATGTCAGTCAAGGTCTTAGCAGAGTTCTTGCCGGAGTTGCAGGTCCGAATGGTATTTCGCTGCTGGCTGTCGCTGTCTCAGCAAAGTGCACAGGCGAGGGTAGCAAAGCGTCAGAAGCAGGAAAGGCGACGACAGGAAATAGATGAACAACTTGAGCAGGCAGAGCTTAAATCCAAGCAAGACGGGAGTCATTCCCTCTACAAGGTGATCAAGCGCTTCCGGTCGGGGAGGCCTCAGGAAAGAGTTCAGCTACGTGACTCAGAGGGTCGCTTCCTAACAGCCAAGGAAGAACGTAGACAATTAGAGGAATACTCCATTGAACTGTTTGGAGCAGGGGACGACTTCCCGCTCACAGGGATACAAGGCAGCCTGCACATCACCGAGCAAGAAGTTCAAGAACAGCTAGGCACTATAAAGCTTGGCAAAGCAGTTCCTAAAGAAAGTCCTCCCATAGTAGCTTGGCGCTCCCTAGGCCCCAACGCTATTCGGCTTATCTCGGACACTCTCAATAGGGAGGTCACTGCAGGAAGGCTTTCGGACAGCGTCACCTCGTCACAGATCTCTTGGCTCCCAAAGCCCCCCAAGAAGCCAGATAAGCCAACATCACTCCGTCCGATCGGGGTGATAGCACCTGAGGGCAAGGTCCTGGCAGGACTTGTGAGGCAGAGACTCAAGTCCACCCTCCATCAAGCAATGCAAGGAGTCTCTCAGTTTGGCTTCGTACCAGGTAGGGGCACAGAGGAGGCGATCTGTAAGGCCCTCACACATGTGGATCAGGCCAGGTTCAGGCAGGCCCTTACAACTAGAGCGGCTGGTAAGGGACAACAGGGGCTTAAGCTCAGGGGCAGTCTCACGATGAGCGTTGACATGAGCAAAGCTTTTGACACTGTGGACAGGCTACGATTAAGAGAAGCCCTGGAAGCTGAACAAGCAGACCCTCTTCTTATAGAGGTGGTGGGCCATCTCCACATCAAAGCCTTGTACAAGATGACAGCCAGCGATCAGAGCTTTGAGATAGCCACACGCAGGGGAATCAAGCAGGGATGCAAGCTTGCACCTTCCCTATTCGCCTTTGCATCCGGGCTTCTCTTTAGGAAGCTCTCTGGAAAAATCAGCCCCCCCGAACTAGTTAAACTTCTCACCATGTATGCGGATGACAGCTTGATTCAGTCGCATTTCGAGTCTGAGTCTGGCCTCATTACAGCACTAGGGTACTGCGACCTTCTTCTGGATCAATTGGTTGAACTTGGGTTCAAGGTCAATCCGTCCAAGTCAGCAATACTGCTGCAGCTACAAGGAGGTTCAGCCTCGACAATTAGGAAAAAGCTATTTCGCCAGGTAGATGGAGAGAAGTTTGTGGAACTCCCTTCGGGCAAGTTGATATCGCTGCGGTACCAGGTCCCATACCTGGGGGTCATTCTTTCTTATCATGACTATGAAATGAAGACCCTTAAACATCGGCTGTCATCCAGTAAGCTAGCAATGTCAGAAGTCGCCCATGCAGTTAGGAACCATCGAGTCCTATCAGACAGACGTCGTCTGTCAATTTGGACAATAACTGCGTGGGCCTCTGCTCTGTATGCCCTTCACGTGGTAGGACTGACACAGCAGGGATTGCAGAAGCTCCATTCACACATGATGTACCAACTTCGGTTTGTCCTGCGGAGCTACTCCCAGGAAACGAAGGAATCCAACCAGGAGTTACTCCGGAGAGTACGGATTCCTCACGTGAAGGAGCAGCTGCAAAAGAGGCTACACAGTTCATTAAGAGACAGCAACACTCAGATCCTCAGCTCCTCCCACACTACAAGCTGCGCGCTGAGGCAATCAGCCAGGCTCTGGAAGGCCTTGCCATTGACTTCTCCTCGCAATCAGTAGAGGATAAGATCCTGACCTGCGGCGAGTGTGGAGCATGTCTCTCTGGTACCGGGGCACTCCGTCGCCACCTGCAGAAGGCCCACCCAGATTCGCAGCAAAGCTTGAAAGGACCCAGATTTGACCCTATTTTGCATTCAATGCCAGGGTCAGCAACTTGCATCGCCTGTAGAGCAACATTCCGAACAGTGTTCTCTCTGCGCAAACACGTCGAAGCTTCTACATGTCCTCGGGTAGAGCTCTTGCTTCGACAGCAGGAAGAGCTCCCTCTAGAAGCCCAGAACCGGATTTCACTTACAGAAAGTCTACAGTCTGATGCTCAGGAAAATCCAGAAGGAGCAGCTCGAAATCCGGTGTTCCATGATTACCTGATGGAGCACTGTGCACTCTGCGGTCAGGTCCTTGTTGGTCAGAAAGGAGCCAAACAGCACCTAAACAAGCAGCATCCTGAAGTGATGGCCAAGCTTGAGAAAACTCTCCAACCAAGACTTGCTCAGTTCAAGGTCTTCTTTCACAAAGGAGATAGCTGTCGCTATTGCAAACTCCGTGTGGATGCCCCGGGTAGACATGCTCAGCAGTGCGTTCCACTACTGCAGGTGCACGTACTGCAGGAGGTAGCGCGTCAGCAGCTCAGTAAGCAGCCCCGAGAATATACTCGAGCAAGGCCCACGACCTCGGCGAAGACAGCCACAAAGAAGCCCACAGATTCAATGCCAGGTATTCCCCTTCCCGAATTTAGACTGGAAGGCTTTCTCCTGCTAGCCAACACTCGCAACCACTGCTATGCCAACTCAGGTCTACAGTGTCTGCACTGGCTATCTGATCCCACAGAGGCGCCTTTTCACGAGGCATCTCGGATCAGTCTACTCGCGAGAATAACCCCTGAACACAGAGTCTTCTCGGAGCTCACCACGGGCTGGCTCTTTGACGGAGGACAGCATGATTCTGCAGAGTTCCTGCAGCAAGTGTTTCGGAATCTCTCTGCATCAAAATTTGGACAGTGGGAAACTCGAGCATCAGTTCCAGAGGGTGTGATAGTCGATGAAGAAGGGGGTTCTCCCATTCATCTCGCCACGGCGATCAAGCCCAACCTGCAGGACATGCTAGTGGCATGGTCGTCTCAGGAGCGCTCATGTGCTCTCATAGAAGCTGCACAACAGGTGTGCTTAGCCTTACCGAGATTTGCAGGTGAAGCAAAGGATCACAACTGCATTGCCATTCCACAGCAAGTTCAGATTCCTGTCTTCCTAGATCACACTTCCCGAGTTTCCTTCTGTACCTACACAACTGAGGCAGTAATCATTCACCTAGGCATGGAGGCCACTAGTGGTCATTATCGAGCAGCAGTACACAAACTAGATTCTTGGTATATTGGCGATGACTCTCACCCTCCTAGCCCCTGCACCCTTGAAGATCCCCTGCTGCAACAAAATTGTTACGTCATTTTCTTATCTCGCAGCGCCGTCTCTCACGAGCTCCACGCCGTAGACATTCACCCGAACAATGTCTCTGCAAGAGCTCTTCCAGCGAGCCTCGATGGATGAGAGCTTCTCCTCTAAAAGGGGAGAGGCCGCCCCCTCAGGAGGAGATTCTCCCCTGAAACGCCAACGCGGTGGAGTTACTCCCCAGCAGGGCGGCAAAGGACAAAAAAGAGGGGGCAGAAGCAGGGGACGAGGAAGCGGAGGTCGAGGGAGAGGAGCAGCCAGAGTGCAAAACGGGAACGGTGGAAACAATCACCAGGCACAAGGCAATGTATCGCAAGAGCTGATCAACGCAATAGCGCGGCTGGCGCTCCGACATGATGAGCAAATCACAGCGATCGCCTCGGATGTGACATTCGTCTCTTATGTCCGAACCGAAGATCACTCGATCCTACCTCATCTTTACGAGGAATCTCAGCGAATCAAGAACAGTCCCATCGGGATTCCTCCCAGGGCAGCTTTGACCCTGAAGTTTCTCCGTGAACTCAAGGAGAGATTGGTGACTACCAGCCGTGATAAGAGCATACAGGAGCGCCTGCAGAACGATGAGCTGATGACGCAGGACGGCGAATGGCCGTTCCTGGAGTGGAGCCCCACCGATCAGAAGATGACCGAGACGGTGGAAGACCCTCTCACCACGGCTCAAGTCGTTTCAGGCCTGGGGGACGCAATCACTAGAATATCCTCAGATCCGGAACACATCAAGCTCTTCAAAACCTCGCGGCCATTGACCGAAGGCATGACGGGAGGTCCGGTCCGAATCCAGATCCAACTGTCAACCAGGGCGGCCACATCTGAACTGCAGGAAACCTTGCAGTCCTTAATTGGCAACACTGCATTTTCGCTCATAAACGCGGATTTCCAGCGAATGGGAACTCAGCCATCGCCGCTGGTTCGTCAGATTCGCGATTTGCTTTCCTAATCTTCTCCAGAGGACAAGATCTCTTCAGCTTTGCCCCACGAGTGGGCGGTACTGGAACCAAGAGCTCAGTAGAAGCGAAGCAAATCTCACGAAGAGGAGTTGCTCCCACCTAGCCCCTTGCCCTAGCATGCTCATGCTCGTGAGGAGATTGAAGCGTCTTCGACGAATGGCGAGGAGGCCCTCCCGCGGAGCACTGCACTCATGTTGGCACCGCTTGAATTGCTGCACATGTTCCTCCATGACGAAGCTCTCAGGCTCAAAAGCTAATCAATTAGACTGTGGTTCAACTCCTCGACCATGTATGATCAGACGCCAACTCGACTGGCCATGATGCTGCTCCCGACGATAGCAGCGGTGCACTTTTTGCACCAGAAGTCCCAAGGTGTGGAGATACTCCCCTGGGCCGTGCTCACAGAGCTGCTAGAGAGAGTGAAGGGGCTTGGGCTCATCACTAAGGATGAGATCCTGAACCTTGCCGTGGAGATACTCCCGGAAGGTGGGATTCGAAAGGTGCTCACACACCTCCACTCCATATCGGGCATCGATGAATGGGGACAAATCCGGCACAGAAGACGAAGAGCCCTGGTCGAACAGGGGATGCAGTACCTCTCTTTGGTTCGCATCCACGCTGGAGACCTGATTTCCCCAGCAAGCCTCGGTTACCACCGGTACGACTTGGAGATAATGGAACGAGAATCCCATATCACGGGATACATCGCCAAATATCTCCCTGCTGAATACCAAGAGGCCTATCAAGCTGATGTGCAGACGTTGAGGTCTCAGTTTTTTGCTGAAGACGGCAGACTTAACCTGGCCTCGGCGACGTGGGAGGTATCTTACAATCACCTCATGGCCGCCACTTCCTGAGCCAAGTGAGAAGAGGAGATGCTCCCTAAGCAAGAGCTCCTGTAACATAGAGGAGTTTCTCCCTCGTTAGGCGTAGAGCTGGCGGAGTTACTCCCCAGGGGTTTTTGAACTAAAGAGTCACAGGTGGAGCTTCTCCCCTAGTTGGTGGAGCTTCTCCCCCAACGAGGGGTGTACAGCTGGCGGAGTCTCTCCCTAGGGGTTTTTAAAAGCTTTGAGTCGCTGCCTGCAATAATTCTGCCTGCACTGAGCTACACTGAGCCAACAGCAATCCACCATCCGTGATGCAGGTCTCCTCGTGGTGGTCTGGAGCTCAGTGGCCTAGGCCCAGCTGCCTGCTTAGAAGCCAGCTTGAGCCAACAACCGCAGCTTTCTCTCAAGACTCAGCATCATGTCCAGACCTGAGTCAACACAGGATCCCTCGTTTCAAGCGGAGTACGAGGAATTCTGCCAGCGACGGATACGTGAACAACTTCCGCATGTCACGTATCGCAATTTCCTGCGCCAGTGGAGGCGCTCCGCTCGTGCTCACGGCGAAAGCTATCCTGCATATAAAGGAGTCTCTAAAGGTACTGGTGGACAGGAAGAGCTGGGAAGCGGAAAGGGTGGAGTCACTCCCCCTCCTCCTCCTTCCAAGAAAAGAAGTACAGGGCAAAGCGAGGGTGGAGATACTCCCCCAGCAGCAAAGGCCAAGAGTGGAGATCCTCCCTCGGGGGACCCCATCACGGAAGCTGCGATCAAAGTTCTTCAGTCAGCTGGTTATACCCCCTTTCCCAGTCTGATTTCAGACTGTGATGGGAACATCACTGACCTGAACAATCACCGAATTATGGTGACAGTAACTCAGCAGCTGCGAGATGGCCTCAATCAGGTGGAACGACCCTCCCCGGAGGTAGCCAATGCTCTCCTGGAGACCTTCCTGGCCTCTCGCCGGGGACTTGCCAATGAGCCTCTGCATCCGAAGCTTGGATATCCCACAGCTGAGGAGAATGGGTGGTTTCGTTTTGAGTATTCTTCACCGAACATTCTTCCTGCAGGGGACAGCGAGGTTGCGTTCCACGGCACACACCTGGAATGTTTGCATGGGATACTGGCCACAGGCAGGCTACTACCTTCGACACCTGACCTCTCCGGCACGCGAAGCTTCGAGGCACGACCAGGCGTGTATCTTCACAGGATGTCAAACAGGCATCTTGCTGCCGGTTACAGTTGTCTGGTGAGGATAGGACCTCGGCACATATTCGTGCGGCCCATGTTTGAGGTGGAGGCTGCGCACTCTGGATCGCAAAAAAACGTGGTAAGAAAACAAACCAACTGATATACTCCTATGATGCAGTCAAAATCCGAGCGCTGCTACTGCAAATATCAACCAAGGAGACACTCACCTTAGGTGAGTACCTCCGAGAGTGGAGTGGCTTGTTGGAGATACCACTGAGACAAGCACGGGAATCCTTTTTGGCGTTGGGATACGAGCTGCCTGGCGAAGCCTCGTCAAGTGGAGTCAAGGAAGGAGGAGTTGCTCCCCTTCCGGTTTGTGAGCAGGCGTCCAGCTCACAGGGTGGAGTTTCTCCCCCGACCATGGCGTCAGAGATTGACCACAGCTCAACAACGCCACGTAGCTCCACTATAGTGGCCTGGGAGGGCCAACCAGGCGATCTAGGGGAGTATTGCACTGCCTCTACGAAGCCGGAGACCAGCTTCTCGTTCGAAGTCTCGAAGGCTCTAGCAGCTTCGCTCCGGCACGGACATAAACCCTACATCAGCGTCACTTCAGCTGGTTGGGCCAAATTAGAGGACGTCCTGAGATGGCCAAGAGTGCAGGCCCAGCACGCCACGGCAGGTGACTTCATGGAGGTCGTTCGGAGTAACGCAAAAGGCCGGTACGAGCTGGGCGACTGCCAAGGCCAGAAGTACATCAGGGCTCTGCAAGGACATTCTCGCTCTGATGTGGACTCCAATGAGGTGTTGGAGGAACTCACGGAGGAGATGCTCCCCAGAATGCTGTATCACGGCACATTCTGGTCCTTGTATGACTCCATACGCCAACGAGGCCTTCTGCCTCAGAACAAGATTTCCAAGGGCCGCGGCAAAGGCGGACGTGGCAGAGAGGGACGACAGCATGTTCACTTCGTCTCGGATCGGGACTATGGGAGACCTGGTGTTTCTGGATTCAGAGATAGCTCGTCGATGCTGGTGGCGGTCGATCCACGCAGAGCCATGCAGGTAGGGGTGCAATTTTTCCGTAGCAAGAACGGCGTCATTCTCACCCCTTCTGAAGTGCCCCCTTCTGTCATAGAGTACTACCAGAGCCTGAAATCAGGTACTAAGTACGGAGGCGACAACAGGCCGCTCTGATCGTGAGGACCCTCACCTAATGGTGGAGTCCCTCCCCACACTGATAATGCAGCTGCTCACGCAAAAATCTGTGTTATGAGGCTGAAGGTCACTTCAATTTCATCACCAGACAGCAAGTATACCCCGAGGTCGCATGTGAAGCTCCGTGCGACGTCGTGGGCCCGGATCCGCAAGTGAGTTGTTAGCCAAAAGTTTTCTGGAAGCTCTACTTGCCTTCTCGTACAGGCTCAACTCACCAGCTGTCTCGACTGTAGAAGCCATGCCTGAAACACCGAAGAAGAGTGGCAACAGAGCGACCTCCCGAACCCCTCCTCCAGTGCGACGTCGGCCCCACCTATCCAGGTCGCCGCCAGCCAGTGACTCCATTCGGGAGTCCGACTCCGAAGACACAGCAGCCCCTAAAGCAGCCCCCAAAGCAGCTGGGCCTAAGGGCCCGCCGCCTCCGATGCCTGTTAACCTGTCAGGAAGTGGATCTAGCACAGATCGGACACCGGGACCAGGTAAGGCACCTGGAGTGCCAGTGAAAGGTGGAGTCCCGGGAGGAGTTTCTCCCCTGGGACCACCGCCAAAGGCTGTGACCTCAACGATCTCCCATCCAGGGACAGGAGAGCTTCATGTCACCAGCACAAGTCCGGCAGGAGTTGCTCCGCCATCTACAAATAGCAACAACGGGCTGGAAATGGCGCCTGGCCTGCCTTTACTGAGTGTTTCATTGCCTCACCGCCTCTACTATAACATAGAGCTAGTGGTTCGTACCGAGCCTTCACAGCGAGGCTAGACACTCTCGCGAGACAGCAGTGTGCAAAATGGACGTCGCCAATCAGTCAGCGATACATTGCAAATCAGCCGGTTAACTACTTCATTAGTGCCAGAGTCTGCAGCTCGAGTCACTGACGACACGTCCGATTCCGACTTCATTGCTTGCAGCCTTGAGGGGCGGAGCGTGTGCGAGTGCTGTGTTAAGGCACGGCTCGTCATGAAGTGACCGCGCAAGTAGCAAGCAGAGCAGCTGGTCGACCCCTCGCAAAGCGTGGACGTTAAGTTTCACCTCAGACAGTATCCTCCCGCTGCGTGTGAATGAAATGTGGTCGTGGTCGTGGTCGTGGTCGTGGTCGTGGTCGTGGTGGTGGTTGTTGTTGTTGTTGTTGCTGTTGTGGCCCCTCTGAAACCCCACTGCTCGCCCGCGCTTCATTGTTGTTAGTCGCTCCCCGCGGCCCACTCCACCAACATGGTTCCCCCGTGCTGCAAGGTCGTACTCCTGTTATTTCTCCTCGCACTCCAACCAGAATAATGATGGTGGCTTCTTCCCAAACAAGTCCCCCTGCCCCCAGCAGTGCCGCTCCACACCCTCCGCGCACGTCGTCGTCCTGCAAGTCCAAGTCCTACCCCGTAGTCGTGTTGTCGTCGTCGTAATTGAGTGGCAGCAGCGTCACCGTAGGTAGTCGCTGTCAAAAAACTCCTCAGTCTTTTCGTGCCGCCCAGCCCGCAACAATAATGATGTTCTCCCCACAGGAAAGAAAAATCGTAGAAAAAGTCGTTCCCCTCCACTCCTCTCCACCTCCGTCCTCCCTATATACCTCTGCACCCGACATAAGACCCACTCGTACTCCTGTCATCTCTCCTAACCCCAAAAACCAAAATAGCAATGATGGCCCTCCCCCGCCGTCACACCCCGCCCCCTGCTGCCGCTCCTCACACTATACATGGTTCGGATGTAGCCACCGTGTCATCCTGAATTACTGAGGCCTCTTCCTCCACAAAGACTAGTACTGGTTCCCCTCTCCCCAGTCAACCTACTCCTTCACGGTGGAGTTAGTTAGGGACCTGGCAAAGGAAATAAGACGAATACCCTTATGGACGCCTTGCACAAGCATGTTGGCGTGTGTGTCCTTCTTGCCAGTCGAGCCCTTGTTTCCGGAACTTGGCCGGGCCAGCGCCGGATGCCCAGAGCACTCGAGCACAAGAGGGGCTCTCAACCAGTCTGTGCCGCTGCCATCCAGCGCTGTAAACGAAGACGGCTTGAGGACATCGCGCAACCAGGTGGCTTCCGACGCGAGCATGTCTTGTGCTGCCCTCAGGCTGCTGCACGAGACCAGGGCGATCGGTGACTCTCAAATCGCTGCAAACTGGTCATCCTGTCCAGGCGCCGGGCACCGAATGCTGCGGCGGAGCGACCGCTGCTCGAGTCGTGCGGCACATAGAAAGACCCGCCCACTCATGTGGGTCGTAACATGTGAATTGGCTGAGGATGCTTGACCCGCGGTTGCAGCACTATTTCGCGAAGAATCTGGAGATGCAGGCGCTTCAAAGCAAGTAGCCGAAAGCACGCTGGCCGGCTTCTTGGTTGACGGGCAGGCAGAGTCCTCCTCGGCATCGACCGTTAGCGTGGGCGCCTCCAACCTTTCGACGGTGCCGCGCACAGGAAATCAAGTGATTTCCTGCGCCAGTTGTTGGGAGAGTCTGGACTTGGCATCGTTAGCTCTCATCCAGTCCAGTCACGTCCCGAGTTCCGTCGCTTTAGAGACACAATTATCCCAGTCAGTTGCAGTGGTCGAGGTGCTCGTCATTCTCAAATCCACCGTGGGTCGGAAGCTCTGGCGTCGTCTGATGATGCACTGGTTTTGGTTACAGTCGCTCCTGCCAGCTCATTGACAAATTGAGGGCTCTTCGCCCTTCTTGCACTTGGCTCCAGCCTGTTGTGAGTTGTCAGCCCCCAGTGTCGGACTCCATCCGTGACATGGCGGTGGCACATCGGAGAAGCCGCGGAGCCTCCGCACTGTCTGCCCTCATTGCAGCAGGATTTGTGGGTGCATCGCTGAGCTTTGTGGCAGGCTTTGCCAGCGGCCCCCGCCTTCAGTGGCTTGCAGCGCGGGGTGCTACCGTCACAGATGTGCAGGTGGAAACCGAGGCAACCAGTCCGGCTTTGAAGGATGCCAAGGAGCGCCTGATGGACCTCCTGGAGGACAGCTCTTTGGAGGAGGAGGTTCTTCGCCCCGAAGGGAAACCCATGCGAGGCAGAGTGGACGAGGCCATCATCCGCTTGGAGAGGCTAAACACCAATGAGGAGCCCGTCTACTCTGTGGACTTGGACGGTACCTGGGTGGTGAAGTACACCGGCTCATACGCACCGGGCTTGTTGTCTTCCCCAACGCGTGAGCTGGCGCTCTTCTTGTACGGCGGAGGCTTCTCTCTTGGGAATGCCTTATCCTCCTTTGCCCAGGGCTTCTGGGGTCAGACAGCAGGTGTGAAACTTGGGTCCAAGACGGTGCAGATCACCGGTGGCCGAGACGTGGAGGCATCCGCCGAGGTTGAGGTTGCCGGCCGAAAGGAGACTCTGAACTACAAGGCGCGAGGAAGACCTGAGAGAGAGAGAGAGAGAGAGAGAGCCACCCCGTTAAACTGGGGGGGTGGGCAGAGCCTAAAAAATGTAAAGCAGTGTACTGTCATGCAGTCTTAGTCTTCGGCCCGGGCCTCAGAGTGATAGTGACCGTGCAGTTGCTGTGCTACTGTAATGGGGGAAACTAGCTGTGTTTGTTGTGAGCAACTGCCAGAAAAGGGGGGACCACGTGAACAATACCATCACTTTCCTTGTTGTGTTTGGACAGAGTGGTAACCCCTAGCTCACGTAGCCGAGACCAGGGAGCAACCACAGGGGGGGATCCACACTGATGCCTGATCGTCGTTTCTTTCATGCTGTATACTTGGCAAGCAGTGTGGTGAACCCCAGTGCCCGTACAGCCGAGCCTTCGGGGGAAAATCCCTCGTAGGGGTCAGACCTCCCGCGACAAGCGGGTGTGCGCGCGCGCACGGGGTGATCGGCCTGGACGCTGTCGTGATCCCCAACAAGCCCGGAAGAGAGAGAGAGAGAGAGAGCCAGAGCCCCGCTGCCTATTAGAATTTTGAGGCGGCGCCTTGAGGAACTCGGAACTCCTCTACCTTCCACACTGGCGAAAGAAAGACAAAGACATCCACGGCGAAAGACTGCCCATTTTCTCGTTCGCGAGCAAATCCACAGAGACCGGTGGCAAGCATGGGAGGACAGAGGTTTTCGCCTTCGGCTGCATGGAAGAAGAAGAGACCTGACACCATCTGACACCCAAGCACTGAACCACGCATTGCATGTGGGGGGTGGGGATGCTGGACTGTACCATCTTGCAGAGAGTCCGAGTCCCAGACAAGTGGTGAGTGGGTGACCGCCCTTCTAGACTCACCTTGCCTCCGACAGTGCTGCTTATTTGTGCTTTCGGGAGTTGTGAGCGACACGAGTGGTCCACAGGCAGAGCTGATGCCCCTGAGTTCGGCGCGGATGAGCGAGGAGGTCGTTTCCGTGAAACTGCCCGAGCCTATCGGAAGCCAAGAACTTCCGTTGGAGCTCCGCCGCAGCATCCTGGCCACGTCGCTGCGCTTACGACTTAGGACCTAGGACAAGCAGTGCCTCCTGTAGCCAGAGGGTGCAGATGGTAGTCGCAAAGAGCATTGCTTTCAGGTGAGCACCAGTAGAAATGCAGGTTTGGCAAGTGTGATGCAAGGTGACCTACCTCGACGACGAGGTCATGGTCGTCAGAGACGAGTCCGGTGTGCCGGATGTCTTGGTGAAGAAGTTCTCTGCCCCAGCTCCCCCAACGATGGAGGCTGAGGAGATTGTCGCCAACGCAACAGCCACAAACTCATCGAGTGACGAAGACAGAGCCTTGCTCGATGCAGCAGAGTCGGAGGCATCTTAGAGTAGCATTTTCACGGTCCATGTCGACCTATTTCGAAGCTCTTTCAGCACCTGAGGGACTGCTGATTACTCATCTCGTTTTCCATGTGTCCACGGTGAGCTTGTAGTTCCGGCACGTGACATCGTGGACCCAACTCTTCGGGGGCCATGTGCCATGCTTGCAGTTGGCATGACGCCTCCTGGCACGGTAAGATCCGCACAGTCACGATCCATAGGCTTCGACATTGTGCGGACACATCTTCATTACGTCTCCTTTACTTGCAAAGTGCAAGACAAATTCCACACCTGGAGCTAGTCAGTATTTCCCGATGACACGAAAACAGTTAAGAACAGTTTCGTCAAGTAGAGGAAATGTGCATCCATGGTTTTCGCTGGCCCAGTGCCTGCCAAAGACAATTCGTTTGTTCACAGACCCTGACTGTGAGGTGCAGAGCCATTGCAAAAACTTGCAGCTGGCGTGATGTGACGTGCTAGTCACTACTTGAGCCTTGAGTCACTCGAACTTCTTCCCCTAAGGCCTCTGTTTTCCAACCCTGCAGAGAGTCCTTTCCAGGTGGTACTCTGATCATCATCCCGGGTGCCTTCTCGCGGACCGGTATCCTTCTGGCTCCTTTGTGAGTCTGGCCAAGTATTGTTGCACGGACGGTATTGGCCACTAGCCTTTCCGAAAGCCCGCGCCAGGGAGCTGATTTTCATCGGCGGTGTGGAAATTTACTGCTCCTCGGATGCAGCCATGTGTGCCTCACACCATGGCCTCATATGTGCAAAACGAAGAATGAAGTAGCGCTTCGTTGACTGGCAGGGACAGCTTTGCAGCTGAGGCATGGTTCTCCTCGTGAGGCAGGATCCTCAACATTGGCACACTCGACAGGAGAGTCTCTGCTAGAGAAGCAGTAGGCAGCACCTCCGTATTTATGTCCGAGTCCGGCCTTGCTTGTCAGAGGTGTGTTCGTGCACTTGGTGGTGGAACCTACGGCGACATAGCCAGGCCATTCAAACTTCAGCATGCGCACAGTTCGTTGAGTCAGGTCCAGGTGTTGCTGTTGTATGGCACCGGAACATAGGATGTCAAAGTGAGGTTCAAATTTCGTTCAGTCCATGGGATATCATGGGATGCCAAGCTTTGAACAGCCGGACCTTTCAGCAATCCCTCGGTGCCTGACGTCGTTGCTGCTGTCGAAGAGTTCTTCACGAGCTGCGAAGGCGTGCCATAGGGCCGATGGGGAGTTGGGCTGTGGATCTGAGCATACTGCTCTCCCAGACCGGCTTCGTCTGCCGGCAGCTGAGAGGATGGAAATCAATGACATCGGTGTACCATTAGACTGCATGAGCTGTGCTAGCTCGCTGCACTAGGCTCTAGACACTTCCGTTGTCCCAGGTTCTGAGATTCTTTATGTGGCGCTCAATTGCCACGGCGCTCTGAAGGACAAAGCAAGAGCACTCTGCCACACTTCTGGTCGGTTTCGTATCGTCGTATCGTGGCCTCCGCAGGCGCTCAAACTGTCATCTCCCTTGTGGTTGCAAGCTTGGAGAGCTGATGAGAGCTGTCACCGTCACCTCCGCTTCATGGGTATTCCGTCGCAGAACCTCGAAAACACTGAGCAAAGACTCAGGTCCGAAGCAAACATCATCCTTCTTCAGCTGATTGTTGTTATCCCCATGTCATGGATTCGGCAGCTCAAGTACTTCCAGGCCCGTCCTGGCGCAGTAAGGGCACGGGATCAGTGAAGTACCTGGTCTGGCCAGGTATCTAACCTCATTGCAAACACCACGGATATATCCTCAGAGGGTTTTGCCGACGTCGAATGGCCTAGCATACTTTGGAAGCAGCTGGTGGTGCTAGGTCCTTCTGGCCCTCGCCATCTTGCGCGCACCTCAAGACACTTCAGGCAGTGGTTCGTCGATCGAGGGCCCATGGCAGCGCGATCGTGTCGGATCCGAGGCTGACTTACGCGATCGTCGGCTTGGCTGGTCTGGGGCCTCAGAAATGTCACGACGCTGCAAGAGGTTCGGGATTCGGGCTTGTGACAGGCGATGAGGTTGGCCACGGCATTCAGCTGGTTGGCTGGGCCCTCACATCGAGCGCCGTCGCTCTGTCGTTGAAGCAAGCCACACGAACCTCGCGAGGTCCCAACTGGATGGTTTTCGCTGGCACCGTGGTGTTTTCCTTTGAGTGCATCAACTTTGTCATTCCGATGCCTGCGGCCCGAATAGGGCTGGGGCTCCACGAAGTGCGAGATGAGATGTGGTTCCATTTAGGTATGATGCCCACGAGCAGAAAGAAACGCTGAGACCTAAGTTGCGAGGTATAGGGGAGGAGGTTTGTCCGCGCAGTCTGACTCAAGATTGGCTGTGCATGCTCGAGAGTGCATGGCGGAAAATGGGACAGCGAGCAACATTTTCAGCTTTATGGAGCCAAAGACAGGTTTGCTCCCATTCTTGTGGCAACTCTGCTTGGAAGCTTGGCTGAATTCAGTGCCGTCGTTCGCCTTGTGCGTTTCTTTCTGGACTGGCTGTCAGCCATGCTACAGTTCGGATCCTGCATAGTCCGCAGCCCGGACTAGGCGTTTGCGTCTTGTTCATCGTGCCAGGGGCTTAAATCGCTGGAAGTGTTTGACGGAAAGATCTCGGCTCGTGCTATCACTGTCGGTCCATGGAGGTTCGGAGCTGTGAACTACCTCCGTTACGGTGAAGAGACGAGGTGCCCACTGCCTCTCGTGGCATTGACTGCGGTTGCGAAGTGTAGCGGTGTTGACATCGGTTGATGGTATCTGTTTGGTACATAAGCTAAGGTGTGGATATGGGCCATAGGGGTAGTTCTCGAGATTAGGGTTCCTTGTGGGGGGTCATTGGGGGCCTAAAAGGAATAAAAGAGATCCTCATTTTATTGGAGGCCTACACATAGGTGCTATCTTTCATGCACCAACACGCGCCAGCCAACAACATGCAGTGCACCCTGCCAGGGACGTGATCACATTGAACCTGCCGAAGTCAGGGCCCAAGATGCTGATGGGAACCGCAACTCTCTATGCATGAAAGCAGCTGCAAGATGGGTGAGCAAGACATGGCAGTGCTTCTGAGCTGATCCTGTTTTCGCAGGGGCACCAGGGTCGGACATGTGCTTCCCTTTGCCTTTGCTCTGGCATCACTGCGGGAGACCAAGTTTTTCCCCAGCCTTCCAGCACGGCGCACACTGCCGTTCCATGCATTGATGGTGTTTTGTCAGCACCTTTACTCCAGTAGCGAGTACCAGGAATTTTCTCAGCTGCTGGCGTCACCTGCTCGTGTTAGCCGAAGTCTTAGGTTCAACGTGCCTCTCTTCCTCTTCCCAGTCGGACGGCCCAGCTTCACCGCGATGTTCCGGTTTCTCATGTAGCGCTAGCCGCTAAGGCGGCTACTTTCCTGGAAACGCTGCTCTTCGGAGCTGTCTCAAGTCCTGGCGCCTTGGACGAAGCGGCCGCTGCAAACTGGGCTGCGGTGCCATCGCAGTCCATGCATGTCGACACTTCCGTTCAGGTCCTCAGACGCTGTTGAAGATCAACAGCATGAGGCTGCTTGAAGAGTCGTATGCACGCTATTCAATGGTATCAGTGTAGATTGTGCGTTGTGCGAAAGAGCAGATGCATCCTGGTTTATCTCAACAGCAAGCCGTGTGCCAAGGGCATCGACCTGATTTCAAGCTCTTTTCGCTCTAAGTTTTGGGGCTGTTCATGTCCCAAGTATGACCGCAGTGGTCAGTTGGCACGGGGCTTGTAGGCGAACTCAAGCGTTTGCGCCATCACGGGTTGGGTGCGCAAATTTCTCACTCATGGACTAATTTCCGAAGCTAAGTACTGAAGTACTGCGTGCTGTGCACTCGAAGAAGAGCAGATCTCGTGCCAGGACACTTTTGATTTGTACTTGTGCCTGCTCCTGAGCTGTTCACTTTCGCAGCGGTATGAAGGCCACCAAGCTAAAGCAACCTTGCATGTGGCCAGTTGCTGGAGAAACCATAGCCATGGCACAGAATGTGTTTGCATTCCTTGATTTGCTCTATGCTTGGACATGGATGAGTCTTGAAAGCTGCTGAAGACTCACGCCGATGAGGCCGTCATCTCGCTGTTCGGCAAAGATCGAATTGATGCTTTTATCTCACTGATTGGGTCTTTTTGCTGTGCCAGGGACCTACATGCCGTGCAGATGTAGTTCCGAACCTTCTGTTTGGGAGTTTCTGGCGAGAGACTGGGCAGTGTCTAAGGTGCCTTTGGCTTTCATTTTTCCAATCATTTGCTACATCAAGGCGGTGCAGATTGTGTCCCTTCCTGTCGGTGCAGCTGACGAAATCCCACGAGCACCATACCCAATCCTTTTGTCCAGATCTGCAAGCCTGGCAAAGTGGAGAGCGTCCGGCTCTTGCTTTTTGAGATACATGTGTGTTTCCATGTGCACAACACTGGTGTGCCGGAAGGGTTCTTCCCTTGCCAAGCAGTAGTCTTGCACCTGCCAGTTGGCACCATTGAGTCCACTTGATCGCAGACCTCGGCACACGCTCAGGCGCTGGGTGGAGCTGTGCTTCTCCTGGGTTCCGTGCTGTTTGTCTACACCTCTTGGTCAGCTGTCAAACAGCTTGGGGACCCAGTGAACTCCTGCACGAAGTAGCGCAGCATCAGGTGCGAGTTCCTGTGTCATCTGCTCGATACAGTATCGTAGACCGGTTCTGAAGTGAGCCCGCGATGTGGATGCATCCAATGCCTCTCATCAAGGCTTACTCAGCACACTCATCACTAGCGTTGGGACCTCAGCAGGATAGAGACTTATGCAGCGTTCTTCTGGTGGCGGTGGCTTACCTACAATCCTTTGAATCTTGTTGGCGTGCCACAGAGCCCGCCCTGCATCCATTGGGGCTCAGGTGATGTTGATGATCCTTGCTTGCATCTCACCTGCTGCCACTTGGGCGGTCGATTTGATGAGACCTGGCCAGCTTCCATCTGTTACACGGATAATCTCGAAACAGCCTCGGCATGCTGTTGTGCGAAGCAGACCAGGGTACTAGCTGGATGTGCACAGTTCCGGAGTACTGCAAAGCAGGGGCTGTAAGCGGCAAAGCCAATTGGGCTTTGCCCTCCAGCACGTGCACAAGTTTTATGATCTTTTGAAAGCAGTAGCCATGGCGTGAAGGTAAGGAAATTCCGATGTAACTTCTTGACCTTGGAAGACATTGCCGATTGAAACGCTGAACATTCCCGATGCATCGACTGCTCAGGCAAGATTGCCATATGCCACACTGCAATCTGCAGAAAGCCGGGCATGGAATCAAGCCTCAATGGCCTGCTTGCACATTTCGGGGAACTCGCAGCACTGCGGAAAAGGACTGCCAAACAGACTCGCAGGTTGCAGGCGGATTAAACCATTCTCAGTGTGCTCCTGCAGCACCATGTGTCGAGTGAGTTCTTGCTTTGAGACAGCAGTGCACAAGACCATGCGTGGTTTCAACTGGCGATTGGGCTTCTCTTGGCATCCGGGCCGGGCCGCGAACCCACTGATCAGCGTGGTTTCATCCGGCAGCTTTGAGCTTTCAACCGCAAGCAACGCTTCGAAAACCCACGAAGCTGACTGAAACTTAGCTCCCTGACCGCACGTTTAACCGTTTGCAAGTCGTGCCTGTCTCAATGATATAGGGCTGATGATACAAGCAACAGGCGTTTTTCTTGCCAAGCATGATGAGGGGACAGCTTGGGGTGCCGAGGTTCCTCGAGGTTCGCAATGGCCTCTGCACAATCTGCCGAAGCTCCTGAGCGAGCTCTGCTGGAAGGTCCGATTCGGAGGGTTTCTGTGCCTGTGCTTTGCTCGGTTTCGTCGCCTTACGCCTCAGGCCAAGCGGATGCTGCCTACGGCTCGACCCCGGCTGCTGAAGGTCAGGGAAGGCCTGGAGATGCAGATCGTGCGCAGGGAGCTAATAGGGCGGCTGAAGTCCTCCAGGCAGGCCGGCGACGGGCCGCGGCTCTCTCCAGAGGAGGTCCTGAATGAAGTGATGCGCCTCTCGGCCACGCCGGCCCAAGCCAGCATGCAAAAATCATGATTTGTGCGTACTCAGGAAGGTACCGGCAACATGAAGCCTAGAGCCATGCGACCACGTGTTCTCTATGTCTTAAGGCAACGCCGACGAGTACATGAAGATCATCTTGAACGCGTTTCTCAAGGGGTATTCCAGCCGCACTTTGGAGGGTCTTTCCGGTGGGAACTGGGCTAATGATGCTACGTGGCCTTTTGGAAAAGCCGGACGTTTGGAGCACATGAGATGCGACTTGGTGCAGCCGCAAGACTTCCAGCAATTCAGTGCTCTTTCTGCCTTGCATGCGGGTTTGCGAGCACTGCGAAGGTTGGCGCCTCTTTTTGCAGAAGGCAGCCGGGCAAGGGCAGCAGGCTACTAGGTGCTGGGACCACTGGGGCCACTACAACTTGTGGCGGAGTCTAGAAAGTACTGCCTTTAGAGCCATCGACTTGGCACAGAAGTTCGGCAGGCAGGATTGCGGCCAAGGGACTTGTCAGACCTTCAAGACGTTAGCAGACGTATGTTGGTAGTGCTAGTCATGAGATGTGAATGTGCATCAGAGTGCAAGCAGCGGCACAGGTCTTGGCACCTTTGCGCTGGTATTCACGGTCGGATGCGTTGTCACCGGTCTCATCAGTTCTGAAAAAGAAGTATGCCTTCATGATTTCCTCGAGAACAGTCGCAACAGGCCAGGTTTGCTGTATGGTTACGGGCAACGACAGTATGGGTTTCTTTGAGAGTGAGAACCCTTTGGCGAAAATGCAACATCAAACGACCGCGACGATGCGAACCACTTAGCCATCGATGCATACCTTGGAGACGAGGCACACGAAGATGTTCCGAGCATGTAGTGCAAGGGAAAGGCAGAACTGCGAGTTTCCGTGACGCCCAAGGTGACTTCGCCCACGCCGTCTCCATGGTCTGCGACTTCCATTGCCTCGGTGCCTCGGGTTATGCCCGTGCCGTTCATCTTCCATGATTGAGGGCTGCCGCATGCTTCACCTTCAAGCCAGGTGCTGATGGTGATGATCTACGCCACGGGTCCGATCTCGGGTGGGTATCGCGGCTGCATTCATATTCCACGTTGCATCTCGAAGGAGCATAAGTCATAAGGCTCCTCGGACGATTCTGAAAAAAGGATGGGGGTAGGAGGGGTTGGCTCCGCCACAGGGCCTCCGCTCCAATCAAAACAGCTCTCCCTTCAGAACGCAAGTGCGGGAAAGGTTTCATGCAACGAAACAAGACAAAATGATAGAGAAGTCTCAAGTATGGACTGGGTGTTCTGGCTTGCGTTGGTCTGGGTTTGAATCTCAGACACGGACAGATGTATCTCGTGCAGGAGATTCGGCCGTTTAGGGTTTAGGGTTCAGCAGCTCCTGATCGAGCAGTAATACAGTAAAGGTGTTATTAATTATTAACGGCTTTGATATAACACCCACCCACCCCTCCGTTGCATGAAGTCTGGTTCTAATTGCGTAGTCTTCGTTTCAGGTCAATGGTTTCATGTTTGGTAGAAGCCCGCAGTGTTGGACCGAACTGGCCAGGAAGCAGGAAGTCGGGTAAGGGTTCAGGGCAGGTGTGAACCCAACGTTGAGACAGACTAGCTGGGTCGGGTGCGCGATGGCATGCCTCCCCGGCGCCCTGAGGATGAAAGGTGTGCAGTGCCCGCAACAGAGATCCAGACGGCACCCACGTCAAAGTCAACGTCAAAAACTTGTGAAATTCAATTTCGCATACATAAGGGGAGAGAATGCGGCCTCATTGGCTCACTGCCTGCCCCAATCCATATGCAAGCCGTCTTTCTGTTGGCGTTCAGGCATCTTAACCCTGCAGTGACCTTCGCAATGACTTTGCTGGGGAAGAAGCTTCTTGGCCAATGGTCCAGCCATCGACGGGTGTTTGGCTCACTTCGATGCCTGTCAGTGGTTGAGCAGGTTCCTGTAGAACATCGAAGTGTCAAGCACAAGGGGAAAGGGTAAAGGCTCCAGGCATTTTCGCCCGGTCCCGTCATCAGAGAGGTCCTTTGGTGGGATGGTGACGTACTGGCTCTTCCAGTTTATGGGGGCTTTCACGGCTGCTGCGGTCTACAAGGTCGTCTGCAACTTGGCAGCCTTAAAGCCCTAAACACTGCTCCAGGAGCATGTCGTGTTCTAGCTCAAGTCCATCGTAGAGTGCAGCAGGCGCTTTACATGGGAACCGATTTTGTCGAGGTGCACCCCACCTGGCGGTGGTGGCACCCGTGCCACCTTTCAATGCCGGCTATGTCCCAGCCTCGGTACCACAGGTGCGTGACGATGTGAGCTCCTCCCGGGCGGTGTTTCGTTTCTCCCTTTCCTTAAGCTCTGAAGTCGCCCAATCTCTCCTCTGTTAGCTAGATGTAGATGTGGTTCTGCATGGTCCTCCTCAGCCTCCTCAAGCAGAGATAGCAGTGGGGTGGGCAGGAGGGGTGGGGGCTGGTGGCAACAGCACAGTTGTTCTTTACTATGTGCTGAGGGCACAGTGGGATTTAGCAAAAAATTCGGAGGCATTGGTTCCTACGACCGATACATCTCCAAAAGAAGTGCACAAACACGTGCGCTCATTTCTTGGAAGAAGGGGAGCTCGAAATTCGGCGACGGAGGCAACAGAAGTTGCAAGTTCTGAACGAACGCCGATCGGAGCCTGCTGAAGAACGCTCGCTTTGCATCGAACACGTTTTTGTTTCTTCCTCATCCAGTTCGACACTTGGGTATGCCTGTCAATTTTGAAAGCACCCAAGTACACGTGCTCGCATGGCTCAGTACATGGCTCGGGTTGATCGATTCCACTCTGTGAGAACTGGATGGGCTGCCGGATGTTGCCAGGAGGTTGCTGATCCAAAGTGCGCGTGCTGGCATGTCCGAAAGAGGTATCTGGCTATGAACCTGTACCCCAAATCGCTCACAGCAGCACGCCCGACCAGTCCCTCGTGTCAAGTTTTGTGGCAGCTCAGTGCTCAGGACTTGTCCACCTCTCATATCCAGCCACCCAAAAAGGCTGCAAAGCATGGTTGGACTTGCCGCAGGCGGCTGCCGGGGAGCTGCTGTACACGGCATCGAACTCAGGAAGATGGGGATCGAGTGCTGCACAATGAGTGCTTTACAGTCTGAACCGCGCTAAGACCGAAGATCATTTTCTTAATGCAGCCCCGAAGCCAGTAGCTCACCCTATCCTGCAGCCATATGCAGCCTTTTCTGGCTGAGGCCATGCTTGTGTTCGTTGTGCTGTGCTGCGCTGTGGCGAAGAAGAACACGCCAAATCAGCTCCGACGAGAAGTGATTCATGGGGGTGCGGGGGAGGGGGTTGTGCTCGCCACGTCTTAGCAGGCACTGCAGGCAGTAGAAGGTGAGTCTGTACCGATGGTATGACTTCGGCTGCTGAACCGCAACTGCTGCTGTCTGCGAGTCTGCGAGTGTATGCTTCTCAGGTTTTATGGCCTGGCCATCGGCTTTGTTGTCCTGGCTGGTGGCCATGCTGTTGGGCCCCAGCCCAAGAGTCTAAGTCTAAGTGAGGAGAGTGCAAGTAGACTTGTAGCATGCTTTGGCCGACATGTGGCAATTCTCTCAGGCGCATTTCTGGCGCTGCGCTCAACCCGGCAGTCTCCCTTCCTCTGGGACTCGGCAGCGGCAAGGATCCTCACTGGGCACTGGTCTGGTTTGCTGCCGAGCTCGCTGGCGCGGCATTGGCGGCTGGAGCCTATCGCGTACTGCGGCCAGAGGAGCTGCCCAGAAGCAGAAAGTAGAGACGAGGACGTACAGCCTAGCCCTGGTCTCGCGAACCATTGCCACTTCACCACAAGCAGGCTTCGAACCATACGTGGGCTTTCCCATGCTGAGGTTCGGGAAGTCCACGGCTGATCGGCCAGATCTGAAGACGCGTTGTTTGGCCGTGTCTTGTCTTGAAATGGAGAGGGGGTCCTGAACTCTGATGAAATCTGAAGATGCAGCGCTCTTGCAGGAAGCATTCGGGACCTTCATGCTCGTAGTGACGGTCGGCCTGAACATCGCACCCTGCTCTGACGATTTCAGAACCATGCTACAAACGTCCAAAGCCTTCCACTCGGCCAGGTTTCATTGGTCGTTGCTTTTGTGTTACGACGTTATGGCTCAGGCAATGCCTTTCAGTTTTTCGCTTTTGTTCGAGTTTAGAGTAGATGTCCGCAAGGCCGCAAGAGTTTGTGGGCTTGAGGAGGTCGGACTCAGGTTGGAGGCAGCTTGCGATCCTCAGGGGTTTGTGAGGTCAGTGGTTCCCGTGCCACGGCATACTCTGCCGCTGCGGCTCTCATGTGCCTTGTCTGGCGTTTCTGAGATGTGCCACGCTTAGGGCAGATGGCAGACTGCAGCGTCCCGCACTGGCAGGTGCATGATCTACTCCCTTGGAAATGTTTCGGGAGCCCACTTCAATCCGGCGGCCACATGCCCAGACACCACAATTTTTTTTGTCAATGCTTCTTAGTTGGGCTAGCTTAAAGCCTTTAAGTGCGGAGCAGAAAAAGCAAAGTCAAGTAGTGGGAGAAATATGCCAGTCAAAGATTTTCTTTGTGAAGCGGACACCTGCACTTGCCGTTGGTTGGGTGGCTTCAGGTGACTCTAGCCGTGCTTGCAGGAGGCCGTGAGAAAATCTCGCGACGTGACGCAGCAGGCTTTGTTGTCCTCGCACATACATCCTCCGTCTCTACCGTTCGCTTGTGCAGTTCGTTGTCCAATGCACACAGTGCCGGATGGTTCAATCACCGTTTTTGCTGCAGAAGCTGCCGTGACTTCCTCAAACCGGAGACCGAGAGCCCAACGAGCAAGCCCGTCCGATTGGATCTGGCAGGTTACATCATGGCTCAGGTTGTTGGTGGGCTGCTGGCGGGATGTGTTCTTCGGATGGCAACGAGACACAAACGCAGCAGTGCCCAATTCTTTAACGATGCTTTCTCCACACGCATTCTCGCAAGGTCTACGCTGCCTACCACATGGGCTCGGCAGTTGCGGACAAGTCGATCAAGCCACTGGATGACTAAGTACTGACAACCCTTGACAGAATGATGGTGCTGATGCCGGTGATGAACGTCGTTTCAGACCTAGCATGTGCCCAGATTGGTGCCGGGAAGGGGCTTCGACCTGGCACAGGCCGCGCGATCATGCTGGATTTCAGGAGCCATTCAGTCGTTCGGTAGCCGTAGGTGGCCGGAGGATATTGGAGGCTAGCTGCTGCCTGCTGCCCACCCCTGTCCAACACTTCCGGGAAAGAGCAGTATTCCGAGAAACACCACGTGTCTTGCGCAACTGCTCAAGTCTTTGCTGCAGAGGCATCGATCGCGGAACTAGTCACCACGATGATTCTTGGCTGGTTTCTGCATTTGGTGATAACTGCAGTGAAGTCGATGGTGCAGCACAGGGCTTGATTGAGGAGTCAATGTTGCTGTGCCATGCACTAGCGGCTCTTTTGGGTTCTGCATGTGCCTTGCCTGTAGCTGAGGTTTCTGGGCTATGTCGTGCTCTGCATCGCTACCGTAAGGGACCGCGATGACAAAAGCTTGCTGCCTGCACTTTTCTCGTCTTGCATCTAGGAGCCGTACGCAAAAGACCTCTTTGGGCTCGTGATTGCCTCAACCGTCACTGGTGGCAGCTTTGCAGTGGGCTCCGTCTCTGGAGGTTGGGGGGCCCGGACAGATAGCCTGGCTATGGCCGACAGGTTCTTACAAGAGAAGCCTTGTGTGGGCAGTTGGCGAGGCAAGTTGATGACAGCTTTTCTTCATGCTTTGCTGTCTGTGGCGTTGCCATTGTCCGCGTCGATTCGCATATTGTTCCTGCTGTCGCAGATGAACGTTGACATACATGTTTCCTCTCAAGAGCAAGTTCAACCTCAAAACAAAGGCTCTTAGAGGAAAAATGTCAGGTTTGCAAGCAAGCGAGATGCACACTTCACAAGCCTCTGGCAAGGTGAGCTCAATCCGTCCGTTGTCCTTGGCTTGATGATTGGAAACGTGGTGAACCCCGGTTGCTTGGCACGGCTCAGGAGTATTCCGGCTTTCGTGTTCTCTTGCGCTTTACTTTTTGCCGTTCGTTCTTCAACGTGCACCCTGCTGCTTCTGTGCACTTCGCATGCCGTTTGCTGAGGCAAAGGCGGCAACTCGACTGAACGATCTGCAAACTTTCACACAGGTGCACCCAAATCCCTCTCCTAGGCATGGGTCCTGTCGGAAGCTGGGTGGTCAACAACTCAGCAAGTTCAGTCATGCCAGGGCCTGGGCAGGGTACAGGCATTTCATGCAACACGCACTGTAGGCCTTACTCGTTTCGGAGCTTTTCGGCGGGCTCCTGGCAGCGGGGCTCTTTCGGATGACGCACCGCAGCGAGTTCGTGGAAGTGTGACGGGCTTGGTCTGCTTTCGGTCACAGATACACTGGAGACATGAGTCGTTTGCACGGCGGAGTGTCGGGCAGGGAAAAAGATGGAGACAAGGGCGATAAGAGCGATGACGTGAAGGGCTTCGAAAAGGACCACCTGCAGATCAGCTCCCTTTTGCAGGCAGGAAAGGTCGGTTTGGGCCTGCTTGCCTGTGGAGGAGACCGCAGAGGCCGACGTGGAAGCGGCTGCGGAAGCCGCTTCTTCGTGATGACGAAGGCGCCTTTGCAGGGGGAAGTCTGCGCTGGCCGCTGGCCGTCACCTAAACCATGTGGATTCACTGAGCACTGGGCACTTTCTGCTGCAGGCCTCCATGCAGTCTGTGCTGATGGCGAAAAAAGTCGGGAAGGGTAGGGAACGGACAGACGGTTGCAGTGAAGGAGAGGAAGCCACACTGACGAATCGGGTGGATCCGACTCACCTCGATAACACCAGGAGTTGAGGAGGCATGGCTTGTGCTTGTTGAAGTTTCTTCGGGCCAGTAGCCGAAGCCTCTCTGCAAAACTGCAAGATTCTCTGAATCATGGCTTACCGCGGTGGTTCTTGGAGGCGAAATGCATCCAGTAGGCTCTGCTTGCATCTTCCCACCGAGGGCATGGGGCATAGGGATGTTGGCTTTTAGCCGTTTGTCGGCCGCTGGAATCAGCTGCTCGAAACATGACTAGGATACCAGAATCCTTATGCAAGCGCCTCAGTATCAACATATCCGAAGACGTCTGACATGTCCAACGATTCATCCGGCAGAAACATTCGCTGAGTATATTGCCAAGCTCTCAGCTGGCCTGTGAAGTCATCTATAGAGGAAGACAGGTGCTCAGAATGAGATATCAAGTTCTGTGGCTGCTCTGTGCGAAACCTCAGCACACTGCACTGAAACGCAAGGAACCCAACCCTGACTCAAGTACCATATGCACCGCGAGAGCTTGAACGTGAAATGACATCAAAGTCAGTCAAGATGGCTTCCTTCAGCAGTGGGGTCATGATCTCCAGGCACGGTTGACAAAGACAGCGGCAAAGGGTTGTCTGGCAAAAGATTGTCTCGACCACCAGGAGTGAAGCCCAAAGGCAGAAGGGCGATGAGCTCCGAATGCGTGCTGCTTCTCGACTGAAACGATGTAGGAGAGAGTTTTCACTCGCAGGCATCATCACATAAGACACGACCTGAGGCTGGTATTGATCCCACCAAAGTCGACGAGCAATGGGCGGGAGAGGCGTCGCTCGCAAGGAGCTTCTGACTTGGCAAGAGCGATAACGCACACACAGCCGCAGGGCAGGTCTGGGGTTTCTTTCGGGCGGGAACGAAGGATACATCTGGACAGCAGTTGGTTTCAAAAACGTTGGCCCCATTGCAACAAGCTCGGAAAACCAGACGGCCCGATTCAGAAACACGGGTCGTGAACTCAGAAAATGGATTCGACCAATGCCGAGGTCAGACCAACTGCTGCTCCTGCCGCTCCTGCTGCTGCTGCTGATGCTGCTACTACTACTACCACCACTACTAGTACAAGTACTACTACTACAAGTAGCCACGCCCCCGGCCTACCAACCTCCTGGCGCCTAAACCCATCATCATCATCATCATCGATGGTATTGGACTACGACATCACGAAAGAACTTTAAATAGCGAGTAGAAAGGATGTGCTTTTGAAAAGTACGTCATCATGCCCTCCCCCCACCTGCCCCGCAAGCAGCAACAGCGCTCAACAGCGGAGGTTGGTACCGGGTTCAGTTTTTTGGATCCTCCGACAAACATTTTCGTTTAGGGTGTAGGGCTTTGCAACCAATGTCCTCTGCTAGGGTGTTAGGGATTGCCAGCCAGCTTCGAGCTTTCAGAGCTGTCAACCAAGATCTTCTTCTAAGTGTTGAGGTTGGCTGTCGTTTATTGGGGGTTTGGGGCCCAACACAAGTTGCTTCATGTAATTCCATCTTTCAGGGTTCAAGGCTTGGCAACGATATCTTCTTCTTTTGGAGTTTGGGGTTGGCCCATCACGATCTCCTTGCATCCTTTTGGGCCGTTTGTTTTGACGTTTTCTCATTTTCACGTTCGGGTTTGCGAGCCAGCATCCCCCTTTAAGGTTCTGGCTTTGCCAGCAAACATCATTTAGGGTTTTGGGGATTTGCAACCAACGTCTTCTGCTAGGGTTTGGCCAGCCAGCATCATCCACAATGTCTTCTTCTTTAGGGTTTGGGACTTGCCATCAATTTTGGTGTTGCCAGCCAACATCGTCTTAAAGGGTTTGGGGATTTGCAACCAACGTCTTCTGCCCGTTCGGGGTCTCGGGGTGTGTCGGCCCGCACCTTCTTCTATGTGTTGAGGGTTTGCCAAAACACATTTTGTAGAATGCAAGGCTACCGTTTAGGACTTGGCAGCAATCCCTTCTTCTTTTAGGGTTTGGGGCTTGTCCGCATTGGGTGTTGCCAACCAACACCTTCTTTTAGGGTTTGGGGCTTAGCAACCAATGTCCTCTGCTCGGGTGTTAGGGATTGCCAGCCAGCTTCGAGCTTTCAGAGCTGTCAACCAAGATCTTCTTCTAAGTGTTGAGGCTGGCTATCGCTTATTCAGGGTTTGGGGCCCAACACAAGTTGCTCCATGTAATTCCATCTTTCAGGGTTCAAGGCTTGGCAACGATATCTTCTGCTTTTGGAGTTTGGGGTTTGCCCATCACGATCTCCTTGCATCCTTTTGGGCCGTTTGTTTTGACGTTTTCTCATTTTCAGGTTCGGGTTTGCGAGCCAGCATCCCCCTTTAAGGTTCTGGCTTTGCCAGCAAACATCATTTAGGGTTTTGGGGATTTGCAACCAACGTCTTCTGCTAGGGTTTGGCCAGCCAGCATCATCCACAATGTCTTCTTCTTAAGGGTTTGGGACTTGCCATCAATTTTGGTGTTGCCAGCCAACATCGTCTTAAAGGGTTTGGGGATTTGCAACCAACGTCTTCTGCCCGTTCGGGGTCTCGGGGTGTGTCGGCCCGCACCTTCTTCTAAGTGTTGAGGGTTTGCCAAAGCACATTGTGTAGAATGCAAGGCTACCGTTTAGGACTTGGCCGCAATCCCTTCTTCTTTTAGGGTTTGGGGCTTGTCCGCATTGGGTGTTTTGCAACCAACGTCCTCTGCTCGGGTGTTAGGGATTGCCAGCCAGCTTCGAGCTTTCAGAGCTGTCAACCAAGATCTTCTTCTAAGTGTTGAGGCTGCTGGCTATCGTTTATTCAGGCTTTGGGGCCCAACACAAGTTGCTCCATGTAATTCCATCTTTCAGGGTTCAAAGCTTGGCAACGATGTCTTCTGCTTTTGGAGTTTGGGGTTTGCCCATCACGATCTCCTTGCATCCTTTTGGGCCGTTTGTTTTGACGTTTTCTCATTTTCAGGTTCGGGTTTGCGAACCAGCATCCCCCTTTAAGGTTCTGGCTTTGCCAGCAGACATCATTTAGGGTTTTGGGGATTTGCAACCAACGTCTTCTGCTAGGGTTTGGCCAGCCAGCATCATCCACAATGTCTTCTTCTGTAGGGTTTGGGACTTGCCATCAATTTTGGTGTTGCCAGCCAACATCGTCTTAAAGGGTTTGGGGATTTGCAACCAACGTCTTCTGCCCGTTCGGGGTCTCGGGGTGTGTCGGCCCGCACCTTCTTCTTTGTGTTGAGGGTTTGCCAAAACACATTTTGTAGAATGCAAGGCTACCGTTTAGGACTTGGCAGCAATCCCTTCTTCTTTTAGGGTTTGGGGCTTGTCCGCATTGGGTGTTGCCAACCAACACCTTCTTTTAGGGTTTGGGGCTTTGCAACCAATGTCCTTTGCTAGGGTGTTAGGGATTGCCAGCCAGCTTCGAGCTTTCAGAGCTGTCAACCAAGATCTTCGTCTAAGTGTTGAGGCTGGCTATCGTTTATTCAGGGTTTGGGGCCCAACACAAGTTGCTCCATGTAATTCCATCTTTCAGGGTTCAAGGCTTGCCAACGATATCTTCTTCTTTTGGAGTTTGGGGTTGGCCCATCACGATCTCCTTGCATCCTTTTGGGCCGTTTGTTTTGACGTTTTCTCATTTTCAGGTTCGGGTTTGCGAGCCAGCATCCCCCTTTAAGGTTCTGGCTTTGCCAGCAGACATCTTTTAGGGTTTTGGGATTTGTCTGTGTTCGGGGTCTCGGGGTTGTCGGCCAGCATCTGTTTCCAATGTTGAGGGTTTGCCAGGGCCCAACAGAGTTAGTAGAATGTAAGGCCAATGTAAGAAATGTACGGCTACCGTTCAGGGTTTGCCAGCAATACCTTTCTCTTTTAGGGTTTGGGGTTTGTCAGCCTTTGTTTTTTGCCAATCAACATCTTCTTTTAGGGTTTTTGGCTTGGCAGCCAATGTCTACTGCTACGGTGTTAGGGTCTGCCAGCCAGCATCGTTTGGGACCCAACACAGTTTGTATAATGCAGGGCTATGGTTTGGGGCTTACCAACACAATGACATTGTTTTGAGTTTCACCCAATATCATAGTTTTTTAGGATTTTGGTGGGTGCCAACCAACATCGCCGTTCCCTTGCAAAGTGCATTAAGAGCCCCTCTCACGGTACTTCGAGGAAAAGGCGTTCTAGGTCTAAGTAGGCTGTAGACGGGGTGAAGTGGAAGCCGCAATTTGCGATACGCAAACCTCCGGTTGTAGCCTGCTTTCAGAAATCTACCGGTATTTCGAGTATGTGTCCATGCTTTGAAAGCGGGTTTTGTATCGGCGACCACCATTGTACACGATCCCCGCATCTTGAGTATCACTTCTGTTCTGACTATTGCTGTGCGGCCGAATATCAGACGAAATATGTTTCCAGAATTTGCGTTGTTTTCCGACTTGTTCAAGTTCTTCGAAGATATTTTCCGAACTTGTCCACATCCGTCTGCCAGGTCATGTCTCGTCGGCACAAGAAGGAAGTAAAGGTTGACGAGGTGCCTCTGCCTACGTTCTGCAGATGGCCCGATCTTGATACTTGGTAAGAGTAGAGACAAGCAACGTGGGCCAACACGAACTTGATGCCTTCCGCTACCTTCTGAACAAGACAGATCGTTGCAGATGCCAGGCACAAGAAAAAGAGAAAAAGGAAGCGGCAGATCTGGCGATGGACAAGCGGGAGGCCGATTAGGACTGGGATGCCCGGTAGGTGCCTCCGCCTTCATTGTCAGGTTGTGCACAAAAGGCCAGAAGGCCGCCTGAAATGGCTGCACAAAGTCCCGGTCCCGGCGTACCGTGACGTTGCAGAGCGCGAGGATGATGTGCGTGCCAAGGCCTTAGTTCTGGCCTCAAAGGGCCGGGTTTCCATGCCCACGATCTACGATATAGCAGCTTGGCAGAGAGACCCGTGAACTCCGTATTTCTTATGCCACAGGGATTCGGCAATTTCTTCTTACGTTTGCAGTGTTGATTCGGGGTCTCTGGCGCTTTGCGTGGCTTGTGAGCCACCGGGCTTTTGGTAGTTTTGACAAGCTGGCGTCGCGCAACGTGTTCACAGGTGAAGTCCTCCCAGTTCACCTCCGGCATGAACTCAAAGGCCACGCTTTGGACTGTCTGGAGTGAGCCAAACTGTGCCGCTGACAGGTCGGACTGCAGATCAAGGGCATGGTACTCGCCAACCTTCATCTCTTCAAGAAGGTCCAAGAGCATTTGCGACTGCTGCATTTTGGACAGACCTTGGATATCTGACGAGATCGCTCAGCTTGCCAGGAGCAACAGAAAACCCTGCAGCACAGCAGGCCAAGCTCCGGATTGGGCTTGGGTAGATGGCGTCGGCATGCGTCACCTCGCCTTGTTCCCTTGGAGGCTCATGAGCTTCTCCGAGGATGGCTCCGTGCCAGCAGGCGAAGACAAGTGCGGGCTGTGCTGACCCAGAGTGCTGTGCGCTGGCGTGTGCTGAACCAGGCAACTCTGACAGCGAGGAGTCCAAGCGAAAACGGAAGAGACGGAGATCCAGCCGCCGACTCGGAGAATTCGTCTTCTGATGGAGGAAGCTGAGAAAAGAAGATGGAGAGAGGTGTCTGTGTCTCTGTGTGCCCGTTTTGCGGGTGTGTGTGTGTGTGTGTGAGTGGGTGTGTGTGTGTGTGTGTCCTTCATGTTTGCATGATTATGCACGCATGTATGTACGTAGGTCTGCAGGTCTACAGTTTCGCAGGTCCGTCCGTCCGTCCGTCTTCTCTGTGTATGTCTCTCCGTCTCTCTGTCTCTATCTGTCTGTCTGCATGCACGTTGTTCTGTGTGTATCCATGTATGTACACACTTATGTATATATGTATGTCAATGTATGTACGTATGTCTGCGTGCTCGCACAAGTATGTGGTGCATGCGTGGGTGGTGTGGTACGGGTGCAGGTTTCGATGCAAACTTCATCCAGCCCGAATGTTTAAGCCATGACGTAGTGAGATTTTCCGGTTCAGCACTGCCCGAGCCGGAGGCTACAGCAGTGACGATTACAGCCGCAGCCGAAGTAGCAGCTACAGCCGGAATCGCAAGAAGAAGAAGAGCAAGAAGGCTGGAAAGGGCGTCTCTCTGCCGTCCTGCTCCTAGTCAGCTTCAGGTTTGGTAGGCTCCCCGGCACAGTGCGGCACAGCTGGGAGGAGCAGGATGAGGAAAGCAGGCCGAAGGCGAAGGAGAAAGAGAAGGAAAAGGAGAAGGCTACGTTGCGATGCTGCGAGTTTCAGATCTTTACATTGTCAGTTGAGGCTGAGAAGGGTCACAGGCTACAGTTAAGCTCCTGCTGCCGAGTGTGCAGACTGCTCATCCGTCGGATTCCGTCGAGGCAAAGGAGAAGGAGAAGGAGAGAGCCAAAGATAGGGAAAGGGAGAAGCATGAAAAGACGCTGAGAAGCATTGCTTGACACAGAGCACGCTGTGGCATGCTCAGACCGGCTGCTTTGTCGCGTTTGGCCCAGGAAAGCCAAGAAACAGAAGGCCAAGACCTGCCCTGTAGACTTTGGCCAGAGTCGCTTCGTGTTCCGACAGGGCAAGTCTGATGAAGATCCGGATGGGGACAGGGCGAAGGAGAAGCACAAAGAAAAAGAGACTTTCGGCTTGTGAAGATGTCCAAAAGACGTCGATAAAGTTGAAAGCCACAACCCGTTCGCCTGCTCATGAAATAGTTTCGCGATGTTGCGCTGCGCTCAGGAAGACGAAGGATGAAGACTCTGGCAAGAAGCGGCTGGGACAGAAATGTGAGGCTGTGTTGGGGGCCTTTCTCGTTGTTGATATCGTCCAAGGAAGAGCAAGAAGGACAAGTCGAAGGACCAGTTTTGCAGTGGTATAGCGACTGTCATGCTTCTTTCTTGTGCTCAAGCACACGATTTAGTTGGGGGTTGCGCACCATTGTTTGTTTTTGTGGATATCTCCACTGATGGCATCGCGAGGAGTGACGGAAACTGCGTCGCCTCCTTTCCATCGCCGAAGGAAGCCTCGCAGTGGCTTCTGATGGATGGGAGTCATCTCCCACGTTTCAGAGCGATGGCTTCTCCCTTGGAATTCACCACCATTACACCTAGGGACCTAGACCAGACGTTGCGCAATGAGCTTTGTGGAGAATCTGTGAGTTTCAGGCCAGGGAGACAATGGATCTAACAATTGCCGCTAGCCGCTAGCCGAGCCCCGAGGATCCTCAAATCCGGAGCATCAGCCTTCGCGACATCCCAGGCCCCTCCAAGGCGCCTCAGGTCCAGGAGTTCTGGGTGTAACTTGATCGGATGCGTGGCTGCTGCTTGGACTGGGGTTCTCGGCGCTGCCCGCGACTTTGTCACAAGAACTGTGAGAGGACTTCAACTGTCCAGTAGGCGCAAGAACCTGTTTCTTCAGTGACAAGTCAAGTATGACGAAGAATCCTGTCACACTTAGACCGTATCCATCTGTTGACGCTCCCCGGGCGTTGATGTCCTCTCACAACTCTTGCTGATTTACTGACGCGGCAGGTTTGCAGCCTGTTTGCCAATATGTCGAAAAAGTCCGAGCCGACTTGCTGACCCCTTGCATGAAGAAGCTGTGCTGGTGGGTAATGCTTTCCCCGCTGGTGCTTTTGCAGCAGGGATGCTTTGCATATGCGCTGTTGTTTGCTTCAAGCTGCCAGTAGCAGTTTCACGTCCAGATGGTTATGTTTATTTATGTAAATAGTGGTTCGGCCGAAGCCAGACTCATGTTCACAAAGGAGAATGAAAGGTTGTTACCAGCATCACGCCTAAAGGATAATCGGACCGGCCCGAGTTCCGTGTGTTTTTTTCTCCTCGCGATTGATTTTTTGTCTTTCTGTGCGGGATCCTTTGATTCTGATCCAGAGAGCACGCAGCTTGGAGGCAATAGCAGCAATAGCAGTAGCTATGAACGTGGCTGGGAAACGATGTGCGTGCGCGTGTCCACATCGGTCGGGAAGTATTCAAGGGATCGATTTGAAGGAGCTGGCTGCACATTCGGATGCTCTTGGCCGTGAGCCTCCTGCCATTTCCTTCTGCGTGCGACGTGTCGGACTTGTAGCAGCGGGAGCCTCTCTCGGGACTCTGCAGTCCATGCAGACCAGACAGCATCAGCAAAGTGTCTTGCCGGAGCGAGACTTTCAACACGAAACATCGGCTCAACCCAGTTTTGCAAGTAAGCGGATGGAAATCTGTCTGAAGTTGAGGCCCAGCAGCCGAAAAGCATCACAACGCTCCGACGGTGCCTCAGCGGCAGACGCAGAAGAACCCGCTTCGGACAGTTCTGAGTTCCGAGGCTGATCGCGAGCAGCGATGGCTGACCTGGCAGGATATGCTGCGAGGGGCCAGGCCAGGACACCGGTCACACACTAAAGTGACTAAAGCGCTCGCTTCGCATAGCTTCGCCTTTGACTTCCTTCTGTGGAGTGCGGCTGGCGATTGAACCTGCGATGGCTAAATCCCGAGACCCGGAAGCCAGGAGGAAGCGCCAGAAATGGCCGAAACTCCACGAAGCCTCGCCACTTGGCAGAGCTGAGGGTTCACTTCTCGCCATACTTCTCAGCCGTTTACCGGGCTTTACCGGGCTTTACCGTTTGCTGGTCTTAGGATCTTCCGCAGTTCCTCAACATGTTGCAGAGCCGGGATGCTGCTCAACGTGTGGCGGCCCTCGACTCCGTGAACCATGGGATCTTCCAGACAGACACGAATCTCTTCCGACGCTACGTCTGCAACACTGTACAGCTCCGATTGAGCCATGCTGTCCCGAGTCGTGGTACTACAGCTTTAAAGCACCTTCGTTGGGTGCAACTCAGGCAAAGTCATCCCAATGCTCCTCGCTGCAGATTCCGGGATGACGCTTAGAATACTTTGCGCAGCTTTGACCCCTGTGGAGGATGTTGAGCTCTACTGTAGGCGCGGAATCTTTGCTTAAACTGAGGGCCATTGATGGCTAGTGACTGCTTGGCTTCTCGCAGACACGGCCGATACCAACTAGTACGTGATTCAACGTTCTCAGAGCCTTCCTGAAGCCGTGAGCGTGCTCGCTTCGATTGAAGCCACCGGAGAAGACTCGTCGCCTCCTTGAGAAGTGTGGGCCGTGTGCGCAAGCCTCGATCTAAGGCTGAACGACCCTGTCTGGGATGTCAAGCGAGCTGCAGTCCACCTGCTGCTTGTTTTATGTAAGCAGGCCTAACTTCCGTTTATTTGGTATCATACCAGCTTCCTTGCTTTGGCCTCTGCAGGCTGTCTGAGCTTGGGCCACTCTTCGACGACAGCACGATTGGGAGCTTGAACCGATGCTGTGACTGCACAATTGGGTACACGCATGGTGTGTGTGGTATGCTGCAATCGAGGGGCGAAGACAAAGTTTTGAACTCGAGCCCATCTTATTGCTAGCGAAAGTTCTCAGGACTGCTCTTTCACTTTGACCCGGTGGTGCAGTTAATGATCGCTTATGTGCTGAAGAATGTGGAGGGTGCCGATGACTACTTCAGACAGGCATCCGGCCGTGTGATTTCAGCCATTCTCAAGGTTCCGAACCTAGATGCTTTGCCAGAGCGCATGATTTCTATTTGGCACCGAGGTCCTGTCCGACCGGTCGATAGCTCAAGCTTCGGTGGGCCGGTTTGGAGGAATTCTAGAGCAGCTTAGCTGAAGCCAGAGAAGCCTCAAGTCATCAGCTCTCTCGAGGTTGGTGGTGCTGCCTTGTGCTGAGTGAAGTTGTGTTTTTTCACGGAGGTTCCTCGGCTCAGATTACAAAGATGATCGGGAAATTGTTATGACGGCCGTGTCGCAGGACGGGGCAAGGTTTCCTACATGAAGGTTACACCTCTTTGTAAGGCAGGACTCGTAGGTTGGAGGGGTGTGGCACTGTGCCTCAGAAGCCTGAAGCCGGCGGGGCACACGACAGCTTGAATCGGGAGTGTGCAAGGACGGTCGATCATTGAAGTGGCCTGGCCATGCTTTCCTATAGTTCCTTTATGTTGGCCGATGCCGATCGTGCCACATGGCTCTCCGCAGCCCACAAGCGAAGAGTGCAAGCTTGCTGAGGCATGCCAAGCAGGATTTCCGGGACGATGAAGAGGTTGTGCTTGCTGCAGCTGCTTGGCTGGCTCCCAACCGTCGTAGTGAAAGAGTCAAGACCACAAGGGTTGAGCTCCGTTGGAGCACCACCGGGAGTGCAGGTTGCCCAGAATGGCTGCGCAGTACATTGTGCAAACCAGGCCAGGGAAAGCTTCACCATGATGCTTAAGATTTAAACCGTCCTTCCATGAAGCCGTTTCTCAGCAAGAATGCCGACGATGCCTCTTGCTGTATCCATGTAGTTAACAAAGTAATTAGTTGCGTGTACCTGCACACACAGCTTTTCGGTTAGCTGTTGTGGGCATTTAATGGTCACAGGCGGAAGTCTCGAGACCGTGGGGCCGTGGGGTCACCATGCTTCAACTGTCTTTGAGTGCATCGGATCAAACACACACAACACACAGCACACAACACACAACACACAACACACAACACACAACACACAACACACAACACACAACACACAACACACAACACACAGCACACAACACACAACACACAACACACAACACACAACACACAACACACAACACACAACACAGCACACAGCACACAGCACACAGCACACAGCACACAGCACACAGCACACAGCACACACACACACACAACACACAACACACAGCACACAGCACACAACACACAACATGCAACACGCAACATGCAACATGCAACACGCAACACTCAACACTCAACACGCAACACGCAACACGCAACACGCAACACGCAACACACAACACACACACACACAAAGTGCGCGGATCGTCGCCTGAAGTACAGCTGAGTAAGCCTATGTCTATGTAGTGGTAGGAGCCTGAAGCTCGAATGCAGGAATTCTTCCATGGATGCAGCAGAGTTTGCCATAGCAAATGCGGTCCATTTGGTAGTCTATGCCGTACATAGCCGGTCGATTGAGAATCGAGTCAGACATGTCGAAACGTGGGTTCGAATTATCAGGAACAGACCGTCCATGCATCCTTCTGCCGTGGCAGCAGGACATCATCGACAGACACGCCGGTCTCCGCGCTCTTCACGAGGGACGAGGTTTCCAACAGCTAGGTGGAGTTTCGAGCCAAGAGCACGAATCAGAAGATGTCATATCTAAAGGCTTGCTGGTCCATGTATTGCCGGCGTGGGCTTCCGGGCGGGCTTCTATCTGCTCTCAATGGCACATTTGGAGGTATTTCCCTCTGCGGTGACTACCTGGTGATGAACCAGATTGGCAAAGGTGTCTATGGTGAGGTCACAAGAGCCGAGCACATGTGTCTGGCTCGCAATAGGTCCTGGTTGACAGTGCAACAGGTCTAGGCGGTGATGTGCGCGAGACTTCTGCAGTCCAGAGGATCACCGAGAACGTCGTGGCCATCAAGAAGCTGCACTATGACCAGGAGGATGCGTCTTGCCCAGACGCCAGGAGTCGCCAAGATGCCAAGTTTTGGGCACAGTCATGACTTGCCTTCCACCGCTTCCGAATGCTGCCGAGATTTTCTCGATTGAAGCTCCAGGGCTCAAGGGCCAGCTAAGCTTCAGTGAGGTGTTGAAAAATGGTATCTCGCCGCAGACTCTCCGTGAAGTGGCACTGCTGCGCAAGTTGAAGCGCCGTGGCTGCTATGAGTTTCGGCGAGGCGGAGGCGAGTGCAGGTGTCGCCTCGGGTCGATGCGAGTGTTGACATCGCATCTCAAGCAAGGCATCCCAACGTCGTGAGGATGATCGACGTGATGTATATCGGGCTTTTCGTGGCTCGGCCTTGCAATTCCGGGCGCCCCTGGCTGGGCCCCTGGCAACCCACTGAGCGTCACCGGATCTCGCCAGGATCTTCGGCTCGTCTTCGAGCTTCATCCGACCGACCTTCACAAGGAACTCGTTATCTTGAAGCAGAATTCGCAGCGCAACTTGGTCCATTGGTCACTCCTTTGATTTCGAGGCGTCGTGGTGCGGAACCCTCTCGAGCTGAGGCATGCCAATTGAGCAAGTTAGACGATATACGGCGAACATCCTGGATGGTTTAGAGGCATGTCATGGCAGGCGGGGTCTCGGCCATGCCTGAGGGCGGTTGATGCGGACTGTGTCCACCTGTCTTGCGTAGAAAAGTGGTTGACAGGAATCTTCTCCATCGTGACCTCAAGCCGCAGAATATCCTCCTTGGTGACGACGGCCAGCTGAAGATCGCAGCTCTGTCGAGAGGGAAAGCATGCTGACACAGATGGCAGTGTGAAGCTTCGTAGGCGGGTGCCCCGAGGCAGACTTTGGCTTGGCGCGCTCCATGGTGCTGCGCCCGTGTACTACAGAAGTGATAACGCTGTGGTACAGGCTCGCTAGCGCCTCTAGTCCGGCTTCGAACTCACCTTTTTAAATGCCGAGCCTAGCAAGTGCAACAGGTGCCCGGAACTATTGCTTGGCGAAAACCGGTATGGATTTGAAGTGGCAGCTTGGAGATACAGTTTACAGCAGCCAGCACATATCTTTACAGCTATGCAGCCGAGCATCATTTGGTATCTTAAGATCCAAAGCTTTGAAGCCCATAGGACTGCTGGTCGGCCGGCTGTGTGATCGCGGAGATGTCCACCAGTCGCGCCTTATTCCCAGGCCTGGCACTGGCCCTGCACACAAGCTGCAGTTTTTTCGCGGGGAGGTGGGGGGCGGGTTTCGGGGCAGAGGAAATCAAGCGGCTGCAGCTTTGCCAGATGCCACTATGTGCTCCGCGAAGTAAGTACGTGGTAATTTGTACTAGCAACAGTACCGAAGAACTGTTTGCAGGACTTTGCATGCTCAGAGCCCGGTGCAGGGAAGTTGTTCTTATTCGATGGACGATGGAAAAGGAGCGAAGATTTAACCCCCTACCTCCTGGCAATCGCAGCGTGGGAGTCTGGAGAGCGTCGCTCAATCTTGCGACCTTCGCAACTCTTGAGCGCCGTCGTTCGAGTGTGTCGCTGAGAATGATAGCTCAATGCAGTGTCGCCGTATGGTGCGAAGGTCATATGCTGCAAAGGTGGCGTAGCCACAGCGGGCGGCTACGACGTCAAATCTCTGCGAGATGGAACAGGATCAGGATCTGAAGAGATTCGAAACTGCCCGCGGCACGATCTGAACTTCCCGCGTACAAGCAAGCACGAAAGAAAGAGCTCCTGAACTCTCGCAGTCTTGGGAGCATCCCGTATATTTTGGCGACGAGGAGTAGGTGCATCGCAGAGCTATGCGATCAGGTTCCAGGGGCGTTCAACTTGCCAAGGCATGAGGAGCACAATGACATGCGAAGTCGAATCGACTTGCCTCAGTCTTGCCTTGTCTTGTCTATCCCTATCATGATTTGTGGTGGAGTTTCGTTTCGTCTGTCGTCTAGCTTGTCGGGCGGGATGTGCTTCCCGAAGCCCGGTTGGTAGTCCTCAGCAGACATCTATGAGGACTTTCTTGGCGAGCTTCGACTGAGAAACTCAGCGGATCAACAGATCATGCACATGAATCTTGCGGCTTCGGATCGTTGCTGGCTTTGCGGCTTCGTGTCGCAGCTCATGGCAGCTTGGTGGTTCCGCTCTGGGCATCTGTCGCGGCAAGTTTCAAGCCCGCCACAATGGCTCAATCTGGTGGGAGTTGCGTAGAGCGCGAAATGCGGCTGCCTTGCGAAGGTGACGTCATGCAATGCTCGGCAACACCTTTAGGCAGCACCTGTCGTAGTTGACCATCGAACAGTTGCTCAAAGACCTCTTTTCGAGGAAGGTCAGATTTTGCAGCAGACGCACCAAGACGAGATGTGAGCAACAGCACACAACATATTCTTGTGCAGATGGGGCAACCTTGCCTGCAGCAGAAGCTGTGATCCGAGTAAAAGTGACAACAACCATCAGGTATCGGAGTTCGCAGTGACGGCTTGCCACACGAGTCAAACATTCTTCATCTCTGTTTTTAACAAGACTTTTCTTTCGCAAGATTCGGGCCTCTCCAATCGAAGGCATTGCCGAAAGCTAAAAAGCCACGTTAAGTCATGCTTTGCTGTCCAGGGTGTGCCGATGTCGCTGTCGTGGTTAGTGTCCATGTTCTGTCTTCACTTTGAATGCTTGCCGTGGCAGGAGACTCCGAGATTGGCACGCTGTTTAAGTGACTGGGAAGCAGGCAGAGAAGGTCAGCGAGGGATGGATTGTGCTCTGTCCGGATGTGAAGTGGTGCTTTCCGGGCGGCCAATGCGCAGCTAAGGATTTTTCAGCTGCTGGGCACGCCGTCCGACACGAACTGGCCAGAGGGTGCCTGGCTCAAACTAAGACGGCGTTGCGGAGTATCGACTGCACATCGGGGTTCGGGCTTGGATGAGTCGCAGCCTCTTGAGATAGACCATGCAGTTTGTAACACATTAGCATTTCGATGTGGGAGATGCATCGTGCTCCTTGATGTCTCTCTCATGCTCATCAATGTCCTGAGAAGCAATGACAGCCATTCATCTTTGCATCATTCGAATCCTGCTTTGGGCTGGTCTGAGATTTGAAAGTCGTCAGGTACGAAACTCTACAATTTCAAAGACAGGCCGGTCCCTCATGCCAGCTTGCTCAGCGTCTGGATTTTCGGCATCTGAGTGCTCTTTGTGGACCCTCTAGCACTGCACCTTCAGCTAATTTGTATGGGTATGGCAGCAAGTCTCTCGACTCAACGTGATGAGACGAGCCTCCGACATATTTCTTGTCGTTGACACGGAGCATGCACGGCGCTGTGCTGCTGTCTTCGTCGCTGTCTCTGTCTCTCTCAAGGGCTCAGGATGGTGGGGATGTGCAAGACACTGCAAGGCTGTTGTACTATGCTTGACCCGCCCATGCAAGCGATTGCTGCGCGAAGGTTCCCGAAATGGCCAGGGACAGGACATCATGTCTTTGCCTTCGCTTACCGTATCTTTGCGACCAGCTTCCGCGTTGCCGACCAGTTCCTACTCTGTCGTATGAATTTCTGTTTGAGTGGCGTGCAGGACTGACGCCAATTCTGGAGGTGCAGCCAGAGCTGCTCAACTGCGGTGGGGATGACCTCCTCAGACGCTTGCAGAAGCACATTCACAGTCCTGGGTGTGCATGGCCTGGGGACTGGTGCGCTTTTGCATAAGGTGGGGCTTGTCCTTCCTGTGTCTTTTTTGCCAGGGGGTGTCCGTTTAACGTAGACTCGGCCGAATCCACATGTTGTGCGGGTTTGGGGTTATGGCTTTTGATGGCCTGTCCGTGTACGGTTTGAATGAGGCCATGCATACTTAGAGGCCGCCTTGTGCAAACTTGTCGATTCAGTTTTTCGTCAAAGCACCAGAAAATTGTTGGGTTTAGGGTTTGGGGATTCTGGCTCGGGATCATGGGTTGCGCTTTAAGGTCAGGACCTTATTTGTAAGACTTTCTGCTGGACAGCATTTTTTGTTAAATAGGGCTGTGAGAGTTCTGATTTGAATTGTCTTGGCTCGGCTGGGTTTGCTTTGGCTTGGTTGGACTTGGCCCCAACTTGCTGCATGATGTATCATAAACGGTCTAGGGTTCAAGGGGGCAGAATGCTGCGCCGATATCCACCACGTTGGCGTATCGGCGGCGTAATATCCCTACATCGTTGCATGGGCATGTAATGTCGGCCTTCACCGCCGGCCACATCTGTAGTAATTGCTTGGTACCGGCTTGGAGACCAGACCAACCTCCTGCCTGCAGATGCCTCCGCAAAACCCTCATGTGCCGCAATCACTGCGAGTGTAAGACATTACGGGCCCCATATTTTCCAGTCAAAATGCTTTTTTCTAAGAGTTTTCATTACAAAAACTTACAATCGTCATAATTTGCATACTTGTGGTTTTCAAGCTTACTTAACCCTGTTGCTCTTGATGCCTGATATGGGAAGTACTTTTCCAATCAGCATGGGATGCACTTGTGACTACCTTTCATTGTGGAGTCTCATGAAGACTATCCGATAAATCAATGCCACTTCAATCTTGTGGTTGTTCTTTGTGTCTCATAGTATAATCTTGCAGATAAATGAGATACAATGCGTCTGCGAAACCGTGCTTTTTTTCACCCTTGAATGATGTACAAGACCGGTCAATCTATATAACTTTTGCATATCAACGTAAAGAATCGCTTACATATCCCACCGGTTTTCGCAGGCCCCATCATGTGCATGGTAACATATGATTTTGGATATAGACGTCCAGCATATACTGTAGCATGACAAGTTGAGTTTGGCATCATACAGGCAGGTTGCTCAAACAGTTCCCACCGTCTCAAGCTGTATACATGCAGGCGATCAACTGGATCGTGTTACCGGATCCATTTGCATATGTACATATATACATATATGTACATAGATGTCTTTGCTACATTCAGTTTCGATACCGTTTTTCGTATGAATGCTAGCTTGTTTAATGCAACCTCCTTCAAAGGCGTATTTATTGTTTGCGATTATTGTTGCATTGGCTGTCCTTGTTTCGGAGCTCCCAGTCCAATAATTTGTCCAGTATTTGGAGCTGTGTGTGCGGAATTGTGTATTTCAATTGCAACAGCTTCTCACAGAAGCCAACCCAGAAAACTGAAAACCTACGACCTTCGAAGACAATCATCGCATGGATGTTGCTGTATACATCCTGACAGCTACAATGCTGGCTTATCCAGATTAGTGATCATTGCGGCTGAAGCCCACGAGCCCCCAAAGGATAAGGATATAATTTAGTTAATATACTTTCCAAGGAGATGGTGCTTTGCTACCATTATTGTATATGCAGACATATGGAGATCCACCTGCAATATTAATCATTTTCGCTGTCTTGTTGCTCATACCATCTAGTCATAGGTCGACTGCCGTGAAAACACATTATTTGCACATGCACACACAAACATACACCGACACGCACATACGATTGTCATCAGCTGTAAACAATACCGCTTGTTATATCTATGCTGCAGGCAATGCACCTGTATGCCGCAACCATTCTAATATGGTCTTGTTAAAGCCCATGACGCACTTCATCGTGTGTCTTATGGATATCTCCGTAAACTAAATCCTGTTACCCAAGCAAAAGTATAAGAACTATACTATGCCGAAAACCAACTTTCTAATATGTGACATGATCAAGAAGTCAAGTATCTCTTGTGTTGGAAGTAAACATGGTAGATTACATTGGCAGCTGCATACCAGTTTTGGCAAGAGTACTGGAGCCGTCATAATGAGGCACGCAACCGGCAGTTGAACAGGATATTCGCCGCATTCCTTCAATGTAAAAGGCATGTTATGTGTTGAATATGGCCATATCAACATAGAGCACCAGGAAATCTCTTCAACATATCATTATGATATTGAGCCATCCGTATAGATCATCGCAGTAGGTGTCCTTATAAGATGCCCGCATCGTTCGGGCTTCCCCCTTTACGCATTCCTTCCGGCCGCGCGGGCAAGCGGGATTGCACCACATATTGGTTAAACCCCTCGGTAGACCTTTCTAAAAGCCCGGAGACTTATTCTCACACATAAACCCAATCTCGCATGAAGTTACAACAGTCACAGCTAGGTATGAATAGGTCGCAAGATGCAGGCAGCATCTCATGACACATATCTTCTCTATGAGATTTGACTTAGATGTCCTTGTGCATCCCGTGAGCTTGCCAAGCTCGTATGGCATCTCCCTAGCACCTCATGCTACATGTTTACGAGTGTGTTACGCCATATCATACTATGCGCATGGTTCACGTGAAGATTGATACTTCACCATGACGTGCTCATGAGATATATTGTTTCCATATCTAGCCAGTTTTGGTATAATGATATTCAGATTCCTGCGAGTAGCCGATCCTGATCACAGGAACATAAACCAATAAGGATTTCCAGTTGTAAACTCCCCGACAGAGCCCACCATGTTGCTCGAACATCGCACAAGTGGAATATTCAAACTCCCGTTTTCATGCACCCATAAGATAGTCGGATTCGGATCCCTTACATCGCAACCTGTCAATGAAAGGCGAAGACAGTGTTTGTTGTATATGTTATCGAGGAGACTGCTCATACATGTATCTGACATCCGACATATATACCGACCATATGTCCTCGCATATGCTACCACATCATATGCGACGTCAAACATTGTTGTTATCGCTTGATTACGACAGACCCTTCAACTGGTTGTCCACCTGGCATTGCTCAGGCAGTGGTTGTGTCGTGAGTTCGCATCCGTCGAATGTATGTTAATGTAAGGTCTCCTCGTCATATGATGTCATCAGTCATAAATAGTTTATCACCTTTGTGACATGTAATCTCAGATATCGACTTTTCTATATGCAGTAAGTCTCTGAGGTCTTTTATAGATTCTATAGATGTTTATCTGGTTAGTTTGTAATCTTATTGATCTTAATATTCGGCATAGAGTATCTACTCTACTCACTTGTAGTGAGGCTTGCATGGGCTAAGGACACCAGGTTTAAATCATGTGGCTCTTGGTTGGTGTCCGCTCCCGCAGTATGGCGCACCATGGCGCTGGCTGTCGCTTGCCTTACTGTCCCCGTGGGGGGGGGGGGGGCAGCCACCAAAAAAAATAAAAAAACACAACCTGGCGGGGGGGGGGGGGGGCAGCGCCAAAAAAAAAAAAAAAATTGGATTTTAGATTTTTTTTTTTTGGCGCTGCCCCCCCCCCTCCAGATTTTTTTTTTTTTGCCGCCGCCCCCCCCCCGCCTTCCCCTTAGTAGCAGTGTTCTCGCCCTTCGGGCCTAAACCAGCCAAGAAGTGAGTCAAACCTCCTGCTCTATAGTCACGTCGACAATTGAAACAAGCACATGTATGGGTATACGTGCAACTATCCTATTTAAGAATATGCATATGAGGATAACGATATCGTGTGCACGAGTGATGTTGCTTCAAATCTGAAGCAAACCAAAAACATGAAAACAGTAATGCTGTAAATATGGGGCCCGTAATGTCTTATTTTCTGTTTTGTTCCTTTGCACTTTTATACTGCAGGTTTCAATTTCTGCAAATCTTCGGCCAAAGTTCGACAAATCTGAATAATTAGCTGAACTACGGACTCCAGCTTGTTATAGTCATTCTGAGAAGAACAACATGCAGAAGTACTCCTTATCAACACTATAGCGCTTGCTCAGACCTTCATCATGATCCTGCACACTTCCTCATAGGGATCGAGGTGGTTATGCAGAAACATATGGCGATTTTAAGTGGTGGTTTGCAGTATGGAGCAATACGGGTTACAAATGGAAAGATGAGCGACTGCATGTAGCGCGGAAACAAAACCTTGTAAGAACAAAGAACAGGCAGGATGACATCTTAGTTTGTTCAGTCAGCAATAAAGTGCAGATAAGTTGATACATCTGCAGTGAATCCAGCCTGTAGAAGAACTTGGATGCTTCTCTTCGTCTTCATGCTTTCAGACCCGAACAAACCTGTATAAACCTGTTAATCAGTAACTTGACTTATTGTGCATGTTCGCCTTCCTGTAGTGTAATTGTGCAAGATGTGAGCCTATATGTACTTATACATATATGTTCATATGTATATAGCTGACTATGCCGACATACATATCCGCAAGTTTATCCGTAGCTGGATAGCTGACGAGCCACACACAGCAGTGATGCGAAGCGCTGCCTTGTTCAAGTGTCTGCGAAAGCTTCCAAGGGCAGCTGCTTTGTCTGCATCCGGCCCGGCGGCTTTCGTCCCGAAAGGCCGACGAACGGTTGAATCCTCGGGTCAGAGCCAATGATTCGATGCCAGGCACGCCGCCATCGCTTCTGCGAGCGGAATGCAGATGCTGAAGCTCAATGAGATGCTCGCGTGCTTGCCGTGTCTGAGGCCGGCCCAAGAGGTCCAAGCCCAAGCCCCAGCTGTCGAAGTCAAGCCCAAGCTCGCATAACTCGGGGCGTCTCTAAGCTTTGGGGCTTTGGCACATTGCAGACTCATTCTTCAGTTTTACCGCACTTCGCTGGATTCCTGGCCAGAGCTAGACTCGACAAGCACGCGAGCAAGCAGTCGCCAAGTTGAAGGGAAGGCATGATGATCAAACAGTTTTGCAGATGTGTCAGAACTAGGGTGGCGGGTTGATGGCCATGCCGGGTGATTGCTTGTGGAAGACCGACTCCAAAAACAAAGGGGGACCCTCGCGGCCGCGGGTTGCAGGTAGTGGTTTAGATCTCTGGAGCTTACCCTTGATAGTTAGGTTTTGCCCAACGAACTGCGAACCCGTGCCCATCGATTTTCATGAGTAGTTGGGCCCCCACTGTCGACTTCGACTGAACAGCGGCGAACAGCACCTTGAGCCCTAGTCGTATCTTTTTAAAGTCGCTTGCAGTATTGCAGTATCAGTGTCCGCGCACGTTTGCTGTTTGCGGAGTGTTCGTTCTCCATTGCGGAGCGATGTCTTTGTCAAACCTGTGCCACTCCTGGCATGACTTTTTCTACATTCGTCTCTCGGGCCCTGGCCCTATCCAAGAGGAAAGTCTGGGAACGGGAACACTGCAGAGCCAACTTGGTACATGAGACCGTCTACTTTGAGCCTTTCCTCCGTTCTTGGGCCACAGAATCGCCCAATCTAGGACCTTAGGACTTTAGCTACAGGTGAAGGAGGTGTCCTTTTGCAAAAGGGACACTGAAGCCGTTTCGCTCCTGAGCTTGTCGGATGAGTACGGCAGCAGAGGAACAGGGAGCGTGTGAAGAAGCTCGAGCTTGTCTGTCTATATGGCTAGTCTGCTAGTGTGTGGCTTCTGTGAACTGTTTGAAACTGCCTTGTACGAGTTGGGACAGCTAGTACGAGTCGATGCCAGCTGCAGTCACTTCCCGGTCACTCTGTTGCCAGGGGTTTCGCTGAGGGTGTGCGAACGTGACCAGCTACGCTAGGAGCACTTTCGAATATTCCCAGTTGGCTGGGGAATGTGCGATCTACGTCCCTAGTTCGGCACCCTTGCAAGGTTGTTTTTTGGACATGCATTGCGGGAGTTGCGACGCAAAGCACTAGACTAGGCTGCTCAGGGCCTTGGCCTGCGGATTCCGGATGGTTCCGGCGTGATGTGCTATGTGTCTTGCAAGAGTTGGTGACTTGTGTCTCCACTCCCCGATGACTGGAAAGCGCTTGCCACGGACTGGAAGCATCAGCAAGGAGTGTAGTTTAGACTGCCAAGGCAAAGACTTCATTTCATGCATCCGGAAATTGGGACCTTGGTCCAAGCCTTCAGGACTACACCCCTCTGAAGCTTCCGTTCAGGAGAAGCTGGTAGTTGCAGACTGCCACATACTCTGAGGCCTCGGAAGGCAAACCGTACCTCGGCTTAGGTCTCCGGCTGTGCGCCATGCACCGTATGGCTCTTATGCGGCTGTACAATGCCGTACACCTTCCAGAACCTCTGCCCAACCTCAGGGCTGGCGAGTCTGCCCCTTTGGTCTGGCCGTAGCAAAGCTCCGAAGCAGTCCAAACTCAGAGACATCTGCAAGTACAGTGTCAGTGCTTTGGAGCTTCAGCCCAAGCAACGGCCAGAGCAATGACTGGCAAAGGTGTTGCCTGATATGCATTGGCATATTGTGTGTGGTTCGTGCATTGACTGACGTTACACAGCATGGCTTTGGAGTTGCCCTCGAGGGGCAATTTCTGTGAACACACAGTGCTGACACATGCTCTCTCGTGCACCGATCTCTAGTCCGATCTAGTGCTTGCACCTTGCGGAATCAGCCTGACTGTAGATCACCACTGTTTGTTTTCGACGGCGTCAGCCGCCAGCCATAACTCGAATCCGTTAGATGCCACATGGTACCACCATAGCTTCTACTTGCCTGATGCAAGGCGGTTTCTGATTTTCGACCAGGCAACACCTCTTTGCCAGGATTTTGATTTGTATCGACGGTGTGATGCAGGATGTCTCATGAAAGGTGTCTGGCCTCGGGCAGATCATCACAAGAACTTCTCAGGTGGAAACCGGCACTCGCGTTTCAGCCCCTCACAGGCCGCATCCTGCGTCAGATCAAGGATAGGGGGACTCGCCAACGTCAGAGACTGGGGCCTCGGCTGAGGCGAGGCGAGGCGGAAGATGGCGGAAGCAGGGGAAAGAAGGGTCGCTCAAAGAAGCAGACCGGCCCAATTCTGAGATCGCAGCAGGTCCTTGGGGACCCTTTCGAGTTGCGACCTTTTAACAATCCGGAACAGCTGGACCGTCGCTGATCAGTAGTTTGAAGTTGCTAATTAAATGGAAGCGAGCGGGAAATCCCTGGCGACCTTACATCTTAACGGGGCTGCCAACAACCCGGTCAATTCCATTCCTTGGCGCTCTGCCACGACACTTGGGAGTTGCATGTGGAAGGTGCTGCCGGACCATGCCCTAAAGACAGATACGATGGGCTTAGTCTTAGTCGAAATTTCAGCAAGCACAGAGCACCTTTCGGCAACTTCCCTTGCAGACGACACACAACCCGTTCCCGAGTCTGCAAGGTGTTGCAAAGATTATCAAAGCGTGCAACGCTCTGTTTGGCGCCCGTGTGGGGGCCTCGAGCCCAAGACCGGCAAGCTCGCCGTGGACGCCGCATCAGGCTTACTCACACGAAGCGGGTTGAAACACGCTTCGGACCCCGCAGCCCCAACCATGTGCTGAGCTACTGCACTTGCCACGAAGCCATCGCCCAAGGCAAGCTGTTCTAACAGAGAATCTGCGCAGCCCTAAATCCTGCAAGAAGAACACTTCAGAGCCCAGTTGTGGGAGGCACCAAGCCTATCAACTTCTTAACTGGCACCCCGGTCTCCACTATCCTCTGCCCACCTTGTCGTGGCGGCGGGCGGTCGCCCAGTCTTCGAGGCCATAAACGCGAGCCACGCATGTAGCTCTGTCGTGGCAAGGCAGTGAGTGCGTCCCCGAGGCCATGATCAAGTCTTCCAAGCCAGCATCCTTCAGCAGCGGCATTATGCTCTCCAGGCAGGGCTTTCCGTGCCTCAGATATGAAGAAGGTTGAAGGTCTTGGATGCAAGACTCCTCCATGGCTTCTGTACACAACGCAAATCGTAACGGTGTTTACCCCATGAGAAGCACCTGCAGGAGCGAAGCGCAGCGTCAGAAGGGCGATGAGCTGCGGATGCGCGCAGATGCATGGCAGCATCTTGATATGCGGGACTTGGTATTGCCTCCCTCCCGTCGCCTTCATATGCCTTCATGAGGCTGGTATCGATCCCACAAAGGTGGATGAGCAGTGGGCTGGAGAGGCCGCAGGGTCGCACTGAGCCGGGTGCCTTCTTTCTATGCTAACGACCTACGAGCGACTTCATGCCCGCTTTCGACTTCCTTGCTTCGCGAGGTAATGTCGAGGAGGCAGAAGAAGGAAGCTAAGGTAGATGAGGCGGCTTACTTGGGTCCGGAATACCTCCATGGCCTCTCAGCTCCTTTGTCAAGAAGCCCTTTCCTGAGAACTGGATGCAGCCTGCAATCAGGGTATTGAAGCATGTCAAGAACGAGCCTCTGAGCATAGTTGTACTCCGTGTCAGGAGCAGGAGAGAGAAAAGAAAGAGGCCTCCGAGCTTCCGATGGAGAAAAGCGAGGCAGTCGATGGTTTCGAAAGTTGAGGTAGCAGAGGGGCGGGCAGAGGTTTGAAAGTACTGACAGCCGCGTACTTCAAGGTTGTTGGCAAGAAGCCTGATGGGCGGCTGAAGTGGCTGCACAAGGCACGAGTACGACGAGTACGACGAGTACGAGTGTTGCAGGTCAGGCTTTGAGGTGACGGGGATGGGAGTGCGCCCTTGGAGGCACTTGTCCTCGCCTCCAAGGGCCGAATCCCTGCTCCAGCCATATACGACATCGCAGCTTGGCGGCCAAAGCTCCCTTCTGCGTCCCCTTCTCGCTCCCTCCCTCGCCCGGTCGCCAAGGTGCAATCCTCGAAGTTTACGCAAGGCGTCGGCTCCAAGGCCGAAACTTCGGTGTGGAAGCGAGTGTTGAAGGTTCCCCTCTTCGCAGGTGGGCATGCAGATGAAGGGGCTCGTGCTGGCCAACCTCCATCTATTCAAGAAGGCAGCTTTGGAAGCTGCAAAAGCCAGTTCAGTGAGCTTGTCTGGGCAGGAGCAGCAGAAGAGCCTGCAAAACGGGAGGCGCGCTGGCAAGAACAGCACATGCAAGGTGCATACCGGCACACCACTTCAGCCGGCAGTCGACGTTGATGATGTTTGACAAAAGTTCACAACAGAGCAGGAGTAGTAGAGGTCGCCTGTCAATTCTCATCCGCTGTCCCTGCTTGTGTAGGACCGTAGGGCTTGGGCTAGCTGGGTCCAGCATGTGCGGAGAGGCTCATGGACTTCTCTGGCGCCGGTCCTGTTCTCAGATAGATCTTGTTTCTAGTCACGAGTCGAAGTCCGAAAGCTGCTGGGCTCCGAGAATGGGCGCGACAACCAGCACAACCCCGAAGAAGAAGAAGAAGAATGATATGATGTGGTGCAAAAGCCTAAACAGCAAAAGCAAAGCCCTGAGCCCCACAGCGGTGTCTTAGATCGGACGAAGAAGTCGTGATGATCCTATTCAGAAGTCGGAAGTGTGTAAAGGTTTCAATGTCGGAGGGTTGTAAGAAGCAAGGTTTACAGTGTACCCAGGCTCAACCATGGGCTTGCACAGGGAGGAATTCATTCCAGGATCCGAAAATGCAGGCTTGATCGGAAACACAGCGCGTCGGTTCGATTGAGGGTAGGCGCAAGTCGAGCGTAGAACTTGCTGAAGATGTTTTCGATGTCTCGGAAATCTAATGGTACATAACACAGCATCCACCAAGTCCCGCCCCAGGCGGAACCCCATTTTACACACGGTCGGGTGCTGCACAATTTTTTCGGGGTCCCGAGTACCAGGAGATCATCCACATGGCTACAAGTCCACGTTGTCTCTGTACCATGTTTCGCCGACATCGCTGCATGCTGCATGTGTAGTTAGACTTTGCTTCGGTGCTTGCTGGACGCTTTAGTTAGAGAAGGTTTAGTTTGACATGGGACATGCCCGGCCCATCCAATCCCAGCTTCAGTCGAGGGCATGTAAAGTTCACGTAGGAGACAAGGCTCGCCGGAGAGAGCCGTGCAGGAGCTTGTTGACGTTACGGAACCTATCCACTTCTGGGATTCCGTTGTCCACAGGGATGAAGGAGGCGACATGAGGGCGGCGGTTGCCTCTTGGGAGCGGAGACATCGTGTTACACAGACAGTGCAGAGCCAGCCACCGTCCGAGTAGAAGCCTGGGAGCCCCCAAAACCCTCGGCGCCCTCGGCATCCTCCGCCCTATGCTCCTTCGTTCCTGATGACAGCGCAGCTGGCTCAGCAGCGTGTGCCGCAATGCACGTGGAGGGCTTTCAGTACACAGATCACGCAGAATTTCTTCACGTTTCTGCTCCCAATCCTGATCACTTCTTCAGATACTGATTTCGTGAGAAATGCACATCGCGACACTGTGGCCCTGACTCTTGACCGTCGTTTCAGATTCGCGGCTCATCGCAAGGAAGCACATAAGCTGACGGCATGTGCATTCAGGTGGCAGCGAGTCGCGAAGTCCTTCGCCAAAAAAGCGAAAGAAGGAGAAGGCTTCGAGTGAATCAGGATAGTAACCGCCAGATGCTCGGCCTTCTCGTGAGGATCGCTCGGAGCAAGAAGAGGACAGGGAGCGGGACGAGGCCAAACACAAGCCACACCCTCGGGATGGTGCATGGAGCGTTGTTTCACATGGGACAGGCAGCGATATGGCAGGCAGCTTGTGCTGCAGTGTACTATGGCTTTGAATCAAGGAAAAGTAAGAAGGACAAGGACAAGGCCAAGGACTTGAGCACGCGTTTGTGCTGTTGCCCGACATGTCGGACTGGTCTTGCGACTACTTCTGGCTCAGTTCGAAGTGTAGCTCGTCATGGGGCTCTGCGGGTCAAGGACGAGCAGAACACTTGGCTTCCCTCGCAATCGCGACATGTCGGTCAGGATGGAGAAGATGGCCATGTCGACAAGAGCGAGGTGTGGGGATCACAAGCCGTCAAGCGTCGCAGACGGGATGGGATGGGGCCCGTGGGCAGGTGGCCAGCAAGAAGCCCTCCAGCCGGCTGCGGTGGTTGCACGAGGCGAGGGTTCGGGAGCGGTAGCGCTCCAGCAGGGTGCCGTCTCTTCGCTTCGCGGCGTTCGCGGGAGGCCTTGGTGTCCGCCCTCCAGGGCCGCCTCGCCGCGTCGGCGATCTGCGAGGTCGTGCCGGGCCGAGAAGCGGAGAAGCGCTTGCCGTGCCTATTGGGGCCCTGGGCTTTTCTATGCTTTTCTGTCTTCGCAGGTCGCATCTTTCTTTGCTTCTTCGGGGCAACACCGTCACACTGAGCACGACAAGCGAACGTAATCGGAGCAGAACGGGCCTTCTTTTCGCGAACAAGCCTTCCCCACTTTGGTCCCAACACCTTTGTGGACTTCAGGTGTGCTCGTCGAAGTTTGCTTCTGGCCTTGGCACGGAGGCCACAGAGGGATCCACAGACAGAGCGACGGCAGAATCCGAAGCGTCACATGGGTTAAAGTAAAGATCAAGCCAAAGATCGTGCACATCCAGATGCTGTCTTCTGTCACGAGCCTTCAGGGCCATTCTGCAGTTGTGATGAGTCTAGCATGATGTTACTTTACTTTAAACTTAGGACATCTTGTTTTTCAGAACCCCTGATTCTAGTCTTTTAACCCTCGGGTATGGGCCGTGCTTTACCAAGCTCTCCCATCCAAGGCTCAACGCACTTTCTACCCAGAAACTGCTCCGGTGTCTGAGGTCGGGTTGCGAACCAAAGGCTTGGTCCTGGCCAACTTGCACCTCTTCGAAGAGGCATCTTGGACGGCGTGGCCAGGTTAGGGATGCCTTTTTCATTCGACGTCAGGAGGAGCGTGAAGAGCTGCAGCGATGCAGGCGATGACCGTTCGAGTAGCGGGTAGCGCTAGATTTGGGCGAGGCATCCGGATTCTGTCCCGTCTCCTTTTCTGGTTGAAATGGTTAAGCAGAGTCTGCGTGCTTGCTGCACTTCGTCGCCTGGTCGGGTCGCGAAGTCGTGGACCGAAAGCACGACCTTTCAAAATCGAACGCTGCGAAGGCTCATGGAGTTGGACCCCGATGGCCGATCTCCTAAAGAGCTTGTGCGGGAGCTTGTGCAAGCCGTCAGTGCCAATGAGTGAATCTCTCTGCACCATATTGCACCGAGCTTGAACTTCGATTTTGCAACCCAGTCGAGACCTGCTATCAGTTCTTGTTTCCGGTTTTCTCACCTAGAGCAGCCTCATAACGGTGTACGGTTCTGGTATGATCAGGAAAGGATCTTAAGGCTGATGGCCTCTGTCTCGGACCAAAGCGACGCCCCGTCACACCCCAAAAGCAAAGCAACAGGCCATGCTACAGCGCACCACCAAAGTTCCGCTGGAGATCGGGAAACCATCTCCTAGGAGGTCGGTCAGTCAGCAAGCAGAGCATTCAAGCACGCTGGCAGTTCGAGCACCGCCGATTCAAGGACCTAGCCAGATTCAAGCATTGGAGTTGCGAGCACGCCCGATTCACGCAGCCACAGCTCCAGCACAAAAGGTTCAAGCACAAGGTGTCTCAGGTCAAGTTTTAGGGCTCAGGGTTTGAGGCAGGTTTCGAGGTGGTATTTACGGGGGTTTCGGATGTTTCTAAGGCATGTTTTGTGCTGGGATAGACACTATTTCCACACCATGTTGGCTATTCCACGGGATTTAGATACTATTTCGTCACTATCGCGTACTATCACGGCAAAGGCCCTACCGGCTGAGATCCCCCCAAAACCAAATCCATCCTTGCCAAAAGCACTGTGCCCGCCGAAGTTCCTGGTGCTCCGAAGCTAAAAAGTGAGCCGGCAAATTTTGCAGCAAGACTTCGCGAAAAATTGTAGAGATAGAGTGGAAATAGGCACGGACGCGAGGGGCAGTTACAGCGTGTTTGGGATATCACTAGACAGGGAGAGTGGAGTGTTTGGGGTTTCAGCTTGAAGGTTCAAGAATTTAGGGTTTTACGGCTTGGGCTTTACGGTTTCAGGGCTTAAGGTTGCCTGGATGTTCAGTATCTAAGCAGTGGGTCTGGCGGTTATGGCGGTTTCAAAACACCTATCCCCAAAAATGGCGAGCGACCTCTGGCAGCTCCTCGTTTTGTCATATCGATGTACGTGTGCGAATCCTTGGTGTGCAAATCGCGTTGGTGCACGGATTGCGCGGTCAGGTGCCAGAATCGGTTTCTCACTCGCCCCTCATCCCTGTTGTAAAGCCCCGATAAACGAGCATCAGTGAAGCATCAGCATGGCCTTAGAATCCAGAAGCTTTACCTTCGCAGGCAACCCATCATCTAGCTTTGATCGTCAAAGTAAAGACGGAAGCTTCAAACACGATGCAACAACCGATCACGTTCAAGAGGGTCAGGCAAGCAATTGGAAACAGATTTACCCAGGCAACTTCGCATGCAGTTGTAAGCACGCATGTATGGCACGTTTCGTTGCACCCCTTCATGAGCCCGATACTCCAGAAAGCTGTAGGGGTAATGCTGTGTTGAAAGCTCGCAAGCCTCGCCAGCAGAACTTCCAGCATTCAGAGTGCAGCTATTTTCTCAGTTTTTCCGAGAAGTCTTGAACCCTTCATATCATCAAGGTGACGATGATGCAGACAGCCGCTCTCCCAGACTCCAAGTGTTACATGTCGTCTGTCCTTCCTGATTGGGAAAGCACGATCGGCGGAAGACAGGAGACGCTTCAGCTTCGTTTCCGGCTGAACCAGTCTCAAGCCATGCAGCATCATCCGTTGTGCGCTGAAGGTTACAGCTATTCGCGAAGTCTAACGCCGAAGAAGAAGCGCAAGAAGGAGAGCTGTGTCAAGACAAGCAGCCTGGGTAGTGACAAGTGTTCCGATGCTAGTCATGCGATGTGCGCTTTGCCAGGACAAGTCTGACCATCATGAAGATGCCAAGCACAGAGTCTTGCACGAAGAATAAGCTGCACTGTAACTCCCAGCTTAGAGCAGCTACGCTCGGAAAGGCTGAGTTCAAACGATTTGGCTCAAAAAAATTGATCTTGAGACTGTCGCCTGGGCCGCCATTGCTTTGCATGCAGATTGTGCTTCCTGTGTTTAACGTAGAATGTTGCTACGAGTTTTCATGGGTGCAGCAAGCCCTTAGGTTCTAACCTGCCGTCGTTTGCATCCTTGTCGACGGAGAAGAAGTTTTAAGGTCGCGGGTTTGATTTTCAATCATGGAAACAAGTAAACTGTTTCCGTCCACGAGCATCGCACATGCTAAAATGCCACTAATGTCAATCATGATGGCTCGGGACTAAATTCTATTCTACTCATCGCGCCATGCTGATGCGGCATTGGCATCGACTTCCGGGTTGTGAATCGACAGTTTCGAGCGGCAGTAGTTTGAGCTTTGGCCTCACCAAGGAGAAAAAGATAAAGACAAGAGCTCAAAGAAGCTGGTGCCCCAGCAAAGTATGGCACTTGCGGTGCGGCGCTACAGGATTGAAAAGAAACTCAAGCATCACACAGTATGTAAGATAGAGTATGGACATCAGAATGCTAGAAGACTAACATTAGTACCAGACTCGTTGTGGACACGTTTACCTTCCACCGGCCGGAGCTATGTCGGGGTCATATTGTCAACTACTTTAGTCTGTCTGAGGCAGTCTCAGCAAGAAGCACCCCTGTGAATTTTCACATCGGTGCATCAAAGGGATTTGGCAGTCATATTCACCCATGAGCCTTGCCTTAACTGCCGAAGATGGTCATGGGAAGTCGTAGCACCAACGGCTTGAAGAGTGAACTTACTCGTGCAGGTCCGGTGCATCATTACCACAATTGCGTCGGGTAGACTTGCCATCCCCGCTTAGCACTTGGAGCATTGCCAGTGTAGACGAAATTGTTGTGCTCTAAGTTGCTCCACTACGACCACTGTGTCCGGAAAGCGAGAGCACCCCGGACAGGAAGCACTGAAGTGCACGGGTGAACTTTCTGAACTGGAGAGAGGCCGCCAGTCGGGCATGATTTTTCCAAAGAGTTAAGTGTCCGATTGTATCTGTCTTCCGCAAAAGCTCGTGGAGAATCATGGCGCGGGGTCAATTCAGCCAGCACAGCTTTGAGTGCTTGAAGGATTGAGGAAATCGTTGATTCACAGTGTGAACGTCAATGCCTTTGCCTCGTGTGACCTTCACTGCTGATGCCGCGTGTGCACACGTCACGAAGCTGCAAGCTTACGTCCTGATCAACCCAAAAGCTAAATTGTGTGGGCCAGGGATGCTGGTTGCAGATGTAATTTAGTCTGGGGGGAGCAGATTCTCATTCGCCATGAAGTCAACATCGTGTGGTGCAGGCGGCGCTGTGTTCGAACAGCATGCTGCGTGAGGGCCAGCATCAAACAGTTGCTGACGGGACATGTCGAAGCCCGGGTGCGCTGGGCATTCGCATGCAGATCTGCCCACTCGATTGGCGAGGCAAGGCGGGCAAGCGAGCAAAAAGCCAGGGGAGCCAGCTGACCCGCTGATACTTGTTCGATCGCGCACGTTGTGTGGATGCAAAAAGTCATGTTCATTACATTTCGTCCGGTCAATACGGACATATGTTTCTTCTTGGCATGGCACCTTGTAGGAAACAATGCTAACACATACTGGCAGGCGAGGCTTCTCTCTTGACGGCGCTCTTGTGGCTTGTTACACCAACCACGTACTGTATCATCAACGTGCCTCTGCGTCGTCCGCCTCGTCTATGTCCTCGTCATCTTCGTCGACTCGGTCATCACCATCAGCACCATCATCGTCGTCATCATCATCGTCATCATCATCGTTATTAATTATCAGCATCAAAATCACCAACGTTGTCACCATAAAAGAATCGTAGCAGTAACTGTGTAGTAGCAGTCATAATGACGCAAATCATACTATAGTACGTGGAATATCCATCAGTATCATGACAGTCCTAACCCTAAAGATCAGAATCTGCACAATCATCAGGACCACACGTTCGTCATAATCTTCTTTTTCTCACACAGCCAGGAGATCCGGTCTTTTGGGCAACGGCCTCTCGAGGAAGCAGCACTAATGCTCGTGAGGAGCAGTTTCTGCGCCGTAGCGCCTTGCGTGAGTGACTTTGTCACTCATCGAGCTCATCGAAAAACACAATCTGAAGACTTTCTGGTGAGCTTGTTGTGCCCACACGGGTGCAGCAATCGATCAAGCTTCATTTCGACCATCTTCACCCGATGTCGGAGGTCCGTGTAGATCTGATTGAGACTGGTCATGTCCGCAGCGATCTGTCGTAACTGATACTCCAGCAGAAAGAGCTGCGCTGCATGCCAGTCCATCTCCTGTCTCGGCAGATCGTTCACTGGCACGTATACGGCCGAGGGCATCGGGTGCTGGCACAGAGAGTGGGGAATCTGCTGCTTCGATTGAGCTAGAGAGGGCTGTGGGGGTGATTGTCAGAACTTCTCAGAACCACCACATACATGTTGCGACTGAGGCTTTGCGGGTCTTTTGCGTCGTCTATGAGCCACGGTCCCCTGGCTCCCCCGGCTTCGGCTGATCCCAGCTGAATCACTGTGTAGTGGCCTTGGTCCGGTCGCGGTGATGCTGGATAAAGCAAACGATGTCATAAGGCACCCACCGGACAGTGAGGTCCGTTTGATTGATATCTGGCTATGACAGCGGGCCCATTAAACCTGGGTAGCCGCAGCAGAAGCCAGGGGTGGGTGGCATCTAGGGCATGCATGACATCCTGGGTGTGCCAAAAGTTGAGCAATGTTTGCAGGCTCCGTGTGTGCCGTGGCATGGCAGGCAGAACGACACAATGCGTTAAGGAAGATTGGAAACGACGGTACAGGCCTTCAGGCTGCTGCTGCTTTGTAGTCTGCAGCCACCTCGGTCGCGTCTGACCCCGGAAACTGATCTCGAGTTTGAAGGCCGCGGAGGTGGCTCCCTGCTCCTCCAGGCGCTGCATGCCCGTGGCGCTGTGGAAGTTGAGCACGATCTCGCCCTTCATGTTGTTGTACAACATGGTGATTAGGCGCACTGCCTCCGTGTGTTGCAGTGCCGGTTTGTCGGTCTCCGGTAGTAGTCGCTTCGCCTTGGGACACCAGCGCATGTAGCTCCAGTCGCCCCCCTCCATCATCCGTCCTGACTTGCGTCCTTCGACTGTGGCGGCTTTTTTTCTTGCAATCGTTGTAGTAGTAGCTCCTTCAGAAGCCGCCCCGCCAGTAACACCGTTCGAAGAGGAGATACCAGGGCTGGGTCCCCCTGCTACTTCTTCTGCCTCCACTCGCGTGCCATGGGTTGCAACTCGTGTGCGAAGTCTGCCCCCGAGTAGAGACCATGGATCACTCTGTAAGCCAATCGGGACACGGAGGCGACAGCAACCACAAGCTCCAGGTCAAGTTGCACGAGTGGTGCGTATTTGATGCCAAGACGCACCGCCACTTGGAAATCATTCGATGCCATCATGGATGGTAGAACACTTCGGGTGTCCTGCTTCAGGAACATCATCAGTCCCCGATCCTGCTGCAACAATTGCAATGCATCGGCCTGCTGAAGGACCACCTTGCTGAGGAGCCGCACATGCTCCGAGAGCTGCGGCGGTGGCTGCGGCAGATAGGCCATGTGCGGCTCCTCAGCAAAGTTCGTCACCATCACCATCATCATCATCCGTTTTTTGCACCAAGGACGTCTTGCATATGTGACCGATGATGGCCACCAAGTACAGCCCATAGCAGCTGCCGATGTCCATACTTTTCCCCGTAACTCTTCTATTTTCATACAAGCTTGTTTCAGTGTTTCAAGTAGGCAGTTCAGTCTCAGTCGTCTCTTGTTGTGCTTCTGTGTCTCACGTCCGCTGAAGGGCCTTTCGAGGTGGGGGCGGGACCACGAACTGCATGAGTTCGTGAGTTCGGGGGCGAAACAGTCGAATCATCATGGATGCCGGTGACCGACATGGCACCGCCGTGTGATCGCATCGTGGACATTCCTCACGGCATCTGAAAGAAAGAATCATCATCATCACCATGGCACCAACAACGAGATAGTCATGCACGAGCAAAACTTTTGGTAAACAAGTGTTAGTCGTAAGGCAATATAATATATATATATATATATATATATATATATATATATATGCACACGCATGTATATTTATACACACACACATACAGCCGCGAATATATATGTATATATATACATATACATATAAGATATTTAAATGAATGTATATATACATATATATATATATGTATACGTATGTATATATATGTATATATATATATATGTATATATATGTATATATATGTATATATATGTATATGTATGTATATGTATGTATATATATATATGTATATATGTATATATGTATATATGTATATATGTATATATGTATATATGTATATATATGTATATATATATATACATATATGTGTATGTATGTGCGTATGTATGCATGTGTATGTATATATATGTCTACACACTTAGCTGTACACATGTACATACACATTTACGATTATCTATGCACATACAAGTACGTACATACATATATATGTAAAGGTTGTAATTGTAGTCCAAACGATAACCAGAATATTGACCATCGTTACAATACCGATGATAAATCGGGTGAATTCAAAAAATATTCAGAATGGTCACACGCGTTTGTAATGGCTTTGCTTTCAAACAGTAGTATAGTAAGCACAGCATCATCGCCGCAGTATTGTAGCATTGCTAATGAGAACACTACAGCCAGTTCTAGTCGCAATAATGGCAGCAATACCAATCACATTATAAATTATAAACGTACGAACACAAAGAGTATGAACAACGCCCATAATATTAATGATTTTAGTCAGAATAGTAGTGCCAAGGTAAGTAGTAACAATACGACAATAGATGCTAGTGACTGTAACGATGGTAGCAAAAGAAATAAGCGCACGAGTAGTACTAGCATTGCAACTATGATCACCACGGTGACGATTGTCATCACCGCCGTCACCGGTAACATCACCATCCTTCCCAACTGGAGCCAGAGGCCTTTGCGTCTCATTTAGGGATGCAGCTCGCATGGACCATGTCCCTGAACCACCCCCTTCGCCATCACGGCTCTGCAGCTTCTCGCCAGTTTCATCGGTTGGTGGCAAATCAACGTATCATTCTGGCCCACTGCCCGCGAGTGGTGTATTCCCACCGGCTGGCCCAAGTTTGTAGCGACTTGATTTCACGTCGCAGTCTTGGACGTGCTGCAGAGAAGACGATGCATCATGCGGAGCCTCTCCAGATGGTCAAAGCCGGGCCCCAAGCCGACGTCCACAGCAGGGCCTGGCGAGATCCCGCCTTTGACGCCCAAAGGTGCTTCGGATTTTCTGCAACTGCATGTCCGAGGCTTCATTGATTTTACTGAGACGTTGGAGGAAGTTAGAAGGATGTCAGCCTTCCCTGCTTGCCCGTATCTTCTTCTAGTCTAGCAGTTTGCTGGCTTCTGCAAGACGAGGCCCAAGATTGATGAACTCGGCACGTGTGCCAGCGGGCTTCGTGTGGCAGCCTCAGCCGTATCATAGTCTCACTGCCGGCCACCAAGACTTCCGATTCGCACGACATCCGGCTCCCTCCTCACCGATCCGAACCATGCGATCCGATTCGTCACAGCACTCGCTTGCATCCAACAGGAAGCTCTCTCCTACATTTCAATCTCGAGTCGTGTCCACGGTCAAGCTCGAAAGCCCTTACACTCTCACGGAGCTTTGTCTGTGCAGCGGTGGGTCTGTGGGGTCGTCGCCTCGTCGCCTCGTCGCCTCCGATGAAGTTGAAAAGAACCCACAAAAGTGGGAGCGAGGCCGGAGCTGCCGCCAGAAGGGGCGACCGGTGGCGATGCTGGCGACAGGCTCGAAAGAAGTTTTCGCCCTGTGCTATCTCCCAATGCTCTCCGAAGTCCAGGCACTCCGAAAGCTCAGCCTCGAGGTCCAGGCCAGTAGTGACGAAGTGTCAGGTGTTCCAGTGCTCATGATAAGGGCAACTCATGTTGTTCTGCTGTTGCAGCTCAAGGGAGTTCGAAGAACTGCCTTTGCCCTTTCCGCAACATGATGAAGCTGCGGCTCTCCGCCGCTGGCGGCGCTCAGGCCTGGGATGGGTAAACAGGCCGATCAAATTCGAGCTTGAGCTCTGCACTTCCCTCCAGGCCGCCCATCCACGAATGCTGCTGGCAGCCATTGTGCTTCTCACTCCAGCCGCCTTTGCGGCGAAGGCTCACCAGTCAACTTGTCAGATCGTCAAGTCAAGAATCTACCTCGCTCTCCGGAACCAGTTGTGTGTGCTGGCAGGTCCACAGCACGAGCAGAGGAGCGTGTCTGCCATTCTGACCAGATCGCCCAATGTCGCGATCATGATCTGTTCGATGGTTTGCACCTCGTCGTTCTGCAGTCGCAGCGGATCCGGCACAGCTGGTTCTACTTGTACACTAGAATCATCGTGTAGCATATGTCCTGGTAACCATTGAAGAGACTTGGCCCAACATGCAGATGTTTGGAGTAAGAATTCGGCGTCTAGTCCATTTCGCCAGTCCTTGTTGAGAGCCAGGAGTGTCCATGTCCTTCGATGACTTCATTTCCGTTCATGGCCGAAGCTACCGCAAGGGATCTCAGGCTGGTGCTGCACGGCTTCGTACCTTGGGATCGCAGGTTTTGACAGGTTATGTTTGCGGATTCCTCGAAGCTTCGATTTCTGTGCCGGCTGGAAGTCGAAGGTCGGCCTTTCTGTGCCGACATGCGAAGCACCTCCCAGCGTTCAGCACTGTCAGCCGTCAGCCAGGAGTACGAGGAGCGCGGTGCTCTCTTCGAAGCTCGCCGAGTGGCTGCACTGCTGCAGAACAACAGGCCAAAACTGCAGGTGTGTCAGAACGATTGAAATTTTTGGGGTGTCCAACCTAGTTCAACTCGAAAGTCCGCCAAGAATCGCAACTCTGTCGGTCGCGTTTCGATACTTCGAGAGTTGTCGAGTAGCGATGCAGGTCTGATGCGAAGTGGTCCGCAGCGATCAACAAGTTCTCTGATCGCAAGGCAGTGGACCGAGCTTTCCGAACCATGCCTTCGGCCATGCCTTCCTTGCAGCATTGCGCGATCCTGACACATGTTGAGCCCCAGCCGAAGTGAACCCGTGTGAACATCGCAGGAAGAGGAGCTGAAGGTCATGCACGGCTACAAGCCAGCGCAGGCCGCATTATCGTCTCGGAACAGGGCAACATGACAAGCTTTCCTATGCGAAGCGCCGAGCATAGCGAGGACCCGGTGTCAGCTATCTACCGATGCACAGCGGGGTCACATGAGCTTTGTGGAGCGAAGAACTCGTGCATCAGCTGCTGATGGCAAGCACCGCTCCGTTCGTTCCGTTCAGAGCTGGAGCACTGTTTGGAGAGCATTGCCATCTTCAGCAGAACACGGTCGCTCTGATCTGCTTTAATCGGGAATGGCAGAGCTTGGATTCGAAACAGATTAGCCACCCCCCTTGGTGCAAGTGGCAGGTACGGCCGTCACAGGGCCTCTCCTTCGCTGCCGAGGTGTCGGAATGCTACTTGCACCCTCACAGGAAACCTGAAGTTTCTGAGTTGCGACTCGCAGGAGGAGGACCACTCCAGGCTGAAGTCGGCCTTACCTGAGAAGGCACAAAGGAAGGGCACAAACAAATAAAGATCAAACAAGACGCAGAAGTTACGAGCTCTGTTGTCAGCGCATCTCGCGTCACTTTCAACCAGGTTCGTGCTTTGAGACGCATGCGGCCCCTGTATCGGCAGGTGGATTGGCGCCATTTGAGTGATGGCCAGACTATCGTCGAGCAGGGAGGCTGTGGCTCTTGCTGGGCTATCAGTAGCAAGGCTGCATGGTATAGACTCGAGTCCAAAAGGTCTTGTCACGTAGGACCTCCTGTGCAGGGCAAGCCATGACTCCTTTGGAACCCTAGGCCCTGTGAAAGAAAACTGTTGCTATAACCCATGAGAGAAAGAACTGTGGCTGTGGTTGAGATAACTCCGTGGCTTGAGTGTTGATCCTTCCGAAACCCATCTCTCATCCTTGTGTGCAAAAGCAGTTCCTCAGCCATACTTGTTGGCTGCATCCTTTTGTGTTGCTGTTCGGCAACTTGGAAGAGTGGGTGGATTTCACCTCTCGCACACACACACACACATACGCACTGGTATCTTTGGAATTGTTGTGTAGCACACACTTGTTTGTGCGAAGTGACAACATATTATCTCACTTGATCACCGAATCGGTCAGGGGATAGACTCACCGATTCAATTCGAATGATTGTACACTCCGTGGCCATTTTGGCGAAAAGCTGTTCCAGCTTGAGAAATTTTGTTTCAGTCCCCTCGGATCACTCCTCGGTCATAGCCGCTCCGGGCGGCCAGTACCCCGAGCACTACTACGACCGCTGCTGGCGGCCAGTACCTCGAGCACTACGGCTTCTCTGTCAGTTGTTGACAGTTTGAAGGAATCGCTCGAGGAATTCAGCCGCGAGCAAGTTCTCGAAGATTTTCAAGTCGAGAAACCCGAGGATGTGACGTGGGGAGCTTGGAACAAGCGACAATCCCGACAGATACGAAAGGCCATCGATCATATCGCCCAGTGTCAGACGGCGAACGACATTGTCAATCTAGCGGCGACCTTGTTGAAACCGCCCAACCTCGAGGCCTTCTTGTACCTGCACATTACCAACCGCGACGAGTCCGCCGAGCCGTTGACGGTGCCGTTCGAGATCGTCGAGGCTTCCCTACACCCCGACTCCGATCATGCACCCCTACCAGCTGACACCGACGCTGCTCTTCTTGTGCATGAGACCGATCTGCATAATCAGCATTTGGCAGACATTTTTCGTGACGATTTCGGCATTGAACTTCATAATCCCGAACCCGCTGCCTCTACAGCTCGAAAGAGAAACTTCGAAGGGCGCCTCAAGCCCTCTAACACGACATCTATCGACTTGGATTAGCAACTTCGAAGCCATGGCAGTTCCTCGATCTGACTCTTGGTTCGATTTTCTTTGCGAGGGCTCAACGCAGAATATCACTGCCCCTGTGCCGAGTTCCATGCTCGCCGAGTTCCCCGAAAAGGTGCACGACCAAGCCCGAGTTCCTTTGTCTGCGATCAAACGACAGATTTGCCCCCGAATCCTCGATACCAAGAACTGCAACATGCACAACTGTGTCTACTTACACCCCGATTTCCTGAACAAGAAATGGGTGGTGCCTAATCTGCCTAATCTGATTTGCCACAAATGGTTCCAGGGATGCTGCGGGTACCACAACACTTGTTGGAACCAACACGGACATACCTTCGATGATGACATGCGTCGAGCCGTCGTACTGCAACGACAACTCCGACGCGGTGAGCCTCCGTATCACTACTCATCCCGAGGTGCTTTCCTCGAACAGGTGACCCGAGGACAGGCGCAAGAGTGGATCATGGACACCATGGCCACCTTTCGACACACCGAGATGCGCAAATTCAACTTCGGTACCAACTTTTCCAAGTATTACGACTTCGAGGCGTGGGACAAGTCTGCCGCTGCAGCCAAACTCCGACAAGAAATAGCAGATGGCAATCATCGAGGACGATCCCCTCGACGAGCTCGCGACGACTCTCGACCCCCAGCAACATGGGGACAACCACCGACTCCACCACGAGGGAACATCTTCCCCACTTCGGGATCCCAATTCCCTCCGGCAGCTACACCGTCGGCGGCTCCTTCGAACCCGACACCATCGACGGCACCCTCGACAGCATCTACGAGCACCACACCAAGACGACCATTCTTCCAGCTGAGCACGGACACGGACTCCGATGCCCCCAACTTTGGTCGATCCACCCGAGCTGCCTTCCGCCCCGGCGATGGAGCAGCTCGCGGTTCACAACGACCATTGTCACCGGCGAGATTCCCTCGACGATCGACATCACCGGCCAAGAGATGGCTCGACAACACACCGATCATCGTCGAGGTCCCAGATGAGATTGCCGCCTCTACGCCAGCCCCAACTCCGACGGCCCCACCTACTACCACCGCACAACAGACTCGACCGGCGTCTCCTGATCCTTGGCACGAAGATGACGACACCACAGAACCGCCGACTCCCCCTATGGCAGCTCCGGCGACACCTCCGATCCCGACGCCTACGAGCACTCAGGTGACACAGCCGACGGACCAAGCAACAGCTACGGCGACTAACAATCCGAGTGACTCCGAGTGGATCAACCCGGCCTTCGGTACACCGACTACTACGACCATTGTGGGGGCGAAGACAAAAGCCATGCCCAAAGTGGTCCCGCCGAGGTTCACGGTTCACCCGGCAGTGGACCTCTCACCATCGGACCCGAGACAGGTCCTTACACCGAACACGACCCAGTCTGGAGCTGCCTCCTCCTTGACGGTCGCGACATCAATGCGGAGTCCATACGCGAGTGTGCCGATCGCAGTACAGCCACAGCCACCACGACTGTCCTGCCTCGAAAGATTCCGAGTACAGTGGCTCGACACGCAGGTTGTTGACAAGGGCAGGACGTCGATCGACGATGTCCGATCCAATCCATCGGTCTCACACGAACCGGTGTTCGGATTCCAGACTTTGAGACACTTCGACAACTTCCCGATGCTGTCCCCGAACTTACAGGCGATGACACCGGTGGGCGGACACAATGTCGCGATGCTTCCTCCGGGCAACCACCCGTACTCGTCCTTTTCCTTCGATTCCCCATGGGAAATCACATATGACGGCGTCATTTACCTCGAACAGGTTCTCCGATGCCCGACCTTCTGACACAGTTTGGGCTGTACATTGACCTCCCGATCCACACCCCGCAGGACGACACTCTCCAGGAGAGGGTCTTGCTCCTGGGTGTCCCGAACAACTTCGTCGACCCCCGAACTACACTGATCTACTCGATGGTCTGGCACAGCATGACGGCGTCCCTCTCCGACCTGAGTCATACATCGGTGGAGGACCGCATGCACCGACTTCGAATGTGGTGCCACACAGCCCACAACCTCAACCTTTTCGCGACACAGATGCCAAACTTCGAGCCGATGACGACCTTCTTTCGCGAACAAGCATCTGCGATCATCTCGTGTACTTCGAACATGCTAGCTCCGGCGATGCGGAGTGCTTTCGCCCAACACGAGAGAATGCGACCTATCATCGCCGCAGAGCCACCAGCCTTCATCCTACGATTTCGAGAAGGCTCTCGATCTTTCAACTAGACGTTCCCGAAGCCCACCGGTCTCACATGGTTACCCCGTTTCCGCCTCGGCGACGCACGGGAGTGTCCGGTGTCACCTCGATTTCGGGCTCTAAGAGGGCTTCCGCCTCGGCGATGTGTCCCACTCTACCCGACAGTCTACCTCGACTTTCGCATTGCCCACACGAGAATAAGAAGTGAAGCCCACTGCCCAGTACAACACTTTGTGTTTACCACAGGCTCTACTAGTTGTAGTGGGGCCTGCTCTCTCCTTGGAGATTGCTTGGCTTCCGTAGACTTCGACCTCTCAAGTCCTGTTTTGTACTCCCGAACCTCCCGACCCACTCGACGCGATGGCCAGCCACCGTCAGACCCCGATGGACATTGATCCGATTGAACAGTTTCCCGAGGTTCCCACGACTGCACCCGATCCAATCGAGCAGTTCTCCCAAGCACCCGCGAGTAGCTCCGGGGCTGTTCTGCCGGCCGCGCGATACTTGGAGGGTGTTGACCCAGACACCGAAGCGGGCCGTGCTCTCAAGATGCAACGAAGACTATACGACGATCAACACACCCAGGGAGCCCTCGAGGTAATCGCTTTTAAGCGAGCTTCCGAGAAGACCGCGATGGCATCCCTACGTCGACAGTTTCCTAACTCATCAGACGCCGAGCTCGCCACCATTTGGCGGCGACAATTGACCGGCGAGGAAGTCGACGATAACGGGATGCCCATCGAGCTCATTGGTCGCGATGGGACTTCGATCGAAGACCAGCACAAGAGGGACGTCGATCGTGTAGAGAAGTACCTCCAGTACTTCAGCACCCCGAGCACCGACAAAATCCACGACGGCTCCCTCGATTGCACTTTCTGTGGCCTCCTCTTTCCTCCCTACTACCTTCTCTCGGTCAACCCCGATGGTGAAGACGATTGGCGCAACATACACTACCGATGCTGTTACCAGTGCGCGACAGGAGCCAACGAGGACTTTGTGTGGTACGCGGAGCACTCCGACCTCTCGCCGGCCAAAGTCGGGGTACGCGGTAATCTTCGAGATGCTCCCTACAACCAAATGGATCGCCGAAGGCTTTATGACCGCGATGATGACCACGAGACAAAGCCGCCGGGTTGGCACATCGCCATCGATCGGACACACGGTTTCTACTGCAAGGTGTTCTTCGACAACTACTGGGACGCCTCGAAATGCCGATGGATCCGCAAGCCGACTTTCGTCCGCAAGAACACGACCCGCTGCGACACCATCAGCATCCCCGACTGGTACCTCATTTGTCAAAAGGTGAACTCCTTCAGAAAGCGAATTACACAGGAGACCGCGAGACAGCGAAGTGCTTCGTGGAAGCAAATGTGCGAGGACATCGAACGCGAGCGCCCAGGGGAGTCCAAGTCGAATGTGAGACGCGAAGTCCGAGCACGAATTCTACGACTCACGGACATTTTCGTGGCGGACCTCGCTAAGCTCGACGAGTCCCAGAAACAACGAGTGTTCCAAGCCTTCGCCCAATGGGAGATCACGACGATCGCTCGAGCCATCGACCCTCAGTGGAACGCCGATGAATTCTGGAATATGGTCACCAACGAGGCGCCACTCACCGATTGGTTGTTTCGAGTCTCCGACAGCATCGACCAGCACTTTATCTGTCGATCCAAGGGGTGCACTTCGGTGATACACAATCACCATTGGCTTCGACAGATCTCTTGGGACTACTCGATTGCCTCGCAACACGGACGATATTGGGCACTTCGAAACAATGCGTCCTCCACGAATTCCCCGACCTTCGTCCCGGCCCAGAAGGCTCTCATCATCAACGGCGATGGCACCACGCTGGACTTCGACACATCCTCCGCAGCACCGACGGGTCAAGGACTCACATCGAATGGGGGTGACTACATGCTCTACCTCATGGAGTGGGAGCGCAAGGACGACGACGCCTTGGTCGGCCGTCTCAAACAGATCATGAGCGGCATCCGTACAGACTTCGGAGACGGCGACATCCGCGACAAACTCACTGGTGCTCTCCGAGACCAACAGATGAAACATCAGACTCTCGATTACTTCGAGTCGGTCGCGTGGACCAGTTCGAACTTCCTCGAGATTTCCAACCGCAATGCCACGACCACGAAGAAGTACAGGCTGGATCTGCTGCCCACCGCGGCCAATCCCACTAAGCCCTCCGAAGAGACCCTCAACACCCAAGCACACTTCGAGTCCTACGACATCAACTCCTTCAGCGCGGATCCCCCCACTTACCAGTTCGCGACCTACCACTACGATGAGGAGGACACGATCATCACGACCCAGGACGACTTCCTGCGATTCATGAGCTTGGCCTACACTCGATTGCGCCTGGGACAGTATATGGTCGGCGACTTCTCGTTCACCGAGGTCGACACCGACCACTTGGAATTGCTCAAAGGACGCCGACGGGACGCACAGGCGAGCAGCGCCTATTGAAGCCCGTGATCCCGAGGGATACAGACACTATTCCGCCACGGCGACGTTAGTGCTCTGATACCCGATCCTCGGACACGACGAGAGAAACTCGAGTCCTTGGCACCCCGATCGGTGCTCAGACATCGACCCGTCCTCTTTGGTATCGCTTTCCGCCTCGGCGACGTGCGACTCCGGAAGGGACGCGGCTCGATTAGCCCTACACCCGACTCATCGAATCTGGCTTAAAGCCCGAGCATGATACGATACACCCTCGAAGAAAAGAAGACATTGCCGACCTCGAGAGGTGCCAGCATCCGCAAGTGCATTGGCAACAGCATCACGATGACTCACTTCCCACAGTTCGGTGGATGTTCTGGTCCGAACCCGTAGCCGTTTAGGGTAGGAGACCCCGCACATGGCCCGAGGCGCCCGATGTCCTTCTCAGATGTACTTGCTCTGTTACGAGCACACGACCTCACATCGGTAGCCCCCGATCTAGCCAAACGCGGGATTACGACACCCGAGCAACTCCGAGGGACCTCTGAGAATGTCCTCGTCGAGATTGCACCCAACCGACTCGATCTCGACCGACTGTTGTCGGCACTTGGCCGCAGACCGATGCCACGCGAAGTCGTGCCGGTGCGGAGAAGAGACCTTCCCCGAAGTCAACCATCTACCCGAGGATCGTTAGCCAAAGCACTCGAAGCAGCGAAACCCGAGTCACGTAAACAATCTTTGGAGGATCTCGACATCAATACCTACGCGATGACGACGCAAAGATCCCGAGACTCCAGGTGGAGACTATGGACGACCCTGGCCGACGCTTGGGACCTCGACCCCCTTCCTCTATCGGTCCGGCTGGTGAACGCGATTGGGGCGAGTCTCCGATCTGGGGGATACAAGTCGGCTAAACAGATCTTCAGCCAAGCCCGACAAGAACACGTCGCTCAAACCCGAACACCAGTACCCCCCGAAGTATGTCTCAAGATGCAACAAGTCGAACGAGCTGTCGAACGAGGACGAGGTCCCACAAAGCTCAAGGACTCCTTCATCGTCGAAGACATCGCACGACTACCAGCACAACCCGAACATGCTGACTTCGAAGGTCCCCACGAATGGGCACGACGACTCCGACACAGAGTGGACATGGTGATAATTTGCTGCTGGTGGCTACTACGAGGCATCGAAGCAGCTTCGGTGACTCTGGGCCAAGCATGGGTGGAGATCACACACGCAGGACGCACTGCCTTTATCACGCTTCCATGCACGAAGACTGACATAGTTGGATTGTGTGTGACACGATCACACCCGTGCTGCTGTACCACATCACCCCGACTCTGCCTGTTCCATGCACTACAACGACACCTGGACCTTCTTCGATCGCTGGGATGCCCACGAGATGGTCCGCTCTTTCCCGGGACTGACGGACATCCACTCGACCATCATCAGACCATCGAGATCTTCCGGTCGGTCATATCAGCGACTGGGACTTCGATGACTCGCATGGGACCTAACGGAACACTCCTCGACAGGTTCTGCGAGCATGTCTGTCGAGTTTCTGGGTCTCAAATGCTTACTCGAGGAGGCTTTCCTCTGGACACCGTGCAGCTCATCGGTCGATGGGGCAGCGACGCCATCAAGGTGTACGTCCAGGAGTCCCCACTACATCGAGGAGACGAATTTCACAGACCCGAGACCCCGACCAAGCCCGAAAAGGTCCGCGAGATGGTGGCACAGTATCTCGAGACACTCAGGACCAAATTTTGGGTAGTCAACTCTTTAACTAAAGTTATTCATCTCCCAGGAGTCTCCGAATCTTCCTGCGACAACACACATTGGCACACGATTTGTGGATGGCCATACGGTTTTGCACCACATCGCCGCGAGTATCGCGAGCCCGTAGGCCCGAAGTGTAAACGATGCTTTAGGTTACGCGAAGCACAAGCCTTCGCTGATGCACAGCCCGACGAAGACGAAGACTAATTAAACCCCGACTGACTTCCGCCCCGGCGATGTGTCAGCGGTAGATCTTCGTTTAGGTCACTCCGACAGATTGCTTCGATAAAGTACATGTTCTCAACTTCTTGACACTCGAATGTATCCCACGATGCACTTACCTGAACCAGAGCAATTTTGTCCAAGCCCGATTCCTACGACAACATGAGCAGCCCACTCGAGGCCGCCGCAGACTTGGCAGGGATTGACCTTGCCACGGACGTAGTCGCTAGGTACCTCGCTAAGCTTGGCCTCAAGTCACATGCGACTATCAGCACTTACCTCAAGGACGACGCGAGCATCGCCGATGTGGTCAAGAAGCTGCAGACAGGAGCCACGGCAGGGGGCGTCGAATTCAAATTGGCCGACGACACTGACGAGGACGCCCTCACCGCCCAGTGGATGGTGCTCACCCAAGCAGCCCGACATGCCTACCATTCCACGATGACAAACTCATCACCTTCGAGCGCACCGACTGCCCCGACTGCTACTGCTTCCTCACACACCGACAAGGACATCGTCCCGAAGACGCTACCCACGGGTGTCTACAACAAACTCGTCGAGGACTACAACAGCATTACTGTCGATGGAGAGCGCCGACAATTCCCGGAGAAGAACCTCGTGGGAGCAGAAAAGGTCCTTGCACGAATGTGGCACGAACACCACAACTCCAAAATGTACACCGCAACGGCCTTGGGGGAGATCGTGTCACAACGAATTTGGACGAGCTTCAATACGATTAATTCCACTAGGAAGAAAGACACCAACGAAAAGAAATTGGTCCTCGATGAACGCAATAACATCACCGAGAAGGCCAACGAAGAGTGGGACGTGAGGGGACAGTGGATGCTCATCGATGCCATCGAAGCAATCCGATGGGCCTGGATACTCATCAAGTATTCCTCCGAGACGATTATCAACAAGTACGTCGATTGGTTCATCCGACTGGTCCGCAAACATTCACAACGCATCAATAACGTCAAGAGCCTTTGGGAGGAGTTCTCCTGGGACATCGCCATGCGGATGCGGTCCAACGACACATTCCAGATGATCACCGAAGACCTCATGAACGATTTGACACGACGAGTGAACGACGTGATGCAACAGCCATTATCCAAGCGACCACGAGTCGGCAAAGGCTCCGAACAACCCTACAAAGGCAAAGGGAAAGGGTACCAACAGAAATGGTCTCCGCCTGGACAAGGACGTCGATACCGACAATCCTGGAATACCACGACGACCCAGTGGCGATCCTGGCAACCGACGACACAACCATGGAGCCCCCCTTCTTTTCCGACCTGGCCGACCACATCGATGCCTTCCTGGACTCCATCAACACCATCCACCTTTAATACACCGACACCCGCCCCGACCATTCCCTTCAACCCGGCTCCACAAGTATCACAACGACCCCCTTGGAACACAAAGGGAGAGAAAGGCACGAAAGGCGCCGGCAAGAAAGGCAAATCCGGCAAGTTAGGAAAGAAATAGGGACAGCACGGCCCAGAGTCCTTGGGCTCTGGAGCCGACCATCGAATGACAGACCCACACGACCGGATTTGCACACTTTGCCACGAGCTGGTGGGCGCCTTGCCGGTAGTTCACCTGTCCTTCTTCGATGGTATCGGGATCGCCTCCGAGGCACTCCGACGCATCAACGAGAATGTCATCCTCACCCTGGCGTGGGAGATCGACGCCGACTGTGCCAGCTTCACATCGAAAGTATTCCAATCCGTACACCTGGGAGACGTCGGACAGTTCGACCTCGAGATTGTCGCAAGACACATCGAGAATGCGACGAACAACCGAAAGTACATCATGGTTATCACGGCAGGTCCTCCGTGCCCGGATTTCTCCGGTCTGCGAAGCCAACCCAAAGGATCCGACGGCACTTCAGGATGGCTGTTCAGACACATGGTCAGCATCGAACATCAAATTCGACAACGATTCACGGGCGTCCCGATCGAGACGATCTTCGAAAACGTGGTACCCCATCCCGATGTCCGAGACAATGTCGTGGAACTAACATCTCCGATGAGCATGGACCCGATCATAATCGACGCCGCCGACTCCGGAGTTATGCGCCGCAAGAGACTGTGGTGGACATCGATCCTCTGGGACACCGACGAAGAGAGACTACCTCGGCTCACACCCTGGTCCCTCGACTGGCGAATAGATGGAGAATGGCATCGACTACACAACCCGATTGGCACCGACCTACAACCCCAGATTTCCGCAAAGGGCTTTTCCTTACCACCGTGCCTACACAACGACAAGAAACTGTTTCACTGCTTGACTACACCATCTACGTCGACTTTCGGACGAGAACCCCCTAGACAACTCCGAGACCGCTCGACTTCACAAGATGCATGGAACCGATGGGAACAAGATAACCGACGTTACCCGGTCTGGCAGTACGAAGAACAATTTATCGTCACCTTGCAGGACGGGTCATGGACTATGGCTCCTTCGTCTTTACGCGAACAACTACAAGGCTTACCATTGGACTATACGGCGACACTCGGAAATGGCGATGAGACAAAACGTTGCACTGCTTTGGGCAACGCTTGGCACCTGCCTACGGCGATTTGGATCATCTTCCTGCTCCTGCTGGGGACCGTCGATGCATCCATCCCGGAGACACCTCGAGTGTCCCCACTACAACAGATCACTTCCTTTTGGTTGCAGTCTAAGGTACCCTTTGGTCCACCACTCCGAACACCGAATCACGACTATATGCCACAATTCTCCTGGACGGATCACCTTGAATGGGCACTACACAGGGACACACACTTATCACCCAAGACACTCGATCCCACACTTGAGTGGTGTCTACAACACCGACACACTTTCCACCCACTCATGGCTTTCCAGAAGGCCGTCATCGCCGACATTCGTGAACTCGTCGAAGACATGGAAGAACACACGATGGCATGGTTCAACACTCTTCCAGAACACGTACAACGAGCATATCGTCACAAGAACTCGGTCACACAAATACCTGTCCTCGTCCACCTTCTTCGAATGATACAATATCCACAAACCGAGCTGATCTACCGCGAGCTCTCCGAAGGCTTCCCCCTTATGGGGAAGTTGACTCCGGGCATCAACTGGCATGTGCGACAAGACAAGAAGTACCTCGAGCCCACTCCCATTGACGAGTTCCGCGAGAACAATCGACAGTACATCAAAGAGAAGATCGACAAAAACTCCGTTGACGATCATTGGGAACTCATGCTTGACGAGATCTTAGCGGAGGTCGACCTCGGTCGGATGAATGGACCGTTCGAGGCACCGGATTGGTGGCCCCGGACAGCGACCGTCCCGCCTAAGGGACGACACCGAACATTACTACCATTGCCACACTCCGACCCGTACATTGCCATGGCTTTCAGCATCGAACAGACGGGCAGCGACGGCAACAACAAAGTCCGACGAGGAGAAGATTGGCGACGAAGCGGACACAACGCGACGTGCACGATGCACGACCAACCATACCATCACACACCCGATCACTTCATATCCCTGGGACTCGCGACGATCCGACACGATCAACTTAAGCCCCTCTCAGTCTGGGGACATGACCACGATGGAGCTTATCGACAACTTCCACTACGAGATCCTCGCGAAGCATACGTGATGCTACTCACACCGGACGGCCCGACACTGTGGAGCCACAATGTCCTGCTCTTTGGTTCGGCAGCCAGTGTCTGGTCGTATAACCGATTTGGCGACATTCTGGTCGCGTGCAGTCGCACGATGATTCTGTCACCAGCGATGCACTACGTCGACGACTATGGATCCATGGAAGACTCCGATCTAGCCGAGGGCAGCTTTGAATCCTTCGAGGAGTACAACGGTTGTCTACAAATCTCGATGAAACCCAGCAAGAGACAACCACCTCAAACCGCACATCGGATCCAAGGTGTCATCATCTCCTCCGACAACGACAACCTGGTGCTGACTCCGTGTCCCAAACGCGTCGAGAACATGTGTAAGCAGATCGACATACACCTGGCGACTTCGTCATTGTCACCCGAACAAGCCAGGAAAATGGCTGGGAAGTGCAATTTCCTCACAGGTCGACTCTTCGGGAAGGTGGGCCGAAAGGCCCTGAAAGCATTATATGCTCGCGCCCATTCTTACTCACATGCTCTCGACAAACCCACTCGATCGTCACTACTTTCACTCAAGGACATCATGCAACATTGTCGCCCGATGACGATACCACGACAGATGACTCGAACTACATACAGTGTCATCTACACGGATGCGTACTTCCGCCTGGGCGACCACACCTACAGGCCGGGGGACGATGACATCCCGAATTGGGACTCGAAATCTACATCCGACATCGAGAACGGATGGGCTGCAGTTTGCTTCCACCACGGTGATGTGCAAACGGCAGCTTACTTCCAAGGTCGTCTCCCCTCACTACTCGTACGACAATTTTCCTCCGACCAGGCTTTCATTTACCTCCTCGAAGCTTGGGTCGCTATTTTGGCTCCACTGGTCTTCGAGCCATGGCTTGACAAGTTCTACGTCCAGTGCTGCGACAACGAGGCTTCTCGACACGCCCTACTCAAAGGCGTCGGCAAACACCAGCCCCTGAATTGCCTCATTGCGGCACACTGGACTTGGCATAATCGACGAAGTCTTGCACACCGACTCGAACGTGTTCCCACCAAAGCCAACATCTCCGACGGGATCAGCCGCTTCGAACATGTACCAGAGTCTGCGACATGGACTAAACTCGACTTACCTGTGCACGCTTTGACCAGTAGGGCTGCGAAGATTATAGGAGATATTCATTTTGCTTCTTCTACGGGTTTTTCCGAACTACCCGAAATTCGCAGATTGCACGATCAGTTGACTACGATGCTCGTTTGATTTATCTTTCGAGTGGCGTTCGCCTGCGATGGGAGGACGCGACCACCACCGATGGGAACCAGTCGGTCCTCCCAACAGAAAGAACTCTGTCACATCGATCTGTAAGATCGATGACTGCGATCTGTAAGATCGACTACGATCTGTAAGATCGAAACGCAGACATAACGCCACCGAAGCGGAAGCAGTTGGAAAACAGCTCCGTATTTGACAGGGATTCATGGCCTTTGTGTGAGATCTCCGTTGTCGTGTAGCACACACTTGTTTGTGCGAAGTGACAACATATTATCTCACTTGATCACCGAATCGGTCAGGGGATAGACTCACCGATTCAATTCGAATGATTGTACACTCCGTGGCCATTTTGGCGAAAAGCTGTTCCAGCTTGAGAAATTTTGTTTCACCCACCCGTCCCGACCCTCTTTGGACTACGATATATTTTCCTCTGCTTCCTGTCTGCGAGTACCGCCTGGGAACCAGTCGGTCCTCCCAACAGAAAGAACTCTGTCACATCGATCTGTAAGATCGATGACTGCGATCTGTAAGATCGACTACGATCTGTAAGATCGAAACGCAGACATAACGCCACCGAAGCGGAAGCAGTTGGAAAACAGCTCCGTATTTGCCAGGGATTCATGGCCTTTGTGTGAGATCTCCGTTGTCCTTAATATCCCGGAGGGTTTTTTTTGCAGCCCCGTGCGTGTCCGGAGTTTGTCGTTTTTGCAACTTGGAGGTCGGGTAGGGGTCCAGCTGCAAGATGAAGTTCACACGGCCGTTCGCAGCTATAGGGTCCACTCAAGGTCGTTTAGCTTTCGCTTCATGACATTTCTGACGTGGATTATCCCACCCACGATGAAGGGTTTGCCGGATTTTGTTCTTTCCCTTCTGAGGGCAGAGGCGTCTGTGACCCTCGCATTCACTTACATTCACTTCTTGACCAGTCTCCTTATGAGTACGGTCTAAGGCAACTCGATGCTTTCCACAAGCCCGCTTTGTTAGTTTTTGCTGGAATTTTGTTTATTGGGTTTGTGTAATCGTTGTGTCCAGCACAAGAGCCGCGCTGATTTGACAAGCTGCTCGCGTTGATCTTCGCATTCCTTCCGGCCTGTCAACGCCTTGACATCGGGTCCCTGCCGTGATGTCGACCGTGCAAGAGTTTGTTGCGCTCCCGGTCGACCGTTGGGAGTAGTGGTCCAACTCCGTGATGCCTGCGCAACTTTGCTGCTCATCTATTCACCGTCAGCCGGACTCAGCACGGCCGTGCAGATCATACAAGTATCGAATTAGAATATGTCGCAACGATGGCACCGAGATGGTACGGAATGATTTTTCAGATGATCCCATGACGAGGTACTTCGCGGACTTGTATTGGTTTTGCGGATAGTAGGTAGCATGCCACTGAGCGCGCATTTGAGCAGAGCCTCAGGTGCCACGACTGTGCTGAATGCACACAGCGAGATCCACCGCGGCCGGCCAAGGATCCATGCTACATGTTTCGGCTGATTCCCACGGCTCCAGCGAGATGAGTTCTCTCGAGGAGATTCTCAAGCCAGGAGTTGGTGAACTGCGCCAGGACCCCAGGTCACGGCAGGGCGAGGGACGCAGGACGCCCCATGACGCACCAGGAGGGCGCAGCGCCCGTCCTCGGGGCCAGCCGGTCTTCTCTCAAATGCGCCGCTCCCGAGGTGCCCAACCCGCAGGAATGTGGCGGCCAGGCCGGGCACCGCCGGGCACCGGCGAAGAGACACAAACGCGGTTCACGCGATCAAAACCACAAGAAACACACCCCTAAACCATCCTAAACCCTCCCCAAGCCTCCCCATCCAAGCCTCTACAAAGGAGTCAAAGGTCAGAGAATGTAGCAGCAACGAACCTTGCCCTGCGGTCTCCTTCATTTTTGGGATGCGGTGGCAGCGTACTTGGGTCTCAAGGCACCGGGCGATATTGCAGCCCCCTACATTCTGCAGGGTGCGGCGGGCGGGAAAAGCAGACTGTCCCTACTTTTTCGGTGGCTGGGCCTATCGCCCAGCCCCCTGCTACGCAGTAGGTGCAACTGTGAGCACGCAACTCTGCGAGCAATCAAGCAATCGCACAGCAAGTCCAAGCAAACATGTGCAGTCGCTCACACACGTGTCATGGAGCTATAGATCCCTCCGTGTGATCTTCGTGTTCGAGATGACCCTGGGATTTTCTGCCCAGGGCGGATGCAGCGGGGCCACGGTTGAGCTGGGCATTGGCTGGGCGGTGCAGCGCTGTGGCAGAAGTTCCAGGATGATGTTCATCAATGGCTTCTGACATCTTATCCGGGTTTTAGTGCCAGAGCTGTCCAAAGTTGTTGCAGCGACTTTGTGACGACTTTTTCGCCATCCAGCTGCTCAGGCATGGCCTGAGCTTGGAGACGTCCGTGCCATATTCGGCACAGGCTTGGAGGATGCTCTGCGGTTTCGAGATCCATCCACTTTGTCTGCATCTTCTTGCGAATGGCGAACGGCAGTGGGTGTCGGCAGTCGCAAAGCAGTGCGTTTGAGAATCGTGACGTAGGGTCAAGAGTGAAGTGCTTCCTAGCTGGTTGCACGCAAAACGCAGCTTACAGTAGCGGACCGGCATGTCTCTCGTAACACACGGGATCAGGGGCGGTGGTGCAACCTGTCAGCATAAGCCAAAGTAGTCCTCGACTAGGCTAAGCTGATGTTCCGGACTCGTGGCCACTCTGCTTCAGGATGGGACCTGCGAGAATTCCTTCCTGCAAGCACAGGCCACGAATGTGCCAGCTAGAAGTGTCTGCTCGCCTGCCGATGGGGTTTTGGACTCTGGACTGAAGAGCTTTGGTTCGCTACATAGTCCCGGCAACTGGCGAGGGCCTTCGTGGGGCCACAGCTGGAGGAGCTTCCTTTGGACTGTGTGTTGGCTGCACAGTGTCTCCTAGCTCTGTCGCACCCGTCGGGGTGCAGATCTTGTTGCATCTTTCGTCATGCAGCACATGCACTGCAAGTAAGGACCGGGTTCCGTGTGCTGCCCAGCAACAAAGAGGACGCCTCACCTTTTCTGCCCCCGTGCTATAGCAAAGCAAAAACACACCAGAGAGATGTATTGCAGCTTCCCGTCAGGAGCCACTGGCCAGGGCACTTGTCGAACTGGGTCCGGGGCCCAACTAGTGAGGCAGATAAGGACAAGCTTTGTCCAGAGCGGCGTGGGATAGCCGGGACGTGTACGCAGTCCTGAACATCAAGCAATCCAGGACCTGTGGCGGTCTCCGTGGCAGCCAGCAACTGGTTCAGCTACGAAGGCAGTTCGGAGTTAATTCTCAACGTCTTGGAATGTTGCTCCCCTGCTTTCGTCAGAACTCCATGGATCAGTGAAGCACCTCAGGCGGAGTCTTCGATGAGTGCGACAACATCGTGAATCACGACGCTGGGCGGCATTCGCAGCACCGAGTCTGAAACCGCAAACCAGGCTTGAGAAAGTACTTCCATGTCGAACGGCTTAGGATGTTCTAGGGTTGAAATGGAACAGCTGGGTTGTTTCAGAGACGGAAGTTCTTTCTGCATGGGTGCTCTGGGCAAGCACTGGGCCGTATGCAGTTTTCCTGCGAGATGATCTGGGAATCGGGATGGTGTCATGGTTTGTACAGGCGGCCACAAAAGCAGCCTAAAACAACGGGTTGCACGCTGGTGGAACCTTTGAGAGCTTCATCTCTGACGCTAGCAGCCTTGCGAGCTGAGGCTGTTGCGCTCTACGGATACGGAAGGCTGTCCAGGGCTTCTGGCCAAGCCAGCCTGCATTGAACATTGCTTCTCGTGCAGGAGCGACGGCCACCGTTTCTGGCTCGTGAAGAACTCCTGGGGTTCGGACTGGGGCGAGAACGGCTGCTCGCTGCATTTTCCCAACCATGGTGAGCAGGACAGAAAACCGCAGTCGACACTGCTCTGCTAGTGGAGGGCGTCATCTCAGCTTCTGCACCTACACATCCTGTTGAACAGCAGAAAAGAGGGTTTTTCGAGTTGGCGGTTGCAAAATCAACCTGCAAGCTTCGGCCTTCGGCCGGATCACTCGTCCGTGTTGCTACGGCTAGTGCTGTTCCTGTTCGCTTCGGATGAGGCTACATCCGCCTCCTGCGGCATGACAGCGAGGACCAGCACTGCGGTATTGACACCGAGCCGGACAAAGGCCAGAGCCTCGGTCGTGGGATTCTGCTTCTGTTCACGTCTCAATGATGATCATGGCAGCTCCGTGTAGTTGGTCTGGTGAGTAGGATTGAGTAGAGGGCGTCCTAGTAACATTACGCCCTGCCTCAGTGCCAGGAATCGCTTGCAAAGGCGGCCCGAAGGAGGTCACGGCATCTCGGCAAGATCTTGAAACCACTTCGTTCGATTGACATACGGAAGCTCCGCTTGTGAAAGTGTGCCACAGTCCGAAGGAGCCAGACGAAACTTAACATGTGCAAAGTTGGCAGGCAAGCTACGCTGTAAATGCAGCTCCTTAGGCTTTGGGCTTGGGTTTGATTGGCCATGCCAGAAGCGAGTCCACCCTGCAGCAAGGTGTGTGGCACATGCGGAATCCTCTATGATTCTGTCGTGCCACAGAGCCTTGGCTACAATGCAGCAGACGGATCTTGAAGCTTGACCATAACAAGTAACAAGCATGCTTTCCCTTCGAGAGCCTGTTTCGAGGTTTGAGGATGCGAAAGAAGCATAGAGGCCCTGCAGGCTCGGCTTTACAGTTTGGCAAGAGCATGCCGCATCTGTTCAAGGGGTGTATCGATGCGGAATGCAGTCGCTGACGGTGCCTCCGAAACGCAACATGGTTGCAGGCTGCATCTTGAATCCGGATGCTGGCGTGATCAATCCCTGTGCAGCTGCTTGTGCTATTCGCCCTGATGCACAGCTAGCTACACGTCACCATTTTCATTTAATGTGATGCTGCATGCGGTAGTTCCCAAAAGGAACGATTCCGCAGCTAGCGTCCAAGTCTTTGTTGCCAGAACTGGAAGAGGGCTTTTGATACTGGCCACATCAGATTCCCGTCCATTGTGTGGCGTTCCTGCCTGAGGTTCTGCTGTTTAAGTACCCTTGGGTGGTCGCTCAATGCAAGGCATTATGGGAAATGACAGAACCTGAAGAGTTAACCTCAGTCTGGGAAAATGAGTTCTGATGCCCCAGAACTATTTCATTCCATCGCAGATGGGGGCTTCAAGTTCCGAGCAGAAAATCCGCATTCTAAGCCTTGCTGCAGGTTGCTCTCTCAAGGATTGCTCTCCCAGCTGTCAGAACGAATGACGCATGCTACGGCTTCGTAAGCTCTTCGACAACAGAAGTTTGGCAGGCTGTTGTGACGTGCCAGCTGGCCCCTAATGATGCATCCAGATGGCACAGGAACATAATGGCTCTTTATCGTGACAGAGTTGTGTCGACTAGAAGCCATCACAACATCCCAACCCACATAGGCCCAGAGCGACAAGTTGATGCAAACTTTTTACGTACCCCGTGGGAGGAGCCCCCGGCGTCGTGGCGTGGACAGCAGTCCCAAGGCAGCGGATCTCAGCGGAAGGAAATGACCCTGACATCTTCGCAGCTCCAGGTGAACAGTTTCTCCCAGCGAGAGGCTCAACGACGCACCAATCTCCGACAGAGGACGACATGTGATGTGGCTCCTCAGTGCCCAGGAAATAGTTCTGTCTTTGCTCCCACTGTGGATGTGTGTGCTTCTTCTGCAGCTCTTCGGCAGCAGGACCAGCAACACTGGAGATAGGACTCCTCGAAAAAGCGCTCTTCGGCGCCGCCACTCCGAAGTGATCCGGCTGCATTCCGCTGTTTAATGCTTTCTGTCTCAGATCGGCTCTGTGTCACTGGTGTCACAGGCCTGAGGGCTTTCATTGTGGTTTCAAGCCACTTCGGCAGTATGCTTGAATGAAATCTGCGAGTGTAGAGTTCGGGCCCCAATCGCGCTTGACACTCATCCTACCCTATACTGCTTGACATGATGCAGTGCATGGGTAGGGTTTATGACGTGCGTTGGATGGGGCCCTGGGCAGGTAGGGCTTGTACGGGGAAGCCTCCGCTCTTTGGGTCCGACCCGGCAGGCTCCGCATACCACCGGGCCAGGCTCGAGTACAGAGGTTCGGGTCCCAGACTCCGGCCCGGAACCTTGACAGGTCGTTTTTGGTACTTGTATGGTAGGGTTGACGTGACTCTGTCGCCGAACAGAATCAGAATCGGAGCTTCTAACTGGACGGTTGTATTTTTGCATTCAGTGCACACATGTGCACACTGCCATACTAGTCTCAGTCAGCCGGACACCCTGTCGCAAGAGCGAGGGGACTTAGACTCCGGACACTGTGCAGCTTCGTCTAAGCCCTGCAAGATTGGCCTCCACACCGTGGCCGTCAAGCTCGACGGGTTCCACCAAACTCCTATGGTCCCTGGGCGAGTAGGTTGGGTCGGAGGTTGGCTTCAGGTCCGCACTTTATGTGTGGTGATGGGGCTTATTGTACGATGTGCTCGGATGCAATAGCCTTTTTCAAGATCCCCGTCAGGATGGCCTGTACAGAAGACGTCTGGTGCCGAGGGGCTCTGCCTGTTTCCCACGTGCTGTACTTGTAGAGACGAGACTTCAAAGCCGTCAGTTGGCGCGCAGTTTGCTTCTTTCCGCCGAGGTGACACTGTCGTGATTGCGGACCATCCGACTTTCTTCCACACACAAGGCCAACACGATTTCGGGGATAGCTTTTGCAATCATTTCATTGGTGCATGCTCGTATAGCTTCCCAGCGACAACCCTTTCGTCTGAGGTGACAACATGTTCCTGTACAAAAACAAGTCGGAACGTGTCTTGGTCGGCGCTAGATCTCCGCGCTAGATCAACGGCAAATAAAGTTCTGAGTGATATGCTTCGCAGCCCAGTGTCTCCACTGGCTGGGGAGCTGTGACAGGGTGTGCAACGTAGTTGGTCCAACGGCCAGACTTGTGTGTTAATTCTTTCATGAAAGCTCCTGCTCGCCATGAAAGCATGCGAGGATGGGCAATCTCTCCAACATCCCTTCGCAGCAGCCTGAAGAGATCTCCTTCCAGCCGACACACATGCGCTTTGCTCAGCAGGCAACGAGGACTTGGTGGAAGCCGCCAAGCAAGGCGCAGAGCCACAGAGCACGCAGAGCACGCAGAGCGCAGAGTTGGCATGGGCTGCGGCTTTGCAGGCGAGCAGCAGGGCCTCGCCTGCCAGAAGGTTCCGAATTCGCAGTGTGAGTGGAGTCGATTTTGCCAGGTGTGCGCAGGTACGGGTGAACAGAGATGGTAGCTTGGGAGTTGAGCCCACGCCACACAGCAGAAGTATGCAGAAGTAGATAGAGAGGGACTATGCAGGAGATGACAGTGTTTGGATCCGGCAGCCCCCTCCAAATTTGATTTTCGTAGCCCTCTATCGCAACTGACCGCAAGTTGAAGCATATATATGATATATAAAACAGGCTCGCAGAATTCGGCTGCTCCCGATGCTTCGTCCATGCCGAGAGATGTGTCCAGGCCACGGGCAGTCGAATGGATGGCACATGGATTGAGCCGCTCGGACTTCACGGGGCAGGACCCAATTTGTGGCCTGGTAGATGTGAAAGATGCGTTGGACTCATGGTTTGTACCGGTGTTGACAGGATGGAGGACAGCTTTCGATCGCTTCGGGAAGGTGTGACGATGACAGACGCAGATGCTCGCTTGACACCGTGCTTGATGTAGCAATGTTCTCGTTCTGCGCCCTGCGCTCAACGGAAACTCAGCTTGCCAGAATCGGCCCTGTGGATACCGACAGGCCGAGAGTAAAGCAAGTTCGAGTCGCGCAAGCTTCGGGGCACTCATGCCTTAAACTAGCCGAAAGTGGTCTTCGACATGCATGGCACACGAGCTGTCGCAATGAAATTTGGCGAACCGATGACACCGATGATTGTGACGATGACAGACCAACGATGAAGACGATAAAATTACGATACCCGGCTGGACGGCAACAGACACTCGCTCTGCGGGCTGCTTCAGCGGTAGGTTCGAGGTCGAAACACGGCTTGTCGGAGTCTTGCGAAGCTTTGTCCACATGAGGTTCTTGAACAAGCGCTGGGTGGACGTGAAGCTGAGTGCAAGAGCCTGAGATGTTGCCTTCATGTGGCTGTGCTTTTTGCTGTGCACAAATCAGCGACCAGGGCTCGCGTGACAGCCTTTGCTCTCATAGCCCGGTAGCCCTTCATCACATTTCGCACCCGTGAAACCACATACCTTCGCCAAATTCTAGGTCCGCACTTTCAACTTTGAGGAGTATGAGTGCGGGACTTAGTTGGATATTGACCGAGCCGGAAGTTGTGTCAGTACGTCCAGCCATGCGGTGTATCGGATTTGCCTGACACATGCTGCACTGCACATAGCACAAGAATCCAGACTGGCCCAGTGAGACATCCATGGAGGTGCAAACACACTCCCCCTCATTCACAGAATTCATCCAGCAGTCCAGAGAGCTTGGACTTGAGAGTTCTTTGCTCAGAAACTTTAACGTTTTCGAGTGGAGCCCTGTTACTGGTCACAGAAGCAATGCACAATGCTAGGGTCCTAGGTTTTGGGCAAAGGCTTATCGATGGACAGCGGAAGTTGTGAGCCAGGAGTGGCACGGTGTGGAAGTGGATACATCTGCTTTCAGATCTCGACACTGGAACGCATGTCTTGTGCCGTAGTTGGTAAACTCCCCAGTGTTGGCTGTTGTGTCTGCCCTCACCGTGCCGAGGCGACATGCACTGGGCCGCCACAAGCGGGCGGCACCGCTGCCACATCAACCGAAGGCACAAGAGACGGCCAGCTGCCAGCGCTGTGACATGAGACGACCCGACCGGCCAGGTCTCGTTCCCGAACGGTCCCGGGGTCACCAGACCGCGTGTGCAGCCGCTGCCACCTAGGTGGGCTCGGCTCGCTTGTGGACTTCTTGAAGAACTCCAACAGTCGGATTTTCTAGACTCGCGAGGCCCGCCACTGTTCAGGAGCCTGAGCTCACTCCGGAGCCAGTGGCCCAGGGAGTCTACCGGCACCCACCAGAGCGGCGGGGGATGCGGCATATGCGGCACGCAGTGAGGCAGCTGCTATGGCAGATCCAGCAAGAAGTCAGGCGCGAGGACCGTGACGAGAAGCGGCGCCGGGAGCCGGCTGCCTGGACTTCTCGTTGTGCTGCATCTGCATACCACTGCGCTCTCGGTCTGCTGAACCTCTGGAGCTGGAGCTGAGGCAAGCCAGACAGAAAGCGACCAGGCGCAGGGAGGAAGTTTTTGTCGGCATGAGGGTGTGCGAGGGGGAACTGGAAGATGTAATCGGACGGAGAAAGCGAGCATGCTGGGTGCAAATCTTCAGGGCACTGTTGTGGCGTGGCCGGTTCTGTTGAAGACATGGAATGCATGTGATGCAGTGATGAACATGTGGATCAGTCTTGTTCAGAAGAAGTACCACCGTTTCTGCATATTTTCAAGAAGCAGTGTTTGGGTAGGGCCCTCACGCTCGCACACATGCACTTTCGTGTTGTGAGATGCGCAAGCGATGTTTCTGATGCAATATCTACAAAGTCCAGGCAACTCAAATGCCGAGCCTTTGCAGCCAACTGTCATGCAAGCGTGCGAAAGCAAGCTCGAATCGCCACGGCAGAGTAGCTATTTCAAGGACCAGTCAACGTGGGGGAAGTGAAGGTACGTGCAATTTGTGCATACGTCAATTACATGTAAACAGAGTGGCAAACACTCCCCCAAATCGTGGCTGCTAGAGTTGCTGGAATCTAGAAACCACGAAAGTCAGCGTGCCTGCTCAGTCCGGCGATGTCCACGGCAGGCCTCCATGAGCAGGCACAGTTCATGTTGGCTCATGGTGTGCAGCTTTGCAAGCCCTATCAAAACGAGAAAGAACAGACACCGTGCGGTGGACCTGCTCATGTCGAGTCGCGAAGCAGCAAAAAGGTCCTGACTGGATCTGGAGCCAATGAATGTATGGCCTCATCCTTCGTTTCGCGAGATTGCAGAGCATCAGCGACTGTTGATGGTTATGATACGAGAGTCGATTGAGCTGCGTGATTTTGTAGGCTCGCCTTCCCGGTCTCCTCGCATTGCAAAAGAAAATAAGCGCTCATCTCGATGTAGAGCCTGATGTTTGAGGCTGCTTACCTGATGAACAGATGTTCGTGCAGGTAACGCCGGGCCTGTTACTCTGTGGAGTAATTAACTGTTCCACTGAACCTCACAACAGCATTCCATAAATCGCCTGCGAATGACAGCTTCTGAAGTGTCTCCGTAGCTGCGTTGTCATCGGTCAAGTTCAGAGTGCAGCATCTGGCTGTGCAGGTATTTGGGGCCGCGGCCGAGACTGCCCTCCCTAGGCCAAGCAGTAGGCAGTGCTCTCTGAATTCAAGCAGAAGCCCAGTTGCCAGCTGCACAGTTCCTCGGCGTCGGCGGCTGCTGCCGCCAAGGTTCACGACGTCCAGGGTTTGGTTTTGAGGTTCGCAGGCTTTCGGCAAAGCGGTGCAGGCGTCCGCACTGCTGACTGCGGCGTCGGTGATGCCACCACCCGTCGAGGCAGCACCCGCAGTAGCACAAGCCAAGCTTGAAGTCTGCAGTAGACATCGGCAGTGAGCTTAATGGCATATGGGCTTTACGTCTCAAGGTTCTGTTATTCACACAATATAATGCTTTCAATGCAGGCTCGGCCAATCTTTCGTGATCAGTCCGTACGAAGACGTGCAGATGACTGCAAACATGCTTCACTAGGGGCTTGGCTTGCGCGTATTCAAAAAGCACGAGGCACCAATGTAGGCAACTGACTGCAGGCTCGTGACAAGGATCGCCTGCATCTCCGAATCTTCTTTGCACAGGCATCCCCACTTTTGGCTGCTGCCTCAACAATGGCAACCCCACCAAAGATGGTGCCGGAGGCCTCGTGTGCGGGACGTGAAGAGGAGCCTGCTGCCAAGATAGGCTCAAACATCGAAGGACTCCACGCTGCTGTCTGTGCTGACGTCCCAGTCAACACCGCCGCCGCCACCCCAGGTAGGGCCTAGGCTTTGTGTTCGGCAAATCTCGGTGCTGTGACGAGTGTGCTGGGCATCGGATGCGATTGCAGGACACGTCGAGAGTATCTTCATCGCTAGCATCCAAGCCCGAAGCAAGCGGCGCGACGGAGGCCATGAACATCTGACCGGAGCAGAGGCACGAAAGTCATCGGATGTCAGGCGCTTCCGACACCCATGCCCAGTGTGGCTTTACAGCCGCCGATCGTGACCGAGGCCTGCGCATGCACTTGTCACCACAGAAAGATCTGTCGCAACCAGGCACAGCCTCTCAAACCAACGCAAGAGGACAATCCCGTGCCAGTGCGGTGCCCTAGCACGAGCTACCGAAATGATGATGGGTATATCCAATTACATGTCAAACTTTGCCGTAAGCGCGCAGCGCTTTGACCGGTCCCAAACTTCGTCACACTCTATGTTGTTCACTTGCAACAAACCCGTCCAAAACCCCTTTCCCCGTAGATTCCTCCACAAGTCCTCCGCCCGGAACAATTATAGTATTATACGATTTCATTGCGGGAGGGTAATTCCTCCGCTAGCCAGGCTAGGGTATTCCTCACTTCCTGTACTCCGCGTACTCCGTTTAGTGTCTCTAGCGGATGCGACGAAACTTTAATTGCCCGGCATGTTTAGGTTCTTCCTTCGATGTGCATTGCAAGGCATCTGCTCCAGCTCAACAGGCACGGGCACCGCTTTGCATTGTGGGTAAGGGTAGTTCTTCGTACCGATACATAATATTCTTGCCCTGATGTCTCCAACAGGGTAAGCTTCTCATTAGCTTGTCCTGGGGAGCCCGAAGGCCGGGGAGGTCAGGCATTCATCCCGTCGCTGTCAGTGACTGCCATGCTCCATGCTCGTGTTGCAACAGGAAGTGCCGAACGTCCCAAAGACGCCTCCGAAGGCAACGGTTGTGAGCCTCTGAGCCTCTGCAGATCTCTTCAGCCAAGTACGCACTCATGTTCTTGCTACGGACGCAGACCCGCCGTGAATTCGGAGGCAAAGCCGTCCTTCCCAAAGCGATGGAGCTATCCAGGCTGCACCAGCAATTGAAAGTCAAAGGCGAATCTAGCCTGCTTTGCCAGTGTTCGAATGCTGTTCATCGTGGTTCCAGCAATCATGCGTAGCAACTCCAGAAAGAGGAGGAATGAGGAGCAAAGAAGGAGCAGGAGAGCACCAGCAGGACGTTGAATCTAATCCGTGCCGCGAGCCGGGGATCTGCACAGGCGTGCGTGTTTCTGTTGTAGAGGACAAGATGGCTGAGACTCCAGTGGGGGAGGTGATAACAGCAGCAGCAGGAGCAGGAGCAGGAGCAGGAGCAGGAGCAGGAGCAGGAGCAGGAGCAGGAGCAGGAGTAGTAGTAGTAGTAGTAGTAGTAGTAGTAGGAGGAGGAGGAGGAGGAGGAGGAGTAGGAGTAGGAGTAGGAGTAGGAGTAGGAGTAGGAGTAGGAGTAGGAGTAGGATTAGTAGTAGTAGTGTTAGTGGTAGTCGTCGTCGTGGGGTGGTCGCAGTGGTGGTGGTGGTGGTGGTGGTGGTGGTGGTGGCGGTGGTGGTTGTGGTGGTGGTGGTGGTGGTGGTAGTGGTAGTTGTAGGGGTAGAAGTGGAAGCTGTGAGTTTCAGGGTTTTCGAGGTCAGTTTCCGTGCATAATTTCGGGGCGGAGTTTTTGGGCCATGGCCAGGACAGTTTCGGATCAGGGCCCACCCCGTGGCAGACCAGCGCCCCGAAACTGGCCCCGACTGTGCTGAAACTGGGCCCCGAACTGCTGCTGCCTGATCCTAAACTCCCAGCAGCCGATCCGAAACCATGGGTACCCGACTAGAAGCAGGAGTAGGAATAGCAGCAGCAGCAGTAATGAGATACAGCAACGGCTACGACGACGATAACTACTGCAATTGTCGCAGTTTCTGTTACTACTGGTTCACCGGCTGGGTCGGAGACACTCCTGCTTGCAAGGCATGTTCCGGTTACTCGCTCCGAAGCTTGCCATTCGAAGCTTCGTTGGTGCAGGGGATGACAACGTTGACTCTTTCTTGGAAAAGCTCCGCGGAAAGGCCGGCCGACGGCTGGTCACCAGCAAGACGCGAGCTTTCCACGTTTCCCCGACCATGCTGCTTGAATGCCGGTATGACGTCCAGGCGCCTAAGCAAGCAGCTGACAAAGATCAGCAGGCATCTCAGATCTTGCTCAAGCTTGGAAGGGCTAGAACAATTTCGAGAGCATCCGACACCACAGCAATGCAGCATTCGATACATTCGAGAGTTCTTCTGGTTGCCATGTTTCAGTGCATAGATATTACCGAATGTTTCAGAGCAGATTGTGCAGGAGCCTTGCATTGAATATGTTGAGTTGCAGACTTGCACAGACTCAAGCCTCGAAGACTGAGGCAGTGGCAAGATAGCAGGAACTCGAGGCAACGGCACGCCCGACGCTTCGCCCTCGCTGCTGTTTTGCACACCGGAAACATGCCGCTCACTTGGACAGGCAGGATGACGAGCAAGAGCTGCTCAGATGCAGCCGGATTTTGCCGGCCAGAGATGTCGGGTGGGCTAGAGGTTTGTAGAGGTTGGCCACGAACGAAGCTTTGGCTGACAACCGGCATGCTACTCCTCAGCCGAGGTGGGATTGGTCCAGCCAGACATGGTGGGATGAGTGGAATGACGAGTCGTGGAAGCGGCATGAGCGGTGGAGTGCGAAGGACACAGGTGACAAGCAGTGGCTGAGGGCTCAGACGGCTCAGGCGGCTCAGGCGGCTCAGCTTTGCGCTTTGGGCCGTGCGGATGTTCAGGTTCGAGCCGAAGGATTCATGGTGGACCTGGGAAGGCGCCTTTGCGCTCCTCATACGTCGTACCGTCGTACTTCATACGGTGCTTATTTCGCTCATGGCCCTTTCCAGACCGCGGATCCGCATCCTGGAGCCAGACCTGGAACAAGCAGAGCTGGAAGTCAGAAGAGGCCCGGCATCGACATGAGGCGAACGATCCAAAGACGGAAGTTGAGTTGCCAGGACGACGAGAGCTGGGGAAGATGGAAAAGTCTCGAGCATGGAAGTGGAAAAGGTGGAGGCCCAAGAGAGCGGGTATCCGAGCGCGGCACACTTTTGCTGCCCTGTGCTTTCCCTTTGCCGCTTGCTTCAGCACTTGGAGGCTGGACAGAAGCGGAGCAGGCAGGCAACCGCGCTAGCTTTGGGGGCAACTGTTTTAGCGGCTGGGAATGGTGCATCTTTTCCCGAAGTCAGCTCCAGCCTGTGCTCCCATTCTTCCACCTGCTTGGACTCATTCCGATATTTCTGACCAATACATTGACGCCCCACGGCGAATTCATGCGTTCAAGGAATGCCTGAGTGAGTCGCCCTCACAGTCAGCGCCCGCCTTCTTCCACCGAAAGTCCGAGTCATTGCCTTGATGACGCTGGATGGCACACAGGCCGAAGACAAGAAACCCAAGGACAGCAAGGACGGCAAAGAAAAAGCGAAAGAGAAGAAGGCTCAAGCACTTAGCATCATCTGCTTGTTGTGTTTTCATGAGCAGTTGAACGTCGAAATAACTCCGCTGGCATGTCAGTGCTGTTGATGCAGACGCGACTACCGCTTCAGCCTGCACACTTGCCGTTTCCGTAACCGAAAGACAACAGACCTGTCGGAGGACAAGAAGGAAGACAAGAAAGACAAGAAGGCATTACGTGTTGTGCGCCGGTGTGACCTGCAAGCGGTAACATGTCGTCAAGATGTTTGGCAACACTAGCAGTCCCTGCTAGACCTGCTGCATCAAGGTAGGAGCTTGTTCAGATCTGCGAATGCCTCAATTTGGCTCGTAGCAGCAGACATGTGCAGGTGTATGGCATCGCACCACGGTTCAATTCCCAATCGGCAAAACACATGGATATGGAGCCATGCTCTATCAGCTAGCAGGTATCGAACCCAACGATTCTTTGCAACTAGCAGCCTTTGGTGTGCAGCTGCGGCGGCGACTGCCCGATGGATCCGATACAGGCAGCGGCACAGTCTTTGAGCGATGCAGTAGAACTTTGCGAGACACGGAAGCAGAGGCTTGGAAGCTGCAGCAAGCGCGCTTGGGGAGCAAGGCCGAATTTAAGCCCAGAACGGCACCGGCACAGTCATCAGACATCTTCACACACTGTGCAGGAGAAGACCTTAGAAGAGCTTCGAAGCTCCCAGGCACGATGGTCAGTGGCCTTTGCCGCTCAGTTCGAAGGCTTCATTGCACGATTGCACGTCTAACCTTTCTGTACCCTCCAGCAAATCAACAGCAATAGTGCGATGCCTCGCACCTGAGGACATGTCCGACGAGGATCTGCGGGGGTCAGCGAAATTGAGAAGACGAGTTATTGAGACTTTCCGGGTTGTCTGATCGCAGTCATTCCTGACACCTCCAGGACCAAGACGGTCTTATCACGGAGAGTGAATGCAGCAAGGCGTTTAAGAGGCCTGGGTGCCCGCCAGAGTCTTTGTGGGGTCTCCTGTCGTGAGTTCGGTGCTTTCATTTTGCAGCATCAAGATGCCCTTGGCCGGAAATCCACTTTCCTCGCTCTGCTGGTCAGGATTCTCGGAGCCAATGCTGAAATGCCGAAGTACCGGCTGAAGGTGGCAAGTGCACCGGCACTTGCGAACCACGTGCAAACCTTGAAGCTGGATGTGCCTTTGCTTTGAGGAGATGTTTGACGAGATGGACGTGCTAGGCAGCAGGGAAGGGCAGCTCTCAACCACACGGCATGCTCCTCCATTCTGCTTCACACTCAGCCCTTCCTCGGTCAGGAAAGCAAAGGTTGGACTTCCGCCAGTTCCACAAGTTGGTGCGCTGGGTCATTCTTCTTTCTGCATCCGCTTCGTCACGGGAAGGGTGTTGGTTTCAAGTTGATTTGGAAACCCGCATGCTAGTAATAGCACCGCATGGCTCCAAAGGAAGAGACCTTGCAGTCTGACTTCTGTTTCTTCAGTTCCAGACAAGTGGCCGGAGCCGAATATCAGACACGCTGATGTTCCATGTGGGTCATTTGGGTGAGTCGAGTCTGTTGGCGTTTCGCCAAGAGCCAATTTCTGTCTTCAGATCTTGTTGTGTCGCGCACACGCCCGGAAGCAGGATATGCACTGGTATGTTTGCGCGCGAAGGCCGCAGAGCTTTCGCAGTACATGGCCGACAACCCAAAGTGGGCCAAAGAAGAGGTCCAGCAAGCAGAGCAGTCATCGTGGAATTGCAAGCTTGTTTACGTATTTCATCGCAGGATGCACTGTCCGATGGGTTGGCACTGCCATGTCCATCATCACTGTGGGGCGAAATGTCTGCAGAATTCTTGTGTTGGGTTGCAGGAAGACAAGGCCGAGAAGGAAGAGAAGTTGAAACAACAGCAGCTTCGTGAACGTGCGAAGAGCGATGCTTCCGATGCAGGGATGCCCACACCAGAGAATTTGCGTGGGTAACCTTGATTGTCCAACAAAGTGGGCGCGGTGAACGGATGTGACGAGCGGTTTGTCAATCTGTACTAAGACTAAGAAAGTTGAGCCCATAGCACTTTGCTTACTGGCTTCCCTCCCACCGTATTTTTGTGTTGTGTTTTCTCTCAGGTCTTTGCAATTCTTGGCATAGCCAAGTCCAAGGCGGGCCGCGGGTGTGCTCGGAGGATCTTTTGCTGATGTGTCAGCACGAATGCCAGGACGTCCAGGAGACGGAGCAAAGGAAAAACCTGGAGCCGCCCTGAGCTGCGAAGAAGCCCTGAGCTGCGACGAGTGCCCGACTGCAGGCTGTGAAGCAGGCCAACGAGGCCAAGGAGATGCTGAAGGCTTGGAGCCGCCTTGGAATGCCTTGGAGCCTTCTTGGAGCCCTGCCGCCTCTGCTGCCGTTCTGCCATTCGCTGCCATCGCTTCTCGTCCGTGGAGGCTGCGGGGCAACAAGTCCTGGAGCCAAAGCATGCTCGAGACTCTCGCGGCCGGCGCTTCACGTCGGAGCCCTCCTCCGCGTTAAGGGTGGAAGCGGGCTACTCGAAAACCGGGCTTCAGGCTACTTTAAGGCGCATTCTGAGAGCTTCTGCTCTCCGTCCCTAGGATGGAAGGAGTTCTCATTTGCTGACCCCACAGGTGTCATGTTCCTCCTACCTTGGCTGGCTCCGCACCGACCTCTGTTGTGAGGACGGCACCATCAGCCCCACGAAGAAGCCGACGGACGATCCAGGCTCTCCTTCAGGTGCCGCTGCAGAACTGATCTTCAGACGGATGATGTCAGTCACTCTAGTCGCGGATGACGACCGAGCAGGGTTATGTGAGAGTTTCCATTGCTTGTCGCCTGACTGTTGACCAGCCCGGATCACATCCGTCACTGTCAACCGACGCGCCGGACGAACTGGCGGCCGCCGTGCTGCTCGTCCCAACAGCAGAGACGATCTCTTGTCAGCCTTTTTGTCTCGGAGTTTGCATGTAGGAAGCATATGGAACCATCATTGGCACATGGACTTGTTTTGGTGAAGATCGAGGCAACTGTGGATCCCTCCGCGGACCGAGCAGGGTTGTTGTTTCAGCGGGTTTCAACTCCAGTCTTCGGGATGAATCCGACGCCGGCTCATGCTGCGATACTGCTCGTGCCTGCACCGATTTGCAGATGCCTGAATGGATTGCCTTGCACTCATGGTTCATCCAGGAGGTCTCAAGAGCAACATAGAGCAATCCAACAGATCACGAAGAAATGGTGACCACACTTCCACATGCAACGCATCGAAGCTCCTCAATTCCTTCATCCTCACAAAGCACAGTTTCATCTAGTCAAAAGTGCCATGGCGCGATCGCGGTCTCCGCGGCGTAAAGTGGACACCGTCAAGCTGACGAGTGTCCCGACTCGCATGACAGGGTCATCCAATATGGCCTTTCGAAATTTGCTGAATATGAAGAGTATCGATAGCTTGTGTTTTGAGTAGATTTCCTGTTTTACAGTATTGGCTGGTGCAGAATGTACGGTGTCGTCGAGCTCATCACATCTGACATGTTGACATCTTGAAAGACAAAGGCCAAATTGCTGGCTTCGGGCGCTACCCGGCGAATCGCCCACCGGGTTTGCGCGTGCGTGATGGCCGCGAGGGTAGCAGCATGGAGATTCAGAACTTGATGAATCGCTGCTGCAAGCAGTGTGGCGATGCATTGGGCACGTTGACACCAAGCGTTCTTTTCATTGGCGGCGTTTCCTCCTGACGCGAGGGAATGTTGGGGTGATGCTGCGGGCTTCACGACGTCCGAGGTGCGCCTCTGAAGAGTCCTTCTTAGGAGTCCTTGTCCGGGCATCACAGATCCGCCGCCACAGCTGTTTAAAGTTTGTTGGCTGCAGGCTAGTGACACCGTCGTGACATGTCGTGACCGTACTCAGTACTCTGCCTTCTGAAATTCTGAAATAGTGTCAACAGCAAAAGCCAGGTGCTACAGGCCATCAACAAGCACATGTTCCGTGACAATTCTGGAGGATCGCTTCGTTTCGGCCTTACGCGCAATGAGAACGAGGACAGACATTGAAGAAGCGAAACAGACAGAGCCCTCAGTTAGTTCACTATTGGCGCATGAACTCTCGCAGGGTCTCGAGATACAAGTGTTCCCCAGCCAGAGAACCTTGGTTGCAAAGCCGACGATCCTTTGTAGTGCCTTTCGTGTGCATCAGCAAGGTTATCAAGGTTGAACTGCAAAACGTCGTCAGCCTCACTCTGCCTTGCAACTCAAAAGCTGGGCCGCCAGAATGCTACTTGTAGTGCCTTCATGTATCGGGCAGCAAGGAGTTGGCTCTTTAACACCTCGGTCGACACCCCGTTCCACACCTTGTTCGACGCCACGTTCGAATTTCGGTGGAGGAGGCTGGATGAAGGAGGCCGACGGCTGGGCAAGTGACGCTCTCTGTGCCATGTGCCTCACGGGCATTCACCCGTACTTGATCGTACTTGAATCCGGGAAAGCAGCATACCCACCGCACATTGCACTGCAGATTTCGCTCCCCACCTCTTGCCAACCCAAGAGGTCAAATTTGGAAGGAGTGTCGCTGCATGGCACCTTTGTCAAAAATGCTCTACACGGTGGTTTAGGCATTTGCATAAAACTGTGACATGAACACCATCAGCACAGGCAGCCGTCGCTCACTGTCGTCGGCCCGGCATGCCGAACAAACGGGGTGTTGGAGGTTTCCGGAGGGGCCATAATATCATGGAATCCGGTCAAGCACGCGTGCAAGGCATTTGTCAACATTGGTGTTTTCCCCCGCCCTATGGCTAAGTTCTGCGATGCGCACTGTCCGGCCCGGAATTGCAACAAGTTCACGCGCTGTAGACATGCCGAGACATTGTCAAGTCCGCCAAGCACTGAAGTTCTGTAGCATTGTAGCATCAATCTTGTCGGCCGCTTCGTTTTCGCTGCCTTCTACAGGAAGATGGTGAAGATCGGCGAGAGGTGCAAGTCAACCTCTGTCAGCCTGCCACTGCTGCTCCGCATACGGGAATTGCTGGACGAATGACTCACTACTTCCAAAGAGCTTTGATGCAGGTGCCGGTCGCAGATCGCTGGCGGCCGCAGCAAAGAGACACGTCTGGACTGCACTTCAGAAAGATTCAACACGGTCTGCATTGTAAGATATGTGCCTCCAGGCGAGCATGTGCAGCACATCTGGCCCTTTGCATCAATTTTGTTTCATGGCAGGAAGTTTTAGAGCACCAGCAGCATGCGTCGATCCCAAAATGTCCAAGTGGATCTCGTGGGTTGCTTGGCGAGAGCGTCTAGGACAGAGGAGGTAGACGGGTAGACTCACTGGTCGCACCGTCCAAAATCAGATTCCTCTTGATTCCCGTAGGCGCTAAGGCCTGATGTTACACACTTAGCTAAACGCCAACCTCGAAAGCTTTTTTGCAGGTCCTCAAAGCTGGCTACCAAGAATTGGGAATCCGGCTGTGGGGTCTTGAGCTTGGCATGGGTATGCCAGTGCAGAAATCGCTGAATCTTACCTGTGTGTTGAAAGTATCATGTTTCACAGTTTTCATCTGTCATTATGTGCTACTGCATGCCCAGATGGTTGGCTACAGCTGGATGCCGTCAAAGATAACGTGCCGCAGCGCATGGGCCGCTTTGGAAAGGGTGAGATGCTTGGCTGCAGAATTCTGCAGATGGCCTGCGCTGCAATCGCAGTCTTTCGCTGTCAGGTTGGAAAGTTACATCCGCGACATTGACATCGAAGGCCGCTTCGATTTCTGGAATGGCTGGCTCAAGAAGGTGCCGCATGTCCCTTGGCTCTGCCTCGTGCAGAGTTGTCATTCCCTCTTCAGTCGCCAGCCGTAGATGAGGACCGGCGGCAACGTCGGAATGCAGCATGGGTCAAGGCAGGAGCAGTGTCAAGATCCAACAATCCCGCTCCGGTGCCAGTGGCATCGGTGCCACGCCTCTGACAGGCGGAGGAGAAGGAGGAGCCGGAGGAGAAGGAGGAGCAAGACAATGACAGGCCTGGCTGAGTGAACCAGAGTGCGTAGCCTTTAACGAATTGGCATCTCGGTCGAAGCCAACAGATCGATGCACTCTGTTGCCGTATACTGTTATACTTGCACATCTCAGATCCCTCTCGGGATGCTCCGTACAGATCCTGATGCAAAACATATCACCCTTTGTCAAACCTCTGACCAGCTGGCTCAGGTTTTTCGAGCTTGGAGAGACCGACAAGGCAACAGCGTGTCTCATTGCATCTCGATGGTCTGCAGAGCTGTTTGTTGCAACGGCATGCACTTCTTGTCACGTTGTCATGCTACCTGCTACGTTTACTTGTAGCAGTGTAGCAGATCGCAATCCATGCTGGCATGTGTCGAGAAGGTTGTGAAGACAGAGGAGCCCGACTTTGATGACGACTGAGCCGACTTACATCAGTGCTGCACGGCTGATGTGCTCAGCCGCCACGCTGCCTTGCGACGAGATCCCGTCCTAGCCTATGAGTGGACATAGGCTGAAGATGGACACACATGAGCTTAGTTTAGCACCACCCTTGTCCGACTGACGTGCTCAGTCTTCGGTGGTTCGCGCCCAGGTCTTCGTTAGTGTGATGTTTTTCAATGTAGCGTGTCCGAAATCTGGCCGTGAGCTGGATTGGCTTATGGCGTTGCAGCTCTCGTAGAGACGTCGCTTCAATTGAGTGTGGAAGTGCTTGTCTTCAGAGAAGTTGCGTCCCACTTTAGATGCCTTGAACAAAATTGACTGTGCGGGAAGTGCGCTGAGTTTTCATGCCTGCAGACTCGTGGTGCTTGGCTCCAGACTCGAACCTTCGTCAGGATCTGCCGAAGCTCCACTTGCAGGGGTACGGCCACGCCTCTCTGCAGCAGAGTGTGCCGGGTAGCTCTGGTCTACTTCAGGTCTCCGACTTGCCGCTTCTCGTAAATTCGAAGCTACTGAGAAGAAGAGCTTTTCTGAGCCCTGGGAAGCAGAACACTGTGCGGGTACTACCGAGGCCTGTTTTGCACTGCGCTTCTCGCCTGACGATCTGCAGCTGGCCGGAGGCGTGCGAGCAACCGAGGGAAGTGGACTATGCCTGCATTCGATTTCCCAATTGTATAGGTGGACCTGATGTGCTTTGTCAGGATACACTTAATATACCCTTACAGCATTGCGAGAGATGTTGCATTTTGCCGTTCGATTCTCGACGTAATCTAGCATGAATCCGGCTTGTTCGCAAAGCTTTGGGATTCCTTGGCAGCCTACCTCGATGGTGGTCTGCGAGTCTTCGACGTAGCTCGCCACTGGGCCAAAAAATTGTTGGAGGACGTTACTGTTGTTGATGGCTGCGGCTCCAGTGCCAAGCGCCAGCCACATCGCAGTGCATTTGCTGTGCTCTCCAGCCTCAATGTCGAATGGAAGCCCCCGCGGCACCTTAGGGGCGCAGCACCTGCACACGCTCAATTTATCTCCGCGCAATCTTACGAGGCCTGACCTTCATCTTTTGAAGAGCTAGAAAGTCACAAAACCTGTTCTAAAGCCCTGGCGCCAGGGACGAGGAGAAGGATGACATGGAGGCCGCTGCAGAAAAGGCGGCGCTCGAACGTGGTAAGCGGCTCTCGAAGCGAGGCATTGGGCGCCTGCTTGCGTTTGCCCTAGACGTTGCACTATGTTGCACCGTAAGACATGTTGGAGACGTGGTGTTCATGGGGAGCAGCCCATCCGGTCCACTGCAACCGTGTTGCTGAACCCAGATCTCTTGTGCCGTATTGAGGCTCCGTGCTTGAAGTTGTGACTGCACTAGGAATCCCCCACAGGTCCATCCGAAGCTGAAGGCACCTGGAGTCGACTGCGAGCTGTCTTGTCACCTCTCGCCAGGCACCGCGATGCTGAACTTGCGCTGGCTGTCAGCAGGTTGGCCTTGCATCCTGCGGCTGTCAGTGTCGTCCTAGGCACATCACGCCAGTTTCGTTTGACATCTGGTGTCCGGAGTGTTGCGGCCGCCATGCTCGTCGTTCCTCTTCAAGCGGTTTGCTATGAAGATGCGCTAAACATGACTTGCATTCTGCAACTGGAGTTTCACAGCTCTTGCGTGTTTGCCTTGTCCACACACCAAAAAAACGTTCTCCGCGCTCCCCTTCCCGTGCACATACCAGGACGCACAGCCAACATTGTCGCTACCGTCGACACAGCCGGCAGCTTGTTCAAACTTCTGGAGTTGTGGAAGGGTCTGAATCAGTGGCATGAAGGTAAGTCGAGCATGTCCCACTGCCAGGCACATGGTCGTGGATCTCAACATAGAGGAGATACTCGTATCAAAGAATTAGGTCGAAGTATTGGCTCACCGACGGTTGGGCAATATATTTTGGATTCCAGTTGGGTGATGATGATGGTGATATGCCGGCAGTAGGGCTGAGTGAGGCGACGAAGGCAATGCGACATGTGATGCATGTCAACGTGCCACGGGCCCTAAAGAGTGTGAACTGAGGATCAACATCTTAAATCTTGACTGGCAGCTGCAAGAAGCCTTTGATGAAGGTACTGTTGGCTTCTGGGAGGTGACACGCGGCGGTGGCGTGAAGATTCTGGCGGAGATGCTGGGCGCCAAAGCTTTACGACACATCTACAGATGGTCGTGACAAAGGCAAGCACTGCAACGAGGCCTGGAGAGTCCGAGCTGGGGGCGCTGTCCTTCAGCGAGGCGAGCCAGTTCTCAATTCGCCCGTGTACTCAAAAAAGTCCATGCTCCGAGCTCACATGCACTTTGAACAGGGCGGAGACAAGTTGCTGGTCGGTGGGCAGGCACGACGTCATTGTCTCTTTCTGTACTTTTCGCTCCCGTGACGCGGGTTCATGTATTGCTTCTTTTTGACTGTCGGCGTGCGCACTCGCGGCGCTGTGGTTGCCTTCGAGAACGACCACGCCTCATGATGTAATCGACTCTCAGTGTCTTTCCACGCAGTGACGCAAAAATTTGAACTTCTTCACTTTCTTTTGAGCAGCTTGGGGCGAGACGAACACACGCAGAATGTGGCAGGAGCGTGTCGTCAAAGTGTACGACGTCGAGCAGTCCCAAGCTCAGACAGCGAGACAACCCGTGGTTGAAGTCGAGGAGTTTTGCCATAATGGCACGAGTGGGTGGGAAGGTGTAGCGAAAACCGAGTGTCCGCCTCTCCAAGAACTGACTCTCCGTTGCCAAGGCTGAAGTCGAGCAAAGGTCGTGACATGAAGGTGCTACGGTAAGATTTGGGCGAGTGCCCGTGGCGTCTAGTCTGGCTTCCGTCTGGGCAGGAAGAGCTCTGCCTTGGTTCAAAGGATGCCATGGTAGGCGCAACTGTGCTCCAGAGTTCCAGCTGTGCCCATCTGAGACCAGTGCAAACCAATTGTTTCCCGAAGGAGACAAGCCTTGCCGCCACAGCCTGAAGATCATGAGTCTCTCGGCGAATTCAAAGAAATAGGACTGGTTTATGCAACCTTCCAGATACATTAAGCCATTAAGCAGTGGTGTGTTCGATAGAAAATGCAGGATGATGGAACAACCGCCGGCCTGCTGGGTCCCGCTTGCCTCTTCCTGTTGTGATAGAAGCCGCGACCGAAGCGAAGATGCGTAGGAATTGAGCACCCAGCAGCTACAACATTCGCATACTGTGTAGTCACTCCGGCATGCACATTCCCATGCTCGGCCGTTCATCTCAGCATGAAGTAGGCTTGTGCGAATCTCGAGCGTCAGCCAGCAAAGTGCTGGGCCCTCCCTTTGTTTCAAAGTGAGGTCTTCGGTCAGTGCCAGAGCATCAACACCTCTTCTTGTCCGGTGGAATGGACAGGAGCGGAGCCGCGACCCAGCCACCCAGGGCGCCCTTTGCAGAACAGTTATGGAGCTCCCAAAAGCCGTGGACATTCCTTGAAGGAGTGTCCTCCTGTGGGACCTTCGCACCCCCAAAGCGCCATCGGCGTGGATATCCGGGGTGGAGCTGAGCAACTTGGCACAAGGACGCTTTCGATTCAGACACTGTGAATCTTGATGTTGTTTTCCTTAGGAGTTGAACTCACGGCCGGTTGCTCAGGTGGCGACTCCTTAGACATCTCGCGCGATGGCAACACCGTTCTGGCAGGAGCGTATGCTGTCCTTGGCTGACTTCGAGTGTCGATTGAAGCCTTGAAGACATGCTGATGCCTAGACCAAGAGTCTCCCTGAGGAAGCCACCGCAGCTTGAACCCACTTCAGCTCTTCGACCTCCGTCTGCTGAAGCAGGCAGACGAGTCAGAGAAAAAGGCCGGGCCAGCTACCGCACCCTTCCTTTGCACCACAGTTTCCAGAAGCCTAGAAGCCTCTTAGACTCTTTGGAGATAGCGGTTCTCCATGTCGTGTCATCCAGCACTTTTTGCCATCGCTGACCTTGCAGTCGATCTGGAGCGCATCTGTCGAGACATCTCCCGTTTGGCCATGTGCAAGTTTTTGAACATGATAGACGAGCATCTGCTGCAGGCTGGGCTCACCATGACTGCAGTGCAAACATACCAGTGGTCTGCGCCACAGCTGCGAAAAGGGTCCTCGAGCATGGGTCACGGTCCGGTTTGGCGAGCAGGGTAGCACACCCCATGGTTCTAGAAGCAGAAGGCAGTACACCTTCGTGTACCTGGCCAGTTGAATCTGTTCTTGCCTGGCGCGGAAGGTCTGGCGAGGCCTCGGACAAGGCCTGCTGAGACCAGTTCTTGTCTTTGCCAGTCGCTTGAGTGCTCGGAAAAGATCAGCACTGAGGCTGCCCAGCCGTCGTGCATGGTCTTCCAAGCTGGGTCCGAAGCCTAAACCCTCTGTAGGCCTCCAGGCACCAGTTGCCTTTGGAGATTTCCATGGCATGGCCAAAACTTGCGAGATGAGGGGGGCTTCCGTGCAGTAGACATGTCGATGCTGGAGCTTTGCTAAGGTGGGATAGCTTTGACAACACAACAATTGCAGCTGCCGGTGAGAAGGAGAATCAGGCCGTGCCAAGTCCTGGTGACTTGATGGAACGCGCACGACACTGACTGGAGAGTTTTCCCACTCGGTGGTCCGTGCCGGTAAGCAAAGCTGCAATGCCACCTGCTAATTTGGCAGAGTGCAGCATTGTAGATTTCAGGTTGCGAGATGTGCATCTAACGGCATAGCCGCTCGTGCAATGATTCTGCGCACGACCTGAGAGAATGAAGCCGACATCGGGTGCGTCAGGCGCGGATCTTCGAACGGCCAAAGAACGGGGGTCCGTTGCGGTCACTTGGACTTGGGCAGCAGCCAACCAAAATGTGGCACGCGCAGAGCTGCTGTTGCTCAGGATTCTCAGCTCCCTGGAAGGCTACAGCCGTGCCTTCTACTCTGCCTCGGTCAGTTCAGACGGAAGGCCTGTGTGGATAGGATCAGTGATCAGTCGGTCCAAGCTGAGCTTGAGAACAAGCCTCATTGGTGCGTCATTGGGGTACCTGAGGGGCATAGGCATGTGCATGATGCATGGTGGCACGCGAGTGGAGTGGAGTGCATGGAGGACTGCCGCCTTCGGCAGCTCCGACGGTTCTGTGCGGGACCCAGGAACACACCAGCAAGGAAACCTGGTCGTTACGTAGGACACGTTTGCGTCACAGTTCTACACGGGATTTCGATGCTGTTAGTGGTTGGTGCTTAGGCAAATGGTTCTTCATAGTTCACCCGCTACGGCTGTTTGGTTCCAAATTCCCTTCAATGGTGCCACATTCCCGAAGATTCCCAACGGGAAACATGTGAATCAGTTATTCAAGCCGAATGCTAGATCCTTCAAGAAGAAGAGCCCGCAATCCAGCAAAGAGCTCAAAAGGGAATAGCCACAATGAAGGTACTACATATTAGAAACCCCTCGCAGGATAATACCACATCCTTCGATGTAATCTGGCGACAAAAAGCATGCCTCGTGACCGGAAAGTGTTCCAGCGTGTTCGTGTTCGAGAAAAGCTTGCAACACAGTAACGAAGGCGCAGCGTGCCTCACGCACCTTCAGGTCCTGCGTTGGTAAGCTGCGCAGAGCTGCATACATGTGCTAAGATCGTCATCTCGAATGTTCGCATTATGTGAGAAGGGAGGGGTCCTGTCCTGACTTGCAGTTGGCAGGCTATGCAGGAGGTGTGCAGTCTTTGTACTGTCAGGAAAAACCACCAACCACAACACTCAGAATTACTCCAGGGTATTAGTGCAGCAGCATGGGGCCGGAATGTGGAGACTGCAAACCAAGCCTATGGTATGCTGCTTTCGACATGAGCGCGAGACTGTTTAACAGGAGTGCGCCAAGATTCCACGGATTGTTTAAGCTGTCATGTCTCACTTGCAAGCAGCCGTGCTACGAACGTCTGGACGAACCCGAGATGTCAAGTGTGCAGACGAGTACAACCCATTGAAGCATCAGTGTATGGTTTTGTTTGTGAGACAAGTAACCGGGTTATTGTCCTGCTCGACGGTGAGCTGCGGATACGCTTGAACATGTTTGCCTGGACTTCTGTCTTCGTGCCCAGCAGTGGCAGCGAAGTCGCGCAGCTCTCCACAAGCTGAGAGCCATCGATGTACCCACATTGTTGCCAGCAGATCAGCAGGACTACATCATCGACCAGAGCTCCATCATGACTGCAGATGACTCCTGCGGTATTTCTGCGCGTTATCCTGCTGCTTGTAAAAACATCATCCCAGCAGCACTGCCCTGTGTTGCACCAGTGAAAGTCGACGGCAAGAATTTCTGCATGCTGAGATTTGCTGCGTTCGCAGAAACGAGCTGTGCTTACTCCCAGTCGCTTGTCCTTCATTCGCGAGAGAAGTGTGCTCATGGTTTGGTACTGAGTTGTATCACGGGCTGGGATTGAAGTGTGGGATGGAAGGGCTGTGTCATGTGGCAGTGACGTTCGGAGTTGCCCAAGGCTCGGAGTGTGACTTTTGCAGGGTCTCGCAGGGGTCTGGTGCCGGTCGCCAGCAGGGCCGGAAATCTCGCAGGAGCGCAAAGAGAAGCACAAGGACAAGAAGGACAAAGACAAGAAGGACAAGGTGTGGATGCAACTGTAGTCCGATCAGAATGCTACACACCCTTTCCACTCACGGTTGGAGTGTAAGCTCTTCAGAGACTTCCGTCGTTTGGACCAGTTCCATGTGTCTTGGGGTGAAGTCCTACACCTCTAGTTGGCACTTGATTGCAGGAGGGGCCAGAAGCAACATCTGTCGTCGGGACCTCGATCTTTTTGCCATGGAAACTGGATTGTCTTTGCTCGTGGTGCAGGTTGCCAAGGGAAGCAAGGCTCCCGAGCCTGAAGAGGCCGATGACCCGTGGCGAAAGATCAGAAACCAGCTGCATTGACTGGAGGTGGCACAGAAGGGAGATGTCCCACAGCCTGGCCCAGACCCAACCTCAGCGAAGAGAACTTGGAAGAACTTCGGAGGCTGCGGAAGCTCGCAGAAGCCCTGAGCCTCAAGGCACTCCAGGTTGACTTCGGCTTTCCTGCCACCGTGGACGGTTCCATGACGGCACAAGGCTACGACTTCTTACGGCCATGGTTGCTGCTTTCAGGCATGTTCTGCCTGCTTCACGAATGCCACTTTCGACTTTCGCTTTCTAAGGCTTCTTCCTCTTCATGCGAGAACGAGAGCGCATTCGACTGAGACGCGACTCTTGGATGACGCTAAGCCCACAGGTTTGTTTTGAACAGAAGCCTGAGCGGTAGAGTAGGTTCGGAAAGTTCCAGCCAAAATCTCAAGCTGACTGTGTGTGGCGGGAAGACAGCCAGCAGAACTCTCTATTTGTTCCACTTGTTGCAGCTTTATTTAGTAAACCCTTCCCCCCAAAGAAGTGTTAGCAAGGGCGTATCAACACATACTGAAGAGTCCATGATTCGACCTTTGTTGACGGAATTTCCAGTTTTCGTTCACGAGGGTTCCTTAAGCAGTCGGCGGGGGGCGGGGCAGTTACTTGCAGCTCCTCGGTGCGGCATGCGCGAGCCGACGCATAGCAAACCGACCTCTTCATGGTGCCAAGCCGCATGCTTCATCGCTTGGCTACTGCGCAGAACCGTAACAGCGAGAGGTAAGTGCAGTCAAGCACTAAACGAACGTGCACGAAAAAGGGTGAATGCACGGTACTGTAGTTACCCTTGGTGCAGGTCAGCGCTTGTAACACACACATAAGTGGCCGACCCGATTGCACGCAAGCTGCAAAGGCATGGCAAGGATAATGAGGGGTTAAACAAAGCCACCTCTTCATTTGCACCGAGTTTGGCATGTTGGAACAGGATTATGGAAGAATCAACACAACCTGCCGGCACAAGTTTAGAGATGTCGACTGACTCGTGCTGGGCGTGACACTGGGTACGATGGTAATATGATGTTCTCTTCTCGGCACGGCACACTCAGCAGCGCATACAACGTCTATGGAAACTTTGTGGCTGCCCAGTTTCAAAAGCTTCTGGAGCAATGCGATGCCACAAAAACTTTCCAGCACTTGAACAGACTTGTGCGCAACTCATGGTTTGCATTGTGCTGCATGCACAAGGTTGACCCCCACCACCCGAAGTTGATGCCGCTATGCTGTTGAACCACTGTGGAACTCCAGATCAAAAAGGTCAGGGTGAAAATATTGCCATTGGAGATCATTTGCATGTCTTCATGTCCGAAATGTGGGGTTGGCAGTTTTCCGAAAGTCGAGCGGCACATGCAAGGAGTCTTCGCAGCCGTATCCCTGGACGGACGACAGGGTACTGAGACACCTTCGCGTCAGGCCCCGGCCTGTCGATCCGTCTCAGTTCCGAAGTTCGTCCAGTTCATGTTGCTTCTTGAAGATGTTCCCGGCAGAAGCTCAGAAATCGAATCACATAAGACGCGTGGAAGTGTGGAAACCCCCAGTGCTGGCAGGAACGTCAAGAAGGACTCTCGGATTCGTTAATGGGACAACCAGCCAATAGGCCGTGAGGGTTCGAAGAACAGGGTGTTACTTCGGTTTGGAACTTGCCGAAAGAGTCGCAGCAACTCAGGAGCACGACCGCACCAGCATGCTCATTCGTCGGCTTCTGCTGCCCTTGGATGACAGACACTCATCTGATGTCAAGCACGGGCTCTAAACACATCTCCCTTGCTGGTTCCTGTGCCATGTCTTTGATCGACGGTTTTGAGTGATGCCAGAAAAGACAGTGCACCTTTCATCGTTGTTGCCTCCGAGCTAGATTCCGGTAAACCCTGCGCACTAGAAACGGGAACGAACTGTCGACAGAAAGCAATCCTCCCTCAAACTATCGAAATTAACAGCCCGTGCTCCAATCGGATGCGGATCGCCCAACCCCAGAATGGCACTCGAGCACGTCGCGGCAGCAGAAGTGCGCAGTGGTCCGCGAGTATGTGCTCAGTCTCGGTTTGTGGAGGCCTTCGTGGAACATTACATGAGCTGCCTCACTTTTGCAGACGACGATACTTCCCTGCCAGGCGTTTTGGCTCAGTGAACTTCATCAATCGTGCCGGCATTGTGGCCGGAGATGCGACGCCGGAGGAGCTTAGCGCGAAGGCATTTCTTTGCACAAGCCCCTGATTGGCAGACATTGTGCTGCGAAGTGGACAGGCTGTATCAGTGGCACTGGACCTTTGGAAGAATGGATTCCACAGCTGTGCCTCGCTACAATTTTGAAGTTGAGCAAGTACTTGTGAGTTTTTCTCCGCTTGGGCGAAAGAAGCCCCGGAGCCGGTGCCGACTTCCGTTACGCCTGGCGCTGTCGCAAGGCAGTGATGCTTATGGACCTGCCAGCCGTGCCCATGCTGCAGAGCTCTATGCGTGGCTGGGCGAAGAGGCTTCCAGATGGGTGAAGGAAGCTGGACATTACGTGTGGCGACAGTCGTATCCCACGTGATTTCGTCGTCCAACCTGACGCAGTTTCCAAGAGGCTTAGATCGCCGCAAAGCCGAGCTGAGCAGAGCCTTTTGAACCAACCAACACAGGGCCAACTGAGCTGATCTAAGCCATGAGGGGCAAGGCGTGACTATGCACAGCACTTCCTGGTAATGTCCGAGCGAGCAGCCTGATATACCCATAGAGAGGCAGGTCATCACTCAAGATCATTGCAGTTTTGCATGCGTTCGGCTGCGCACCAGCTTCTGGAAGGCAAGCAAGCATCTCTCTGTGGCTTTAAAACTTCATCCCCGCCACACGCAGCAGACTCTCGACAGAATTGGTGCGAGGTCTCGAGGTGAGGCCGCGAGGAACCTGTGGTCAGGTCTTGAAAAAACGGCACAGGAGCTCTCTCATCTTTGCAAGACCAGAGCTATGCGCTGAACTGAGGATGATGAAGCTGCCCGCCTGAACGGTGCTCTGCATTCAGTGTGTCAGAGGTTCTGGTCTAGCAAAGGTCTCTGGTGACAGACGCGGGGCTGGTCATCGTGCCTTGGCGTCGACTCTACCGCTCGAACCATGGCCTGAGGGTCACCGCGGATTGCGCCGAGGTTAGCAGCGGCTTCTTGCAGGTGCTCAACGAGAACGGCAAAGCCTTTCGAAGCTCCGCAAGTCAATGGGCAAAGTATAGGGATTCTCCAGGGCAGGCGAACTCAGTTGCCCTACATGAAGAGATATGTGCAGGCGGTGTGTTCAGGCCACACGCAGCTCGTTTCTGAGACCTGATGCTGACGACGATTTGCTCAGGAAGTCTTTTTGAAAAGGCTGACGCGGTGGCAGACATCGTTGTGGATCAAGGTGCGATCGGCATTTGTCTCCTGGTGCTAGCATTCGCCTACTGGTGTGGAATGCTTTAGGAGGGTTTGCTGAGCCTTGGTGAGCCTGAAGCCTCGGCATTCGGGTTCCCATCCGTCAGCGCTTCCTGGTCGGGTTCCAGGGCTCGTAAACAGAAAGTCTGCCAGGGCCCGTGCGATTCCCACAGCTGGTGCAGCTTCTGGGAGCCGCTGATGGCCATGGGGACCGGGACTTATCACTTGCCATATGCGCGTTCAAGACTACTTCTCCACTTTTCTCACTTCCCAGCTCAACTGGCTGTGCTCAGGTCGGTAAAGGCGTCTACGCAGCAGAGATCGTTCGAGACCTTCTGCAACTTGTCTCTGAAGGGTGATGGAGCGGGATGGGAAGTCTTTGCAGAAGAGCATCGCAAAGCAGAGCACTCCGGCACACCGTTCCGCGTGGATCGACTGAAACTCCCGGGTCCGCTCGGCGAGCGGCGGCGGCGAGTCACGAGCAATTACACACTTCGCACGCCGTCTTGCTATACACGGCGCAAACTGCGGATGACTTTTCTGCATAGAACAGGCGACCCCGGCCAGCGTGTGTCGTTCGCTTGATCAGCCTCCTTGCTTTCGGCCAGCTTTCGGCAGCACCATGGCAAGTCGGGCCATGCCAAAATGAAGCTTTAAATGTGCTTCATGAACTTAAGATGGAAAATGTGGCGTGGCACCGCCGCTCTCATGCTTTCGTCACGCGACACGGAAGTCGCAGGTCGAGGAGGTGGCTCCGGCTTCGGTGTTCGCATTGGCGAGGGTGCCGCCTGTGGCCTTTCCTGCCGACCTGCGTGCTCGTCGGTCAATCTTACATCGATGTTCTGGCTGGTAGCTCTTGCAAATGTTGTCTTTGCTGGTCCCTTGCCAGCTCCTTGGCGGGCACACAGCGTGTTGCATGAACAACACTCAGGCAGAGTCTCACAAAGTGCTCCGGCTGTGCCGGGTGTGCAGCAGGTGGGCGACAAAAGTTCGAGGAGGCGCGGCCTGAGCTCCCCAAGCTTGCTGGGGCTCGGCGACAGTGCCCCACTTTTCGGGCTGCTGTCTGCGGCGCTCCTGGTTTCGAAGTCCGCCGAGGGGGTCTAGTTCGTTCGCGCTTCTCCTGTGAAGCCTTTCCAGTTAGAGAGGGCATCTCGTGACCATTCTGCACCAACGCAACGGGAAGAAGTGGAAAATAAGATTTGTCCATGCATTCTCGCACGTTCTGTTAGGACCACATGAACGATAGCTTGTTGAATTTGCAGACCTTCAACATAGCGGCATACTGCAAACTCTTCCTAAGGTCGACACCCATCTTCAGTTGTGGTTGTCTCGATATCGCCTCTTGGCTCCAACTTAAGTCGAGTCACAGAGCGGGCGGCGCGAGCCTCCGGAGGATCGCTGGGCACCTTTGGATCGGCCAACCCGATGTTGCCTTGACCGCTTGGCTCAGCGGCCTCGAAAGACAGAGGCGGGACCAGAGATTCAGCACCTCGCGTTAGTCCGCAAGTGTTCCTCGATGTGTCTTTGAGGTGCCCAACGAAGTGCTCCTGGAGGTCTCAAGTCGTTTTGCAATTTCACATCGTTCATGAAACATCATCGAGCACCTTGAACCAGGTCTCGTGCAGCCCTGAGGAAAGCAGGCAATAGAAGCCGCCCTGTCCCTTGCAGGAGTTGCTCACGATCTATGGCCGCCGGCACCAGCTATGGCCCGCAAGCGGCTTGACTTTGTCTGATCCGAAGGCCACCGCATGGTCGGCAAAGCTTGCATTCGAGCAGGCATCGAAGACATGCCCAGCGTTGACTTGCAACTGGGGGACCTGCGCGCCCAGCTGGCCGAGTTCGAACGCTACCAGAGGCACCCATCGACGGCATGCGGAGCGGCAGTTCGGGCAATCGGGACAGAACGTGGTTGACATCTGAAGCCACACACTTCTTCGAAGCTTTCAGCCAGCAGCTCGATGCAGGGCAAAGGACGGCCGTCCCTCCCGGATGCCTTTCGTGGTCCGCAGCTAGGCCGGAAGTGTGAATCGCGTGACAAGTGAAGCCGACAGTGCGGACATGGGGTACTGCGCCATGACCTTCGGGAAATTTTGAGGTTCAAGCGCACCAGGGGGTCGCCGCTGAGACAAAAATCGATGCCCCAATGTCTCTCCCATCCAAAATCGGGCGGGATTTTCGTTTTCGACCCCTTTTGCCCAGAACCCACAAATCCAGTCACATCCCATGGGAAGAGAAACCAATGCACTCACGCCGGGAGCCTCTGCATCAAACGAGTCCTAAAATAGATTCACGGTATGGGCTTTGGAAGTTGGGCTGGAGGGGTCTTTCTGCCGGTTGCAATCGCCTGTAGCAGAGCTGATTGTCAGTATTAGAAAGCGCGACATACTTTCCTTGAGTACGGGTTTGGATGCAGACGGACTCCAACTTCTGCCGGAAGCAAGCCCATTCTGGCTTACTGTTACTCACTACAGGGACACTCGCAACTGCAACCGAGCGCCTGCTTGTGCAGAAGCTCGGCCACCCTCCATGCATCAGGCTTCTTGTACCGATGTCGACCACGCGAGCTAGCCAGCAACGGTGCAGCTGGGGTTCGTGGCCACAACTCTCGACATCCGAAAAGTCAACGACATCCTCGAACGAATGCACACTTGCGCCATCGCTTGCCAAGACAGGCCTTGCAAAGACCGACATGGGTACACATTTCTGACAGGATGATGCTGCACAGGGTGGGCCTCAGTCAACAACCTTAGAAGCAAAGTCATGTGTGGAGCAGCAGGCCAAGTCACTCTTTCCATTCTGGAAGTATCTAGATTGAGGTTTTCCTCGCAGCACATTGGCGGATGTTGCATGCCAGTTTGCAACGGAAAACGTCGCTACGACACAGCAGAGAACAATACACTAGTTTGTCTAAAGCTACAAGAAGACTTGACGCATCGGATGCGCTGATGCACCCAACCCAGCCCAGAAATTCTCTGATGTGGAGGGTGCCAGGTAGACCTTTAGCACCACCTCAGACCATGGTGACATGTCTTTGACAGGCATCTGGCAGCTCCGTCCACCGTGAGCCTTGACACGAGGCCCAGCAAAGCTCGTGACCAACTCGTTCGAACATGTACCATCGTGAACTAGCGACTGCTGCCTAGATTCGCCACACGCTAGCTATCACCTGCCAGTGCCAAGTGCCGCGATAAGTAGTTGAAATTTGGCCTAGTCTTGGCAGCCTCATGTCACACTTGCAAGTGCTGCACTGTTGAGCTGAAGCTCAGAAGCAGTTCCTGGCCCGCATTCCAAGCGTATCAAGTGTAGGTAGCACAAGTTACCACATGTCTCAGCACAATGCACACATTCGACATGCAGGTCTATTCTCGAGAGCACGCGGATGTTTATACACTATTCCTATTCTGGTCATGGGTTCAGAGCAGCCTTTTGTGCTCCTTCCCTCAAGGCCTCGCTGCTTTGGCACATCGTGCCTTGCCCCTCGTATTTTCGTGTGAGCGAAACCGCATCAGCAACATGTCTCCACCGAAGATGTAAGCACTAAGATGCTGTCGCCGTAGATAAATGGGCCGATCTTTGCATTGAAACATATTCAGAGGAGCGGTTCTTGTTACTGGCAAAGAGTGCAATGAACGTTGGGCTTCTTTATTGTGCTGGGTTGTTGTGTGAGAGCTTGTACGTTCGACGAGAGGGTCTCAGATCTGGCAAACAGGATCGCCTATAGCCGCAATGCCTGACTGAATGTTCGGCGCACATGGCTGGCTATGCGGTTGCAGCTGAGCCACAGCCACCGCGCCTGCGACGAGCACAATTGAAGGGGCACAAGGCGCGCACAGCTGCAGAATGCTCACACACAGCATTGCACAGCACAGCTGTAGCCACGGTAGCCGGTAGGTCCACGTCTTTAGACTCTGGGCCGCTGGCCTCGCTGGCCTCGCTGGCCGCTGTTTGCAGGATGCGGTGCTTTGCCTCTGTGCAGATGCCTCGCGCCTTGCTTCCGGCGGGGCTGACAGCACCTGTCGCCTCTGGGACCGGACCTCAGAGGGAGCCGAGCCTTCAAGAGGCGCGGAAGCCCTGTGATCGCAGGATCTGCGCTGCGAGGGATCACGGCGCTCCGTCCGAGCGGCGGTCTTGCCGGGCGAGGTGCTCAACACGCTGACTGTTTCGTGTCTGCTGTTCCTGGCAAGCAAGACGAAAGTTTCCAGCACAGTAGGCGCGTGAATTCTTCTTGTCTCTGTCGGCATTCATCAGATGTCCCACTTGGTCGCATGCCAACATGCTGTTACCAGCGTTTCCGCATGAAGTGCTTCCGCAAACACGGACTGCTTTGTTAACCTAATGTTGCTACCAACATGCTTTTGACTGAAGCACAAGCTTGCTTGAAAGTCATGCAGCTGAACATCGGAGGGATGGTGGTTGTGCACGCTTACTTTGATGGCTCAAGTCCACATGCATCGCAGGTTTCCAGTGTGGCGATTTCTTCTGCGAGGGACCATCGGCATCACACCCCTTGGCTGTTCCTAAGATTGGGATTCTCTGAAGGCTCGAGTTTGAAGGGATCGAGTTGCTTTGCAATCAACCTGTGTCTGTGCAGTTGGCCATGCACGGGTTCGATCGGGGCAAAGGTTGGCAGCCAACAAACACCGTCGCTGCTGCCTTTTTCCAATTCGGGGTCTGTACCAAGACCTTCCCGTCGTCTCCCGTCTCTGACAAGGAGCACCTGCTGTTGGCCGCCGTGGGACAAGCTGTGTATGGCTTCGACCTGCGAAGCGAGAAAGTCGTCCTCCAGGCAAAGACGCTTGCGCCATGATTCGAAATCACATGCGTGGGGGTCCGAAGTTTCTGAAAGCTGCAAGATCGAGCCTTGTGAGACAGCCTTGTAAAGACAAGTGGGGTTTGCTGCCGAGGCTGCGAACTTGTCCCTGAAGAACGCTTGTTCTCGATTGCAGGTTGCCGACAAGGTCACATCGCTTGCGAAGGATGACATCAATCAGGCGAGTGATACGGGAAGGGTCCGCCCGCGGATGCTCTCTTGGGAAAACCGAGCCCGTGTTGGCAAATTCAACCAGTTGTGTGTCATGCGGCTGGATCGGAACGCTTTTGCAGAGCGAGTCTCTTCTGTGGAGGGGGGGCACTCCCAGGGTTTCGGGTGTGAGGGAAGCTACTTTCCTTTCCGGATTCTGAGCTTTGCGCTTGTTGCATGCTCTTAGACTCTTAGACCAACAGTTATTCCTTTAGGTCCTGGGCCAGTGTCAGTCCTCTATCAGGGTCTTGGCATCCACGGCAATGCTTTCAGGGCCGAGACTTGCCAGATTGGGTTCCCAGACCTTAGCATCTTCGGTTCGGGAAGCTTTGTTTTTCGCGTAAAGAACAAGGCCGCTTCTCTGTCAGCGCTTTAGACTTGCTAACTTCTGGATTCACCTCTGCAATAGGGTTCGCCTTTCAACGAGTTTTCAGTTCGCGGGCAGCAGCCACCGGTTTTTTGGGGGTTTTCTAGGCTTGCTACAGAGCTTTAGGCTGGATCCACACCTTTCAGCTCCCGCGCCTCAGGGTTGTCGGTTTTGGAGAAGCCAAAGCTCCCTGCGTTGGTTTTGTGATTCTGCAGCATTTTTTCCAGGATTGTGTACGGTTGGCTTCTTCTCGGTGAGGTGGCTATCGATGCCAGCGGGCACCTTGCGGCGGTGGCTGAGGACCTGAGCCTGGGGTTCACTCCATGAGGCCATACTGCGGGAGTTTGATGTGCTGTCGATGTAGTGTAGGATTCGGGAGCCGTGCACCTGCTCGACTTGAACACCTGGTGGCTTGGCGAAGAGAGGCCGGCGGCCAGCATGCCATACGATAGCCTGAGGAGAGTGGACAAGATCCTGGGCGGAAAAAATGGCCACGAAAACATTTGCAGCACCGTGGCGTGGAAGCCAGGTGGGGCCTCAGAGAATTTGTGGCGGTAGTGCTTGTGAATCCTTCGCCCCTTCCATGTCTTGCAGGCCGCGAGTGGACGTTAGCATCCGGAGGATTGGATGCAGCAGTTGTCTCTTGGCCCGGGGTTATTGATGCAGTGGGTCAGGAGCCATGAGACCAGGCATGCAAGGTTTTACGCAGAGGAGGGCGAAGTACATAGTACCCAGAAAATTCTACGGAGGGAGACTGAAGGAACAATGTTCAATTTATTCTCCTCCCGCAATTGCAGCTTCAACCAACAGCTTCTTGCCGATTAGTTTTGTCAAAACCTTGCCCCTATTCTGGTCTTCTTTGTTGGCATTCCCAGTCTCGTCTATTGTTTTTGCCTGCTGAGGTCATCTGGCAAAGATCAGGACGAGGCTCGCAATAGTGCATCTGTAGTTTCGCTTCGGCGGATGTGTAGGTTCGTCCTTTATAATGGTTGGCCGCCAACAGCTGCTTGGCGGCCTGCCGGAGGGTGACGTGTGTTAGCGAGTGGCCGACATGCAGCAGACGTTACAATTGTGGGGCATTCGTAATTCCCAGACGACACGCTCCTTGCAGTTCGTCTGTCACCTGAATTCGTTCCGGGCAGGGCGCAAAGTGCAGATGCAACCGGATGTTGGGGAGGAGAGTTTGCACATGTTAAGTGCGAGAAGCAACGAAAAGGAAACCGTGCAGGAGTCTGCCACATCAACTGGCGGACCGCAGCTGCTCAACCCGCCCTTCGTGCCGCTTTGCCCATCTTCAGTTTCACGCAGATTTTGAATGTAAGGAAGACTGCTAATCAAGGCACTCGATCGCCTATGCGCCCGACGGCGAAACGCTGGCGGCAGGTCGCTTTTGGGAGTTTTTGCAAGTTTGGGGAATTCTGGATCGGCGAGGCCTCGGTGATGGCACCGTTTTGCTCGTCGGCTCCGACCAGCGCCTCAGAGGCAGCGCTCCGAAACGAGAGCCCTCTTTTCTGGACTTGTCAGTCCAGATCAAACACCTTGTAGGTCACCTCGCAGCTGTGGCGCAGGCCGTGTGGAGAGTTTACTACCACCACCACTACGACGACGACTACTACTCCCAATACTGCGACGACGACGACGACGACGACGATCTTGAGTGGGAGGACAGACTTCCTAACTATCGAAGATCCAGATGCTCCTGATGCGTCGATTCCTCTGACGTGTTGCCAAAAGCCCGGGTTTCCCCCACATTTGAGGGCTGGGGGTTCTTTGGAACCAGTCTTCTGAATAACCTATTCCATGTCAGTTTCGTGTGTTGTCTCTTGGTTTTCCGATATTTGGCTGGTTTGGAACCCATCACCCCTAATTCGCCCCTAAAATGCATGCCTCCCGCCCGCTGCTCTGAGCCATAACATGTACAGGCTCTGGCTGTGGGGGAGCGGCTTTCACCTGGGGGATGCCACCTATCATTTTTTGTGCGAGGTTTGGATCATAGTTCCTGAACGGTTAGGTTTTTTTTTCCATGTAGCGTGAGGGTGTGGATGTGTTTTGGCCACTCTCATTTGGGTGCTATGGCCCCGATTACTCATCACTCCGTTCAACAACGCGAAAACGAATGTCCTGCATGAAAATCACAAGCCGTGCAAGAGGTGACAAGGCCTTCAAGAAGCTTACTCCAATGACCTCATACTTGCATTTTTTACATGTTTATGTGGCGAGAATGTTGTCAGCAAAACAGTGCGCTAATGCCATTTAATCTGTGTGTTTTGCTTATCTATTTTGCATATATATATATATATATATATATATATACACATATGTATATGGAGATATCATCATGATGTCATGTACAGTTCCCACTTTGGGAATGACTCGAGACTTGTTCCCTACGAAAGCGATTTAAGCACGTCTTTGCAAACTGGCAACTGTACATCTTTGTGGTGTATCGAGCAAACTTCAAGCAATGATCGTCTTTCAAAACAGGCGCCTCAGGCCAGGGCCTTCGAAGGCGCCTCTATGGCTCTCGGGAGGCCTCTCGTCCGGCGGGGCCTCCGGGCCTTTGATTCCTCGTGCGGTTGACGCCTCAGTCCCTCTGCAAATTATGGTAAACTTGTCCGAGATTTCCAAACCCAGGGTATTTTCGTGTTCATCTAAGTTCTAAGTAGCAAGATATGTGACAAGCAGATATTTCGGAACGCAAATGGTGAAACACACGGGCCCGTCTTTCAACGATTTTCGATGTTGTTCTTCTTACTGCTTTTTGTAGGGATATCAATCTGCTTATGCTTATTAATGTTTTCCTGTTGCCAGATGGCTGAGCTGCCACCCCGAACTTTTTTCTGTTGCTTGTTCCCCTTCGCCTCCTCGTTGTTGCCGTGCAGTGCGGACTTACTCGAGTTTTTGATGCCTGCTGCTTTTGCTGCGAGTCGTTTTGAGTGTTTATGTTGATGATGCATGTTTTTTTTGTACCTATTTCGTATCCAAAACTCGAGTTTCGGGTGGAGCTGATGTTCTCGCTCGGCTTTGCAGTTGTTTCAGGGCTTAGGGTTTGAGCAAAAGGGTTAGTTTTTGCTGTTTCTGATGCCTTGGTTTTAGATTTGTTCAGTTTTGCTTAACTTTCCCTTGCTTTTTATCAGAACAGAGCTTCCTTGGAATAAGAATGATGACACCATGTTCTAATCCGTTCTGAGAAGAGATCACCTATGGCCCCACCTGAGTGAATCCGTGGATGCGTGAACACGTCATTGAGTGACGGAATGCACACATGATGGAATCTGTGAGTAAGTGAATGAGTGAGTCAGTCAATGAGTGAAAAAATGCATGAGTGAACCAACGAACGACCCTCGCACCGGGACCTGGTCCGGACACGGGGCTGGACCGCATATCTCTGCTGACACGTGGAGCGGCGGGGGGTGGGGGGGGGGTGGCTTTTTGCTTTCTGCCAGAGCCAGACTTTCTCAGCCCAGCTGGGCGGCTCGGCGGTGCCCCTCTGTGCTCTCGGAGGTTCCGTGCTAGAGTTCAGGGCGTCAGCCCAACACAGGACGCCCAGCCCCCATGCATGATTTGCCACCAAAGCTTGCGCAGTGAGCCATCGGCGTGTTTGCAGGTTCTGTACACTCCCGCCGGGCTTGTCTCCGGCGGCAATGACCGACAGGCACGCGACTGGGTGGGACTTTGGGCCAGTGGTTTGCAAAGCAAGTAGCATGTGCAGTACATGTATCTTCGCGGAGCAGTCAGCCAAGATACTGCAACAGCACACAGTGTCTCGTGTGACGCAGTGGGTCGAAGTCTGCGCCAGGTTCTGCTGTGGTCAGGATCCGAGCCGCGGCTAAGATGGCAGCATCCAGAAAAGATGAACTGGAGCCTTGGCATTGGCGGTCTCAAGCCTCGCTCAAGGCACGGCCCAATGAACACTCTTTTACACTCGAAGCCGAGGATGGCTTGGCACCGGGACGCTCTCTTCGTGGCCGACTTGGGGTCCAGCATCACTGCAGCCTGTCTGACCTGAACATTCAGAGAATCTGTTGAGTCGGTACGATGGGGGGTGAGGCTGAGCACTAGAACCCATCACAGAAGGCAGCTCAAGACACCATCAGATCGATAAGGTCGTTGACGGAACAGCATATCGTGCAGCAGTTTTTAGGATTCAAAGCAGGCTTTTGCCGGGATGCGAGCGGTTACGATCAGTGAAGCTTGATCTCTTTGAACCGCGCAGGGACGTGCTCTTGGGCTTTGATATTTCTACTTCGACACATGTTTTGCTGGGCTTGGTACACTCCGTTGAGCCGAGGTTTATGAAGGTTTGGCATGAAGCAAGCTTCATGGCTTGCAAGCAGCTTCTCTGCCGGTTCGCTTTGCAGGTATCTGTGAGTTTGTGTTCAATGCATGAACTGCTCGTACTCTTGACGTTCACAACCATGTACAGTAGCTAGCCGGCGGCGCGCAGAGGGGACTTCGGCAGCTTGCAGGGTGGTGGTCGCGTCATTTACACCATGCTTGGTGGTGTGTTGCAGAGTCCAGGTTTGGAGGATAGAGCCGGGGGCGTTGCGAGATCACTCAGGTGCTTCCCGTTCATGGTCCTTCTCATTGGGTGAAATGCGGGAGGTTCTCCCAGCTCCAGCTGGTAGTGCAGCTCTTCCCGGACTGGTGAACTTTGCGGTTCCAGAAGTGCAAATGCCTCGGCGGTCGAACAGCGAAGCTGGTCCCCCGGACGGGCCTTCACAGCCTTGCCTTGGCTGAAAGTGGAGTCTTCAGCCGGTTCCAAACAACCTTGTGCTTAGCTGCGCGAGCTCAAGAAAGCACTGCTTGCCACTGTGGTGGGTTTTTGCGCATGGAGTCATGTCGAGTCCGGGCTGCCTCACACATCCTGCATGTCGCCAATTGCTGGCGTCCTGTTGAGGCCTGTGGTCTGAGCAGGACGTGAACACTCGCCCAAGCAGAGCTTCGTGGAGGCATGAAGGAACTGGCCTTCCTACGGCCCTACGGTGTGCGTTGGAGCCTCGTTGCCTGCGTATACACCAGCCTCGGGATGTGCAAGAGAAAGTGGCCGAGTGTAGGTAAACTAGCCTTGTTCCCCAGCATGATTTGCACAGCCCGGGCGGGGAGACAGATTTGGCCAGTTGACTGCAAGAAGTTGCGAACGTGAACGCGGAGATCGCACTTGCAAAGTGGCCGTGTTCATCGCCATGCCTCAAAGCTATGCAAAAGAAGATGGCCAGTGCATTGCTACAACATCCTGTTGCCGAGGTGCGTAACAGATGCACATTCTTTGCATACAGGAGGGTGAAACATCACTCTCTTTCGCATCTTGTCTGATGCCTGTGCAGACATCGCTTTAAGCTAAAAGGTTCGGTGGCAAGCGGTGCTGAAAAAGGAGAAGCACAGAGCTCAAATGGGGAAGCATCAGGTCTTCTTGTGGAGAGATTCATGCCGGGAGCATGTGTTCTGCCCTTTCTTAGCAGAGGGAAATGTCGCTGGCCTCTGCCTCAAACAGCCTAAGTCCATTTGGCCATGTCGCAACATAGCCGAAGCTGCGAGAAGCCTGACACTTCCTGCGGCTGCACTTTCTCGGTCCAGAATTTCACCCAGTGGCATGCGTTGCTGGCTCGCAGGTGTTGTGACCACTCATGAAGTCGGTGCTGTTTGTTCACCTAGACTTCCTTGATGAGCAAATTTAGCTCCAAGACGATGAAGCTTCTCCAAGCCCAGCTCGATACAAACAGCATATAACAACATCAAAGAGCTGTTTGGGACGGTAAAAGCACTCTCGCCAGCGCCTCCCCGGCGAAACTCCTTGGCAGCTCGGTAACTGAAGTCCGAGCCTCAGTAAAGAACGCTCGCACTCTCAATCTCGGATGTGCGAGCCTCACTCTGTCTTTTTTGTTGGATTTGCGGTGTCCTGGAATTTCAACTCGACATGTCGGAGGCTGAAGAGTCTGCCACTTACATTAGCACTTTGTAAGGTCTGCTCTGCATGCAACCCATTGCCAGCATGTTGTTGACCTGTGTGAGTTTTTCATCACAAGCATCCTCCATGTCGTTTTGGGGTTCTCCAGCTGCGATTTGGCGGGACCTAGAAGAATAACGGGCTTCTTTGCACCGACATGCTCATGTTACATTGCAGGGAGTTCGTCGGGGCTGTCATCGTCACATTCAAAGTCCGTGGTATACCCGTTGAAGATTGACAGACATGTCGAGAAGTTTATCACACAATGTGCCTTCCTTTGTCTAGGAGGTTTTGGAGTCGCGCATCTTCTAGCTTGGCACAGCCCTTAAAGTCCTTCAAGCATCACTGCTGCCTACAACTCATGCAGGCGTCGGGTTGAAGTTGTAGGGTACGATTTTGTGATTTTGTGTGTCAATGCAGCGGATCGAAAATTGGGCGTCTCCGGAGCCTTCAATCGACTGCAACCGAAGGCAGAGGAACCCAGAGCTAGAAAGGAACTATGACTATGCCTTTGCAGACGGAGACTCAGGAGACCAAAGATTCGATATTAACCGCCTCCTGCTTTCGCGTCAAAAAAGTTTACCAGCCGGCAAGACCTCCAACACACCGAAAGTCAACCTCGCATGCCCTCGCCACTCGACCCAACCCGCCCGCCCATGCCCACCAACCACCACCGCTTCTCCTTGCTTTCCAGCCAGTCTGGCCCTGTCGTTAATTGATTCGTCCTTTGATTCTCTCTCCCTCTCTCTGTCTCTATCTCTCTCTCTCTCTTTCTCTCTCTCTCTCTCTCTCTCTCTCTCTCCGTCTCTCTCTCTCTCTGTCTCTCTCGCTCTCTCTCTCTCTCTCTCTCTCTTTCTCTCTCTTTGTCTCTCTTTCTCTCTCTCTCTCTCTGTGTCTCTATCTCTCTCTCTCTCTCTGTTTGTCGGTGTCTGGGTACGTGGGTGCTGCAGCGGCTTTCCCGATGATCAGCTCAGCTACATAGGTTGCGTATGCCCCTCCACCAAACATGCGCATGTTCCTGAAGAATGTCTGCCCCACCACCTCGAAAACAGGATGTGCATCAAATTGGATCACGTGGCGGCCCAGGATCGTCAATGCATGTAGCAGCAGCATAGTGACATACAGTAGTGAACATAACAAGCGAAAGCTGGTGACAACTATGTGAGACTCGGTACCACTCAATCTGCCGGATCCATGGGCGCCTTTGACAGTGCAGCGTTTTTTGCAAACCAGCAGAGCTCGAATTTGTGACCGTCCTTGGAGCAGCTTTCAGTGCCGGTCTTCCTAAGCTCGAAACAGACCTGGGTGATTTCAATCGGCTCACTGCTGGCCAGCTTGGCCTCCCTTCGAAGACTGGATCACTCCACACCTACCTCTTCAGTTGGTGCCTGGTTTCGATGCACAGTTCTACATCCCATATATCATATCCAGTATGCCTGTTCGTAGACAAGTCCTGCTGAGCGGTCAAGCAAGACCATCAAGCTGGAGTGGCATTCGTCTGATGCTGGCCACAACAATCACGATAGGACAGACGAGTAAGTTCACGCAACCGATGTTCAGTTTCATTCGCCATGTGGAGCCTGAGTCTTCGAGCTTTTGCAGCACGGAGGTCTTCAGTGACTTGCTCAATAAACTCTTGTCGATTGAGTGGTACAAACAACGCTCATCCTGCCCACTTGCACACCGAGCATTCCTCCCGGGCTAGTGCTACCACAAGCCAACATCCATGACCCTTCGCTTTTCCTTTTGCTCTTGATTTCTCTTTCCAACTATATTCCTTTCATTTTTCCTCCCCGGTTTAGATTGGCACTGTCCAGACTCTTCCAGACGTTCCTTTCCTGCTTTCCATCTCCTGTATCTTTCCAGAGTCGTCCCTTCGTCAGCGGTCCTATGTCCAAGGTTCGTGGCCTCGTGCTGCGTTGTGTGCAATGCTCGTAATCTCACTGGCTATCGGCTATCAATTTGCCAGCCTGTCTGCCCGTGCGTCTGACCATCTATCTAAGTACCTGCCATGCCTACATTGTTCTGTCCATATCTTCCTCATTCAGTCTTTTCTGTCTCTTTTTTGGTGTCCCTCCCTCATTCCTGCACATCTGTCATACATACCTCTCGCGCGATGCACACACATACACACACACGCCACTCTCTCATTCTTTCCTTCGCTCGCTCGCTCGCTCGCTCCGTCCCTCACTGTCCCTCACTCACTCACTCACTCACATTCTGTATGCGATAGAAGCGGACTTACCTATAGCTAGGCAAGGTACAAAGAACGTCCCCAGAGCACAGTCTGCTAATGCACCGAGGCTCCATGGGATGTTTGAAGAGGTCCGGCTCCGGTTACGAGATCAGATTGATGAGTTTGCATCGGAAGGTATAGAATTGCAAAGCGCCCTGCAATCCATCTGCAGAGTGACATGTCTGTCCCGCAGCCGCAGCTCAGCCTCAGACGAAAGCCCTCGACTTTTGCAGGATCGCGAGCAGACTCAGCAGCTTGTGCAGCCGATTGTTCCCCTTCCTGTATGACTGGTGCCACAAGCTGAACAGATGTTTTTTCACGGTCGTGATCGGTCGTGCTAGTGCAGCAACGTACTTCGAGGGAAGTACCTCTGAGTTCTACTGGAGACTGTGCAGTTGACGGCAGGGTCCCGGCACACAGTTTGACAATTAATGTCACCCTTGTGACTAAGTCTCTTCTACTGCCCTCAGCCGAAGCCGCGGCCGGCATCTGAGTGCGTTGAATGTAGGATCACTGGACTTCTGACGAGCTTCGCATGTTGGAGCCAGTTTGCAACTCCGTTCTCTCAGGTCTGAGATCGAGACGGTCTACCAGGAGCTTGAAACCAGAACCACTTTCGCGCATGGTGCATCTGCTTCGCTCACATGTGCTCAGACGTTTTCCATTTGCACTGAAATTAGACCTTGGTATCACTGGCGCTGAGATGCCAGAAGCAGTTCAGAGGCTTGATGGGAAGACTGGTATGGGCTCGTAGTTGCACGGATTTCCAGTTTGCCCGAAGCCAGAGACCGATGATCAGCCTCTGGCCGGCGTTCCAATCTCTGTGAGTGCTTACGACCATCTCTGGTCGGGGTTCAGGACAAAGTGGATGTGGAGCGCCAGATTCGCAAGCTCCGCCCTGCATTCCTGTTTGCTCTGGTGTCTTGAGCTTGCGCCGTCAAGCTTGACACAGCACCCAGCGGTATGATCTGCTGCAGAGAGATTGATGCGTTTTTGGGGGTGTTTGTGATGGTTGGGGACAGGGAAATTGAATTGGCCAGGCTCATCGATCATGCGAAGGTGCGGGGGAAGCGTCTCGAGCATGTCTTTCGGGTAGAAGGCTAGTAGAAGGTTCAGAGCATGGTGTTGCACATGAAGCCCACCTGCGATTTTGAAGTGGTCAGCGGCACCGGGCTTCGACTTCTACGCTTCAGGCGGAATCTTGCGCAACGCGCATTGGCGAGTGCCACTTGGCCATGGAAGACTCGTGAAACCTGTAGTCACTTCAGCTCGCTTTGTGACCGTTCACAAGTGGGGCTGGGCCCAAATGGAAGAGACTAAGACTAAGAGGAGAAGGTAGAGCTGGTGCTGGGACCATGCAGTTGAAATTTCACGACCGTCAGCTTCTCACAAGAAAGAGATTGTGGGCAGAAACATCTAAAGCACTCTGCGCTGCATGCCTGAAAGCACGACTCCTGAGGGGGCAAACGTCGTGCCAGACCCTCAAGCCATCCTGCAACACTATGAGAAGGCATCGGGGATAGGAATATGCATTCACCAAATTGAACTTCCGTCCGTCCCCGAGCGAGCCTCCAATCCCTAATGGCTTAGCAGCTTGCTGACGAGTCTTTGCACACTACAATTGTCTAGTTGCTTGCCCAATAGCTTGTTTGAAAGATATGCACCTCAGTCTTCGTTAATGCATTTTGTCTTGTTTATCCTTTGAAGGGCCTTTTGTTGGATGCAGTTGTGTTTTTGGTTGATCCCTCTTCCCCCTCCCCACCTCTCCTTTTCTCGTTCTGTCTAATGTTCTGAGTTTGATCGCAGACTGCACATTACAGAAGATTGGTCATGTCCGTTTTGGGCACTTCGCATGTGGCTTTAGTCTTTGAGGGGTCAGGGCCGGGTACTCGTGACTAGTGTTATCTTTAAGATTTGTTCAGAACTGCGGATGTCAAGTTCCTCGCATGGTTGGAGTGAGCGATCAGTACTGCGTACCCCAAGCTGAGGCAGAAGCGAACGCGACTCGTAGTATGATTAGTAGGTAGCATATTAACAGTTTAACATGCCAGGTACTCCTTGGCCTGGAGGCAAGAGGGGAAGTGCGTGAGAGCTCGCGGCGCGACGAGTTCTCACCGCTCCAGGAAAGGCTGCTCGTTCTGAATGAGCACCTTGCGCGGTTACAAGGCTCAGAGATGCTCAGAGTTTGCTGCAGACTCAACGATGGATAACGATCTGGTTGACGGGAAAGATGCTCGCAGGCGAGAAGTTCGTGCCCTGGGAGGCTCGCTTCACGCCGTTCTGGATTCCATCTCGTTTGACCTTTGTGCAGAAATGGGGGCTGCATAGTTTGGTGGCTGCCGCATGAAGTGTGTTGAGGGCAAGGATACCCTACGGCTTTTGCTGCTGAAAGGGCAGGACGAATGCCACGATACCCGAATCAAGTAGCTTTGGCCGGCGTCGACAGGGTGTTGCAGTTGGTTTTGCTCGGCCTCGAGCAGCTGGCCTCGCAAATTGGCCAGATGTCTGAGTTTCAGGTGAGTGCCAGCTCTTCTATTTCGACATCGCCGACGCTGTCAGGTGCAGGTTCGCAGCATGAATTATGAATCTTGAGCACTGGAGGCGGAGGCTACTTCTGGGGGGCCATGAACTAGCCTGAGGCATCCAAAGGCACGAGCGACCGTCGTCTCTTTTGCATCCTTGGCAGGGCCCCGATCGAGCAGCCCAATGATGGTCTAGCCGCCGGGCCAGCGTTCTGCACAGCTTTTGACTTCTTTTGTTCCATTGCAAGTCTCAGCTTGTTGGATTGAGAGGGTGCTGGGATGTCATGGGCACTAGGTGATGGAAGTTGATGCAGACCGCAGGTGTGCACACTCCCATTTTTTCAGTTTGGAGCATGTGAGGAATGGTAGTCTTCAGCGAGACCCACTCCTCCAAAGCCGTATAAAGTATAGGCCAAAGCACTGCCTGAGAAACTCAAGATCGGGAGTATGTGGGGCGTCGCCAAAGACAGAATTTGCATTCTCCGAGTGCCTGCTGTCTCTTTTGAGAGCGCTGCAAATCGAAGCCGCTCTTCATCGAGAGAGTCGGAGACTTTCTGAGTTGGTTTAAGGCCGCTCAATAAACAGTGTAGTGGGACTCTCCACTTTGGACTGCGTGGTGCAGCGCAAATCTGCACAACACTTTGAGAACTCGAACCTCAACATATGTTATATCCTTACATCACATCCTTGGATGATTTTTGAGCTGCCGCTTGCAGCGTGCAAGAAGCGTGTCGCCTCGTGACCAACCCATGAAAAGGCGCGGCCAACGCGTTCCAAACATTTTGTAAAGCAAAGAGGGGTGTCAGAGCATTCATCGAAGCCTACGTCTCGACGAACCCCATAGAACTCCAGAAATGTGAATGGTACCGAAATGCCGAGACCCCGAACCATGTGTACAGCAATGTCGCAGTGCGGGATAGTGCGGGTGCCTGGTCCGTTCACGATCGCAACAGTTGCGCTGTTTCTAGGAGCCAGGAGTGGCATTGCTCCAGGCAGTTCTGGACTGTAGCTGTTGTGAATCTGAACACCGAAATGCCATCCTTACATCCAGTGATGTTTCTATTTGCTGCTACAGCATGTGAGGCTTTTCCCAAGCGAGACGAAAGTGACAGTTTCAGCTATGTTGTGTTTCAGAGCTGGGACCGGCGCTTTGGCATAAGAGGCCTTTCGACCCGTGCTGCAGGCACAGCAAAGGTAGTGCCAGCGGCCGACGAGGGACATGAGCTGCGGCTCCGGGGTTACGCCGCCGCGTCTTTCAGGAGGTGCCTTGAGGACTTTTTCCAGGGTCAAAGGCGGCAAGGGGCAAGGGGGGCAGCTGAATGCAGACGGCGAATCCGAAGGGCTGGTAGCGCCGGTAGAGGCTCTGGAAGCTGGACCTCTTGGAGTCGAAGAGAGGACCCTAGTTCTTCGAGAAGGTCCAGTCTCCCAAACGTCGTAGAGCCTGCATCCAGCGCTCTGAGAACCTGGGGCTTTGCGGTGTGAGAGTGCTTCTATGTTTTCCATGACGCCTCAGTTCGCCCCAATCGAGCTCAAAAGGTGTCCGTTTCTGGCACCAGACGGGAGCGTCACTCAAAGTGCCTGTGCTCTGGGAGTCTGCTTCCCAGTCTGGCCGAGTCTGGCCCACCGAAGCCCTGCGCACTTGCGATCTCGGCTTCGAGGCAGCACCATGAGCAGCAAGAGCCCAGCATCAGTCAGCCTGCTTCGGTTCGGGGAATACCCAGCATCCTCAGTTGGCTGCATGTGTTCTCCTTAGCTCAGCTTGAGTTTCTGGTTCCCCAGAACACCCCATGCCCCCACCGGCTGAAGCTTAGAAAAGCGAAGCCCAAACCCAACTCCAAACAGAACGGCATTGATGCACTTAATACTATCCACTGCCACGAGCAACTTTTCAAGCTCAGACAGAGCCCATGTGGACTGATGAACTCACCAGGCATCGGCACAGCATGAAGTGTCGGGTGTCCGATTCTTGCGACAGTCCTGAAGCCGTGTGCGTTTGAATACAAGCGAAGGCGCTATGCCGCAGCCGATGTGTGCGAAGGCTGTCCCTTGCATGCCTTGCATGGGCTCATCACACAAAAGCATGGATCTATCTGTTGCAGAAGAGGTGTGCCCTTGCTTGCTTGACCGGCTGGTGACATGTGATATGTGACCAGCATGATATTGTACACATTCCGGAGTGCCCCTGTGCTCGTCTTGTCCAAGATTTTTTACTGCAGCGTTGGGCACGTCACGCCATGCTCAGGCGGCAAGCAGTCAGTGCTCCGACCGTCCGCGGAAGGGTCAACGCTGCTGCTGAGAGCAGCCGCATCCTGACTTGTGGGCATCTGGCCACTGGCAACCAGATTTAAAGAGCACATTTGCAAGCCGAAGGGTTTCAAGTTTTCGGCAGTGATCGAAAAGGGCGCGCGCAACCCCAGGCGGCGTGCCTGCGCACGGAGGCGATCGACGAAGGCCTTCGCCTGGCCGAGAGGCGCTGGAAGGGGTGTTTCGGGCCATGTTGGAATTGAGGCACGTCTGCGTAGGGAGTGCTTTTCCGGAGTCTATCCCAGGTCTCTTTCTGTTTTTCGGCAATGCGGCGATTCACGCGGGTCGCTTCCTGACCCCTGTTGCAGTCCTGTTGCAGTATGTTGCAGTCACATTGCCACGACGTTTGCTTCGACTGAGAGCAGAGCGACCGTGAGCAGTCGTCGCGAGTCTTGCACACTTACGACAGTCTGTCACGGAGCTTCCTTCCAAGGCTGGCAGATGCAGCACGTCTCGTCTCCTGCGCGATGATTCACCAGGCCCTCGTCACGAGCAGGGCTGCAAAACCAGCAATTTCGAGCATCGTTTCGGTCTGAGACCACCCGGGCCCTACAGTCAATTTCTGTGCAATCGTTGCGCACCTATGCCGGATATGCTCTGCACTGCAAGGGCCTGTCAGTCCGCAGGGAGAAGGGATGCCAGACTGTCTCTTACTGTCCTCTGTTGTGCGATGTGTCATAGCGGACCGAAGACGTATCAAGACCCGTTCGCTTAATTCCCAGTTGCCCTCGAGTGTCAGGACCGCCGAAAAGAGGCCGACCGCCTTCTGCGGGACGAGCCCGGGCCCTACGAGGCAAAGACACAGAGCGCGGCAACCGGGACAGGATTGCCCGGCCCGAAACCAACGCGAGCATGTCTCGGCTAAGGTTGGCTGTGTTCCAGACTTCCGCCAGATACACATCGAAGTCTGCCGAGGAGCATTTTCACGATAGGTGCGTAAACTCTCTGAGCTTCCAAGCTTAGCTAGGCTCGGCTTAGTTCTCCCCGTACGACCTAAGAAGTCTTTGCATCAAGTAGCATCAGAATGCGTATTTGCATGCGTTTTCTTACCGCGACTGTGTTGCCGGGAAGCCTGACAGGCGCGCATTCTGCAAGCCGTGGCGGACGTTAGTTCTGACAGGTCGGTCGGGTTGCATGCATTGGCATATTAACGCCTGCATGGCATGTCGCGGGGTCACATGCACACTGTACACGGGAAGCATCTGGTGCCTTGGCTTGGAGTCTCCGTCAGACCGCTTAGGCACAGTCCACAGTCAGGATGTTATTGTGAACGGAAGATTTGAACCGCGTAGCTCTAGCTGCATCTACAGCCAGGCGTGGTCAGAAGAAGCGTGAGGAGGCGTTGAAAGCCGTCAGGGCCTCGGGAGGTTCGAGGTGGCAAAATCGCTTAGGGTCTATATACTGTTGATGATATTAATCCTGAAGCTACGGGAATAATGGTATATTCCTTATTATGGGTAATGCAGGGTTTAGACTATCCACCGGATCATCCACCGTAGATAACCGTAGTATGCGGAAAATTAAGTGCTTTCCGACAAGGCAGGTCAAGCTCGAGATCTTGCTGTCGACGAGGCGGACAAAGGCATCGCCGTTCCAAGCTTCAGCCCGTGGACAAAGCCGCTTCATGCTTCGAAGTGACAGTGAAATGCCGTGCCTTTGCGCGGAAGGTCTGGAGGCTTCAACTCTGGCGGTCATGGCCCAGTCGCTCAGGGCACCTCAGGTAGCCGTGATCCGTGAGTGGCCGCAAGCCCCTGACTCTGATCCGGCGATATCGTGCGCTCAGTGCTTGATCGCCTTGAACGGGCAGACCCGTGCGCTACAGTCTGTGACTTTGACGCCCAAGGCGAAGATATTCATAAAGTTCAAGGGTGTCATGGACTGAGCTTCTGTGTGTGGGCAATGCGGGCACGACATCCCAGAATGACCGGCATTCCGAACTGCGAAACCTGTCACGGAGTTGAGCCATGTGATGCAGCACGTGGCGACTGAGCATAAGGATCGCAGGGCGTGTGACAAAGAAGGACATCGCCTGGCAACAAAGGCCGGGGAAGGGAGTGGCCAGCAGGAGAGGCACAAACCCCCGTGTTGCTGTCACGGTGTTACACTTCAGCAACGTCTTTTTAATGACAGCTCGGCGCAGCAACACGAGGGCTGGCAAAAGTAAAGCCCGATCCCGTTGCAGTACGCGAGTGCTCTGCCAGCTCTGTGCAGAGCTCGGATGCTTCAGAGGCGTTGGAGCTCTTCCGCGAGACGCAGGATGTGCTGGGAGCTTGAGAGCTCGCGAATGCTCAGCAGAAACGGGGCCGGACCCCCCTGGCCTTCCGTCTCGACCTAGGCGTGGGCAAGCCATTGCTGCGCCCTGGCCTGAGCATCCCTGCCTGTACCTGCGCTGTTTGTCACATAGAGGGCTCTATGATCCTCGTACCCCGCAGGCAGCACTCAGCCGTCGCTCAGTGCAACCTCCAAGAGTTTGTGCCAGCACTGCAGCTCCTTGTCTGAAAGCTTACGTACACTGTACCTACCGCTTTGAGAGGGGCTGGGACAAGGATGATCAAGGATGCCTGATGCTCAGGTCACTTCAGGCGGCGATCGGCTTTTGGAAGCAGAGTGAGGCCGGCTTGCGACCCATTGCTCGAACCCTCCAGTTGCCGTGACAGTAAACCCTGGCGAAGGATGCCATGCACGAAGCACACTGCCTGGTCATGATGGCAGAGTTGCTCGACTTGAGTACCGAAGCTTGAGAGCTTTTTCCCTCTCGCGAAGCCAAGCAAAGGTGGCTCTTGCATTGGAATCAGCCGACAAGGGCCGGGCCAGCTGCCGACCAGGTTGGTGTTGGAGTTGTGGAGAGGGAAGGTTTCGGCAGATTCTGTGTGGATACCAGGGGTTGCAGTGACTTCTTGCGGGCCAACGATGTCTATGTCAAACCCGTGCAATGAGGAGCTGACTTAAGCAACAGGCAGGGTGGCGGGGCGTCTGGCACCAGGCTTTACCCGAATCTGCGGTCTATGGATTCGCGAAAAGTGCCCCAGCAGAGTAAATCTAGGTGCCGGCAGCGCCGTCACAATCCCAACGAAGCGATGGTGGGGATTTCTTGAAGTTTACAGGAGGTGTAGAGTCGAGGGGGATTGGGCTCCGCACACTAATCGATCTAAGGTTTGGGTGTATAGGGGTGTAAGACTTCGGTGTTTAGTCATGAAAGCTAGCTCTTTGGAGCTTGCGGGAATTTTCGTTCACAAATTCCTTCCTACTGTAGACAGTTCAATGGGTGCAAACGAAGGCCGGGGACCTTAAAAGGCAACCCCCCCTCCCCCCCTTGAAGGCCGGCCATGCTTGCAGGCATAGCCGTTTGCAGAGTTTTGAGTTGTTGCCACTCATAGCCGTTTGTAGAGTTGTTACCACTTATCAGTGGTTTCATGTAGAGCGAGAACCTTACGAACAGCAAGGCAGCCGATGGCTACCACCTGCTGCTGTCGCATAGAAGCAAGCCTCCGCCGTCCTGCTTCTAGCTTTCGTAGCCCTGCTCTCAAGTTCCTGGCACTCTTCTGTGTGTGTCAAGGGGTTCGTGGTTTCGGGTTCAGGTTTTTGCCCCATGTAAGGGGCCCGGCTTTAGGGATTTAAAGAACATCGGCCTCTGGCAGTCCATGTCGTGGGCTGGATCGTGAAGCAACAAAACCAAGGTGGGGGAGGTGCAACTGGCCGAGGATCCTCGGAAAATTGCATGACCTTAAAATGGTACCCGGTCATATTGTTTACGTCCCCCGGATGCGGGAAGGGTGATGTTGGCGCCAAAGCGCCGTGCTCCTGCAGGGCTCTGATCGGATTAAGGATGCACCTCGCGAGGCATTGGCTCTCTACAACAGCCACGGCATCGGTGGACAACGTGCGACGAAAGCATTGCAGTTGGCCGTCGGGGGCCTAGAGCAGAATGACTGCGAGGGGTTGCAGGATTCCACTTCTCAAAGATCTTCCCGCTCCCGTCGAGGTCCGAGCCCAGATCAGCAATGGTGAGCCCTGGCGTGCGATCTGGACGTCAGAAGATGTTGCCTGGATCAAAACAGTCATGTCCGAAGACTGTCCTCAAACTGCTTTTGCTGCTTGCCTAGGCCGTGGCACGGTCTCGCGAGAAGAAGGATCAGCGCAGCGAGGCGCATGGGAGTTTGACGGGTTGTTTTGAAACAGGGAGCTCGGACAGTTACGTTTTCAAATCGGTCTTCAACAGCATATTGTTCTGCGGCCAAGACGGTTGAAGCACAGTGGTCTTTCTGAACAAGTGACGGCCCCAAGACCAGCGTTGAATTAAAACTTGAACAACCGGAGTCGTGAAGCGAACAGTTTTTGGAACCAAGGTTCTTATACGCGCGCGCTCTTTTTGCAAGGAGTTTTTAATCACGTTCGCGTAAAGGAAGATGTACCTGACACGGCAGTTGTCAATAATAAGTCGTTCAGGCTTGATGGAAGACGATGGTTGTGTAAACACCCATAGTTTCAAGACATGGACGCAAAGGGGTAGGGATGAACAAACATCGAACAGGATCAACATAATGCACAACCAAGTGTCAAGAACACATAAGATAGGATCAAGCAGACAGGTTCGAATCAAAGGCGAGCCTGGTTTCCTGCCTCCCCACACGTTGGCTCTGTGACTTCCTGTCTTTTGGTCTCGCTTGTTGGCTTTTTGTTTCGGCGGTTTCCAGGCTTCTATTTGTTGGTTTCTCTACGCTGTTTAAGCATGTGTTTATGTCTTCTTATCCTTCTGTTTGTTGCTTGTACGGATTTCGGAATGAATCCAGGATTTGTGTTTTCTCGCGTACCACTACCACTAGCACTACCACCAACACCATCACCACCGGTGCCTGCTACTGCAACTGCCATTACTTTGTCTGATTATGTTGAATTTATTGTCCATGGACGTAATTAGCGCAGCCCTGGTTCCTTGCGTGTTGTGTTTCAGATTCTTTCTTGGTGCGGCGGCCTTTCTTCAAAAACAAACCTTGGCTTGAATCGACCTTGGTTTTTAATTCTAGCTTGGTTTGAGACGAACCCGGTCTGAAACAACTGCTTCAACACCGCGAAACAGAGAGGTTTTGCGCAGCCAATGTGTCCTTATTCCAAAACAGATGCTGCGTCGGTGCTCCGGCGTCTCAAAGTTGGGGCACACATAGCATCGTGTGTTACGTTTGTGCCGTATGCGTTTTTTGAAACTGGGACGACGGGGAAGTCGTTCCGACAGCGCTGTCGCAGGCAAAAGCTTTGCTATGCCTGGTGACGAGCCGAGGATGTTAGATCGCCGTGTGGTGCGTCGTGTTCCCAAGATTTGCTACCGGGCCGGCCGCTGTCGCTGCCGAGGCTGAAGGTTACACCTGTTCGCCATCAGGCCGTGAGCAGCAAGAGGCGGAGTCCGCAGGAGTGCAGTTCATGGTAAGAAGTAAATGAGACTAAAAGTTGCAGGCCGAAAGTTTTGCAGGCAACGTCGAAGTCAGATTCAGACTTGCAGGATCTCAATTTCTGCCACCAGAAGCGGCACAGAACGCTGCAGTCTCTTGCCAACAGGTGCCTGCCAACACAACTAGAAGACCTCCACCCGAGGCGTTTTACTGCTCGACTAAAGCAGTCAGCAAAGGCGCCAGTCTTACGGGCCACGACATACTTGCCAGGACGCCGTCGCCGCCATGCAGAAAGCCTTGCAAATAGCAAACAGGTCTGCGCCCGATTGAAGAGATGCAGCAAGCTTGTCCTGCCACATACTGGCGGTTTTGACTGGAACGGAGAGCCTCCCATTGGAGAGATCTGTTTCCCAATGGTGACCTGTTTCAGTGCCGGGCTTTGGTTCCCAACGAAGTCCTGGTCATCGGCTTCTAACCGATGTCTGGGGTGCCTTTGTTGTCTGAGTGTCCTGGTGCACCAGAGTCCCAGTTCTCCCATCGCGATCTTCAAGTGTCCAAATTATCGTCGCTGTTAGCTCCTGTCAACAAATGTCCGGTGACCCGGTGTTTTGTTGGTGCGGGCATCCTAGTATTATTCGAGTGTCTTGGCCCATGTTTTGCGGCTCGGTTGCTGTGTCGCGGTCTCCGCGTGAGATGTCGCGACTCGCTCATTGCGTCCGTGCCCGCAATGTTCACGGCCTCGCCTGTTCCTGCCGGTGTCCTGAAGTTCCACTTTTCGGTGTCGCACCTGGCATTGCTGTGGCTGTCCGTTGTCCCCGTTTGGTGATGTTGCATCTTCGAGATGAGCAGCCTTTCAGAACATCTGCGAATTCTGTGTTCCAGCACTGGAGAGCTGGGCTTCGCGTTTGGGATTATGCCGTGCTATTCGGGTCTAAGGTTGGGACGCAAAACGAGTGTTGCATGAAAGGAGAACCAAGCAGAACCGGTTGCTCCGCAAGGCTGAACGACGAAACACTGGAAGCCGAGGCACAGTGCCTGCGAGCTGCCTAGGGCCTAAGGGCCTAGGGTGTGGCCATGCTGGAACCCTCCGCCTGCAGGTCATGACAAAGCTCTCCTCAATGCACGTGAAGCCCGGCGCCCCAAAGCATGGCCCGCTGTGTCCGAAGATTCACATCGCTCATTTCGCAGAAGAAGCCGCTGCAGGAGAGTGAGGGCAGAAAGGGGAGGGGAGATTCATAATTTTTTCGCGGGCCCGGCAGACTAGCAGAAGACACAAACCATCCAATCCCAAGGCGCATAGAGATGGAAGAGGCCATCTTCGCTGCACATGACGCATTGAGTCATCGCGATGCGCCGCGCCTATTCAGCCTTCTGCAATATGTGTTGCCTCTTCAGCTCCTTCTGTCGAAGGTTTCGTGTACTGTCTTCGGGATGGCTACCTCCAATGTTTTTTGACGTGGCAAATGCCTGCATGACGATCATGTACAAGACCAAGACCTACAGTTACAGCGACTTTCCAAGGTAAAGGATCCGGTTGGCAAGGCAGGAGCGGGACGGGCAAGAAGCGAGCCTAGTAAAGCGAAATCTGGGTCGGGTCAGGCGAGGGCCTAGCCTTTCCGGACCACCTGGGTCGTGTTTCACGTGTCCCTGCACAGTTCGGGGCTTGTCGAGCGCTGTTGCGGCATTCCTGGGCTGGGCCGGCCATGGCTGCGTCTTCGTAGATCTGACAATAGTTTGAGATCAGTTTCAGACCTTGGTGTTTCAGGGCAGAGGTCTGAGGATGGGCGGCCAGATGTGTTCTGTCCAGCCAGGGCCAAGCTTTTCAGAGCCTGGCTGCGGCACACCTGCACAACAAGGACCGCAGCCAAGCCTCTTGCGCTCACCCTAAGACTTGAAAGATTTGCCATGGCTGTAGAGGGTGCGCTTCCTTGCCGGTCATGTCCCAGGTGAACCCATCCTCTCACACTGCACGTCTAGGATTTTGCCACAGCTGAGCGAGCAGCACGAGCAGCCCGGGACATCTGTCGGTTGCTCAGTTGGGCGTGGACTTCCCCTCCATGAGTGGCGGAGATCTTTTCTGCAGTGCAAGTAGTTAAAGGACACAGCACCACCACGGAATCGTCAGGTCGCAAAGATGGACGTTGGCAAGGTGATGCTGCAGGCGTCATGTCTATGGCTGAGGTGCTCCTCGTCACGGCCCGAGGCCATTGGAAGAGCAAGATGCCTTGTGGCCTGATGGCGAGTGTTGCATGTGCTCGATGATTGAATGTGGGCCGACTTTCATATATTGCAATTTCAGTTACAAGTTACAACGTAGTAGTGGCGGAAGTCACAGCAGCTCTGTGGCTTTGCAGCAACTGCCCAGTAACTGCATGAAGTTCCCTTCCCAAGGCAGAGCAGAAGGTTGATGATGCAGTCGACCTAGCTAAAGAGGCGCAGTCGCTGTACAGTGAGCCGGCGGCTCAGCCAGACGAATTTCCGCATTGTTTGTTGTCGTGACCTCGGAATGAGGCATCATGACCGCCGTGGCGAGGCAAAAGCTCTGGTATTTGCTCTGGGGCCCAGGGGGTGCAAGCGCAGCTGTAGGATTCTGGCACGTCAGGTTCTGTTTGAAGAAGCAAGGCGTCATATCAAAAGTTTTGCAGGGCCGAGCCCAGCACTTTCATGCTTTTTGCTGTGATGTACTTTGTGCCGTGTCATCTTCTTGGCATGACATGCAGTTGCAATTCGCCAGCTCTTCCAGCTTCGGAGATTGCGTATCCGGACCTTTGTCTAGTTGAAGCTGCCACATTCTAGTGGAGCTTGGGTCGCAGACAAACTTGGGGCTGAGTTTCTAGTCAAGAAGTATCAAGTTAGACAGCCATGCCAATACGATGCTGGCCCTCCGGCATCCGACGAACACGCTCCTTTTGCATCTCGAAGCTGCTAAACCACGAGAGTTCAACGCAAGTGCAATACTAACGCAAAGGATTGTAAAGGTATTCGATGAATCTAAGAGCGAGTGCATGGAACATCAACTGAGGTTGCGAAAGCGAGAATGTCAAGCGAGGAGTACGAGAAGGCTTGCGCCAGGGTGCCGAAGGCTGCAGGCTGTGTTTGCATTTCAAGCCTCACAGTTCCGATGTTGGAGTCATCTCGGGTGTACGAAGCCAGAGCCTCCAGGCGTGCTTTGCCGCAGAGCGGGCTCACGAGCTGCTAGGCGCTCAGAAACGCAGCAACCCTGTGTGCAGCTCAGCCCAAATCGAAAAGACCCGGAAATGCCCGGTGCCATGGTGCCTTGCACGAGCATATACGAACACACCGAAGCCAGAGTGCCCAGGTTCGCTCGCCTTCGAGATGAAGAGGGCAAGTGTGAAACTCTCGTGCTTGCAGCCAAGGGCTTGGAACCTCGAGCCGTGATGCACACTGACTGAGACTACGCTTCCGAAGTGACAGAGCACGAAGCGGCAGTGGTGGTGTGCTCCATTGCTCGTAGTACTCATTCTGTTCTGTTCAAAAATCTCACGGAAATGTAGCGGGCTCCAGCATGCGACGTTGCGTTGAGCAGTGGGCATCCACAGAGTTTCCCTCGAGGCGCAGTGCCGCATTCAGCTCCTCCAGAGGCAGCAGAAGCAAAGCACGGAGCCTTGCATGCGTGCTGAAATGAAGCATGTCGCAAGACAAGAGTGAAATGCCAGCCATAACGCTTTCTCCAGAGCTCCCAAGGCTCTGCGAAGCTGAAAGGGAAGAAAGCATCCCTGAAAGCGCCTTTGCCATGGGAGGCCAGGTGGCAACTAGAAGACCTCGTCAGTGCCTGGGCTCTCTGACCTGGTCGCCAGGATCTTTCCAAAGCATCGAAAGCTTCAACCCAGGCCAGGTAAGAGCTGTTACTCTGGAAGGACAGGTGCCCAACCAGCTCCTCAGCAATGATGATCTCTTCAGCTTCTCTTGCTATTTTGAAGTTTTGGTTGTAGGCTTCCTGAGAAACTCCTGCATTAGAGCACATGCCATACAAGACCCAAGCGACACTTGCGATTCTCAGCATGCAGGGCCTTTGAACGGGTTCCTGCACCCCCTACGAAGATGCCATCAGTCTGCTCGCATATCAGCCCACACACGCAGTGGCAATCGCATACCCCAGCCTTAGCGGGAGAGTGTGTCAGGTTTCGAAAGGTCGTAGTAGGTGGACGAAGGATCCGTGGCAAAGGCTGCGAAAAGACAGACGGATGTTTTAAGGCCATGGCGCACAACTTGGAGTCCCGCTTTGCGACCTCATTCCTAGGCCCCAACCTCCACACGCACTCAAACCTCAATCTTGAACTCCATGAACCGGCAAGCCTTTAGCCTCAATTCCAAATTGATCCAAATTGTAAACCGCGTTGCCCAAGCTTCGAGCCAAACGCGATGGATCCTGAGATCTCTGTTGTCAATCCTAAACCCGCACCCCGCAAATCCTCAAGCCTAAGTCCAAACTCCAAGAGACCAAATTCCAAACATGTCGCGCGAAAGACCTGCTGCGAAATGAAAGTCACAGACCGCGAAGAAGCCAAACTCAGATTGAAAAATGCGCCAGCCGTGCAGTCGCGGAAGACCTTCGTATGTGCGTACTGTCGCCTGTGGAAATCCGTGGAAAGTACCGTATCAAGATGTTGCGGCATCGTTGCCAGGCCCGGGAGGCGGCCAAGAAACTTGGGGATCCCAAAGCCGAAGCGCCAGGGACCTCAGCATCCGGAGCCTGAAGCCATCTGAAGCCTGAATTGGCCACGGGTAACTTCAGATGGACAGTTCAGGATGCCAACTCGGAGGAATTCACTTTTCTTGCTTCGAGCCTGTCCAATGAGGGCCGCACTATGTGCCCTCGCCCAGATTTACATCTTTAACGGCTTTGGGCTCGGCACATTCGCCCAAAGTCAATTCAACATCTTTGCTTTTCCGCTTCTGACAGGCTTTTATCTGCCGTGCGAACCCACTGCATGTGTCACAACCAGGTAGACCTCAGAGCGAGATCTTCAACACTTTAGACGAGGCCTTGTTCGTTGCAGCTGAGGCACGCTGGGGCAGGGTCTTTCTGCGGGTGAGGGCTTTCTGCGGGTGCCTTGGCAAGGCCGAGGACCCAAAGAGCGAGGGCACTGCTCTGCTACTTCAAGCGCAGATGCACCTCGAGGCCGAAGCCGCCATGTCGGGAACAATTTGGGGAGTCGTATGCAAGAAGGGGAAGGGGACTTCTTGCTTAACGGTTCTGGAAGAGTCGTTGAAAAACGCACTGCATGAGCTGCTCGGGCTCACCTACAGAGTCAGCGGTTCGTTTGCTGCCATGCCGCGCTGAAGTGAACGAGAACCACGTTGCCTGGGGGATATCGCCTGCAGAAGACCAGCCCCACCATAGCAGGACACTGAGCAATTCCTAATTCAATTGCGAGGGGGTTGGCACTGATATTCCCGCCGTTGTGACACAAGCTGGCCCATGAACTCGAACTGCATTTAAAGGATCCAGCATGCTCAAGTTTCTTTACGTTTATGGTGCCACCTCCATGTCTCCATTCCGTTGCCGGCTTCTTTTTATGCTCCTTTCTGCGCTTCGTTGGCTCGGGGCTGGCCGCGGGTGGGGGGGGGGGGTGGGGCACACGTGCCGTTTTAGGTGGGCATGGCCTGTATTTTGGAAATTCAGGCTTTCAAGCGAACCTGACACTTATTCCGATACCCCATCTCCTTTTTCTGCTCCGTCTGCCCCCATATAGATCTTTCCACTTTTCATCGCTACGTAGCAGTGCATGGTAGTCACAGTACGGCAGGTATGATTGTTTGCAAGCCGCCTCGCCAATGCAGAGATGCATTGACCAGCGAACCTCCATCCCATTCTTCCTGATTAATCGAGACCTTTGCGCCGATACTCTTCAGGCATGCAGAATAGGGTGCTGATTCTACACTCTGTCACAAAGCCTTTCAGACACTTTCAACAGCAGCGTTGCGGAGAAGGGCAGTCTGCCATGTTCAAACATAGCAAGGGGGATCGAAGCCCCATCATCATCCGCACATCACGTAGATGAAAGCACGGAAAAGGCATCATAAGGTTGACTGTCTCGCACTGCAAGGGGCGTCGCAGGTGCTGTTCGCTTCTCATTCGCAGTTCTGGTATTTCGCGAGCCGCGAGGCATCCGAGTTGCAAAGTGCGCTGAAAGCTGCGAGGCACAGTTTGTGTTGATTCGAGAGCTAGTTGAAAGGTGGTTTGGGATCCTCTTAGTCTGTATAATTCCAAGCACACGATCACAGAGACTTCGAGAAGGTCCATAGCAGCATGTTGAGTCTTATGACTCTGCCGACTTTCAGTCTGAGAAAGTCTCTAGAGTTTTCATGGTACGTCGAGGCCGCAGGAGCCACAGAGCAGCAGTTTCGCTCCCCTCCAAGGCAAGCCCAGCTCATCGTCGACAAAAGCGGCGATGCAGCACAGAAGTCGCAAGTAGTGGCGGCCTTGGCTTGGACCAGCTTTGTGTCTCCGATGCCTCGATTTTTGCTGGCGTCGCAGAATCAGCTTGAGCTTTGTATTTGAAGCCAATGTTACAGTTTTGCGTAAAGGCAAGGTGCCAGAAAGGCTAAGCCGCTGTCGACCGCGAGATGCGTTTATGGCGTAGTCTTAGTGTATATGCCCATGAAGGAGTCGATCCTTGATCAACTGCGCGGGCACGAGTTCCGCGTCGACGAGGCATTGGCAACAGCCCGACCTCGTCACTGGTGCTTGCAACTAGTGCGACTAGCAGCGAATCTTCTGTACCGAAGCCGCTTGTCTGTGTTGCTTCGAATGCCGAGCTTGCAAACGGCCCCTGCAGACTTGCAGAATGGTAGTAGCCCATGGCAGTGAGCATTGATCCGGTCAATCTTGTCAAGCGTTTCAGACTTGCGCCAGATGTGAACTTACCAAAATCATCTTGCACCGAGTAGGGCGAGTAGGGCTTTGCTGGTTGCTGCCAGGCACCTCGAATCGACCCTCGAATGGTCGTGAGGGCCTCAGTGTTAAGCCAAGTGCTTGTGGTGGAAATACTCAAGGGGCATCATTCGAAATGCATGTCCAACTTCACAAGCTGTGCATGCGCAAGGTAGGGCAGATGGCGCTGCCAATGGTGTGCAGCCCCCACTTGACTAAGACTTTCATCTGATACGAGCTTCGAGCGGTAGGTGAGGCATGGGTTCAGGTCGGGCCCAGATCCGGCGGCGGTTCGAGCAACGATCCAGGAGGCAATCATAGTCACGGGAATCGGCTCTCAGTCACATGGGAAATCAAGAGCTGCGAAGTTGAGTTCCACTAGTGAGACGCGGAAGGTGACGAAAAAAATGGTGGGCAGCGGCAGCGACATCGAAGCTGACATGCCCCTTATGGACATAGGCATGGCGCTTCATTACACTCTACGAGAAGATGTCTGAAGTAGCTGTGCAACCATCGTCCCAAATGCCAGGAATCAACAGCATGAATGCCGTGCTCTTTCGCAACAAACTCATCACCGAGTTCAAGGAGACCGGAACCTCCCTTTCAACGGAGCCAAAGCTAAAACGACAGCAGGATGTGGAGCTGCCGACAACGCTTGTGCGTGTCTAAGGGGATTACCCGTCCCAGCGCGCGACAACCACCAGCCTCACCAGCCTCCGGCTCTCCCAGCATTCGCACGCTACAATAGTCCAGGTCTTCGACTATCCCACGGTCAAAACCTTGCTGCCTTCTCAGATGTTCGGCAATGGCTGCTGGAGGCTGTGAACACACCCCATGGTTGACTTCGGAAGCGCTCGGACAGAGACCCCCGACATCGACCTCGTAGTGTAGGCTAGGTGGATTAGCGGTCAAAATCTCCCGCTGAAGCCCTTGCTGTGGGAGTCTCGTTCCCCGCTACATGGAAAGCTCCATCGCCCTCCCTTCTACCTGCACATAACCCACTGCCGAGTTGTTCACTCCAGGTCAGGACTGGTGGTGGAGCAGGTTACCCAAGCTGCGACGGCTGGGCCTCCATTCCGATTGTTCCTTGGGACCCTGACGTCTGTGCGGTGAGTGTTGGCTTTGAGGCAGCTCAACAACAAGCCATGGCAGCCGCCATGCCGATGATGTCGATGCCGGGTACAGCGCGGCGTGTCTTTAGCTGGTACACAGAGAGGAAGCGTAGAGAGGCGTAGGGCTTCGCTTTTCTAAGGTATCCTGTGATGCCGCAGCCAGGCCTGTGCCTCCGCCCTCACGGCCGTAGCATCGCATGTATCGGATCGTAGCACCAGCGATGGAGCATGTGCTTGCGGCTTGCGCGTGCTGGCCAGGCGTGACTCCCATCGAAGTTGCCTCAAAGATTCAAGAGGCGGATGCGCTGCATGCGCCATGCACACGCCTTGAAAGTCTAGGTGCAAGGATAAATCATGTGCCATTGGCACCGCGCATGTCTTGAAAACTGCTTGCAGCTGTGCAGATGTAAGCAGGTTACCAAAGGAATGGTGGGAAGCGACCGCGACATTGCTACCTGGCTGCACGGGTCTTTCTTGTCCCCAGTCGCATGTGTGTCCACTTTGAAAGATCGAAAGACTCTAAGAATTGAAGGCATCGCTGAGGGCTTTTTTGGTTGTCGGATTACTTTGCGCATGAATGCGGCGGCAGCGGCAAGCATCTTCAAAGTTGCGACTGTCAGAGTCAAACGTAGCAGAAGTCTGAAACACCTCCAGGATGCGGACATGCCGTTGATGGACATAGGCGGGCGGTTCAAAGGGGATATGGAAAGTACGAGATGCGACACAAGTAAGCTTCGATTGGCATCGCGCAAATCCATGTACCTGGCTAGCGCGGCTTGAACGTAGTGATTTCACAAGCTCTGCAAGCCCGTCCATCTTCTGCAGCACGAGCAGTCTCCTGCATCTTAAACTTCAAACTGCATTAATTAACAGAGATGTTTGCTGCATTATGCACTGACTCCTGATTCGACAGGCATCAACAGCATGAATGCAGTGCTGTGCCTTACCTGCAGAGTGATGGGGCAGTTGGAAATGTGCGATGTTATGATCGGATGCAGGACTCGCTGATCTGTCTGACGGGGCTAGATTACTCTTTGGACTGGCTCACAAGCAGCATTTTAACGTCCTGATCCAGTTCCGCGAGGTTCCGCAACAAGCTCGGAAGCGCCTTTGAAGGTGTGGAGCTGCCAAACACATTGGCCTGCAGCTTGGTTTCTGGGCGCTTGCGCGTGAGATGGCGTGGGTTACTTGTTCAGGTCAAGTTCCTGCTGTAGGGCGCATGAAGGGAATTTGAGGCCTATGTGGCCTATGTTTGACGGCAGAGAGTGGGGCCCTAGGGGGTTTGGATGCGTTTGGGTGCCTCGGTAGGTCGACCACTTGAAGTTCAGGTCTTTGCAAAGCCAGATTGAGACGAACAGTTATCTGCTTTGTGTGGAATGTTGCTTTGAGAGCTGCATGACGTGGTCACTTAGGGCAGACAAGTACCATGTGAAGAGAAAAGCATCGCCACGAGCAGACACGTGATCCAACGCCTGCCGTGGTGACATGAAGTTGCAGTCTCGTGACTGCAGGTCACATCGCACAGCTTCTGTTCTGACCGCTAAGGTGTTCGATTATCCAACGGTCAAGGACTTGTCCGAGCTTCTGATGCAGTTGACGTCCGGCTAGCAGCCTCTAGCCCGAACAAGAGCGGCGCTCGCCCGACGTTCGAGCTGACGTGACAGCAGTCCACCATTGTGACTTGGAGTTTCAGCAGCGTAGCATGCAACCTGACGTAACTTCTTCGTTATGCTGTCGGCGTGCCAGAAAAAGCGGACTCCGTCTGGCGTCTGTCTTCTCTTGTGTGTTTTTCCTGTCCAACCCCATGCCACGGTTCATGATCCGAACGGCATGCGAATATGCCTTGGAGCGTCCAGATGCCGACTTCATGCCTAATTTGAGCTGTCGCCGCAGCATTTTGCTGGGCTTAGACTGCCGACATGAGGCTGGAGGTAGATTGAGAGACACAAGTCGTCGACAAAAGATCGCCAGGAGCAAGACCCTTCCCCCCTCGCACAAAATGCAGCGACAGCTCCTTGCGCTTGAACCCTGCCCGCAGCATCATTAAGCATGAGGCACGTATAGACACAGGTCCAAGGAAGCGTCGTGCCCATCTGGTGAACTGTGCCTCGTCCTCCTTCGCACCGTGCTCCAGGAGAAGGTCCGAGATCCCAGGGATGAATGTCGCATAATGATGCCCGCCGTGGCTCAGGTGAATGAATCTCGTGCTCAGCCATGTTGCCGGAAGTCTCTTGCTCGGCTTCGGCGTGGCACAGGACAGAGCTTCAAATTTCAATCTTTGTTTGCTGCAGTATACATGTCCGACGCATCAGCATCTTGCTGTGCTCACACCTAGTCCACAAACTACTTTTAGTCGAGGAAGTGCTCTGCTGCATATAAATAAATATAAAGATAACTATAAATATATGTACATACATATGCGAATCTGTTCTTTACCTTCTGGCATGCGTTACGGATGTGTTATGCAGATTTGCGGCATATGTGTATATTTGTCAACTGCTTGTATGCCATCCTGCGACCAAGTATGGTATGGTGGGTGTAGAGAGAGAGTGCGAGAGAGAGAGAGAGGTCCCTCCACAGGACCCCAAAGCCTCTGCTCTCTAAACCTACATAAAGAGGGTGGGGGGCGCCTCGGCGCGGGTCCAGCCCGCTGGACCTTGACCCGCAGCAAGCACGCAAGCATGAGGTCCCTCTATTCCCGACTGAAATCAGTCAGCACGCAATTCCCAGTGGTGTTCAACTCTCGCAAAATAGACAGGCCATAACAGTAAGAGATCCAGTGGAGCCGATACAGGCTTCGGAGGCCCAGCCGCCGTACAAGACTGCTTGCAACGGCATTTGCGCGACGTTGCATCCCTTAATCTGCTTCACCGTCGACCACTCACTCCGTCAAAGTCATTTAAGAGGTAATCCTCCAATGTGATGAGTGTCGTACTGCTGTGCGTCAAGCTTCAAGCGACGCTCAAGCGTGTACGAAATCTGCGGGCGGGGCAGGAATCAACGGTGCTGGGCTTGCGGTCTAACTAGGAACTGCCAAGCTCAGCGGACGGGTGCATCCAAGATCATCCGAGAAAGCGCTGGAGCGGAGCAGCCGGAGGTTGAGCGGCGTCAAACTAGCCAGATGTGTTCAAGTCGTTGCAAGTGCATTGCCCCTACAGTACACGGCTGCCGTGGAATCTAATGTGCATGGACAACACTGTATGACAACAAAAGTAAGTGTCAGGCTGGAGATGACTCTTGGATGCTCTGAAACTACGCGCCGCGTTGAAGCCTATGCCTTGCTTTCTTTGTGTTGGTCGCATGCAGTAGCGTCATTGACCCGACCTTCAGTCTTCCACCGCTAGTAAGACTGCTGGACAAGTGAAATTAACTTGTGGCTGTGTTAGTATACCGGCGAGTTCATATATGGGTCTCAGGACATTGATAAGTGCGAATCCGGGCTGCCTTCCCGGGACGTTGAAAACATCTCCGCCGCACGAAATTTAATGCCCTCTCCTCTTTGTCATGCAGATGTAGGCTGGCATTGTGAGCCATGTTTACATTTGGCTCGAGGACAAGTTGTTCTGGAGCCTTCATGCGAGATTCGTATCCGAAGTGTAGCCACCAACACACTGTCACCCCCCAGTTCAGCTGTCCGTTTGCAGAGGAGCACGACCTCAGCCTGTTCGTAAGCTGCAGCAACTGGGATCAAGATCTGTGTGAGAACCGAAACTGCGACATGAATGGTCTTAGCTTACAGAACCAGCTAGCGGAAACCAGCAGTTGAAGTTAGCAGTCTTGTGCATTCCAGTGTCTTGGAGGTGCGATGAAGAGGGAGGGAAGCACTGATACTTTTAGCACCTGCGTGATCATGCACACTGTTGTCTGAGCCCTCTAAGTCTAGTACCCGTGCATGACTGCAGCTGAGAGCAAGTACCGTGCACGGCGGGCATCAAGCGAAACACAGGATTCTCACCCACGTAGACGCTCTGTTCCAAGAGGCTTACGCTCGCGCCGCCGTTGGTAGTATGTCGAAAGGCCACAATCCAAGGCAGAAGCCCCGGTTTCCAACCCAAGCTGATCCCTGTTCGTTCGCCTTGTCTGACTGCTAGGAAGTGTAACTACGGGATGCCCAGTATTCAGGCGCGGTTCGATCCCTTACCACACAGTTCAATTACAGTCCGCTTCGATTCTTAGCGAAAAAACCGCACAGACGATTCAAACACGTGCGATTCCAGGTAATCGCGTTCACGGCTCTTGTGCCAGGGTGTTAAAAATTTGGGCTTTTGGGTCTGTGGCGTCTAGGGATTGTGGGCTTTGGGGGTTGCAGGGTCGTCAGGCTGGCTTTTTGATGAACCGGTCTCCGGCTTTAAGGCCTTAAGGGTTTACGCTTCTCAGGGTTCAGGGTGCTTGTGTTTTTTGTGGTTTTAGGGTACTTGCCTAGCTTTTGGGCTTTTAGGGTCAACGGTTTCCGGGATTGAGACTTTGGTGCAATGCACGAATCCAGTCTGCACCTGTGTGAATGTCGCGGCCTCTGTGCACGAATCCACCGCAAGTCCAAATCAGCCCTGGTGCGCTTGTGTTGTCATTCTTGGGCCTCGGCTACGTAGCCTGGCGTAGGCTTGCCCAACTTCTAAAGCCTTGACGGCTACTTGTAGAAGCCAAGATGTGTATTGTCGTTATCATGCACGTCCATGCAGGACTGCCGGGCTCGATGTTGATTGCGGTGAAAAGCTTCTGCATTGATATGTTCAGAACTTGTGACTTTAGCACTACTTGAGGGCATACCTAGCAAAAAATCAGAAAGCTTTAAAATGGGACACGGACACCTTCGTGGGACAGGAGAACAAAGAAAGCGTGTTCTGAAGTAAGGAGCAGACTTGACGGGAAGATACAGTCCCGTCGGCTACACGGCTGCGGGCACACCCTACTATGGAAGCGACGCTTGGGTCCGACAGATTTGGCAGCAGCTTGTTTCCGGGTCTGCTCTTTTACGGCCGACAGTTGTCAAGGTGCCGAGTTGTGATACTGCATAGATTCAGCAAGATGACTCGCTGCAATCGAGGACAGCGGGTTCTACCTCTTCCACGATCCCAGTTGCGATGGAACGGAGGATCAAGCCGCCCGATGGGCTTCTTGGAGCATTCAGACCAGACAACGGCGACTTGATGCACAAGGGAGCTTCAACGTGTCCCAAAGCAAATCGCAAAAGCGAGTCTCAGCCCAGGTTCTGGATGTGGACGCGCCGTCCACGGAAGCATTCCAGGTCGCGGCTGGACTATTTTTTGCTTTGCACGGTGGACACTGCGGTTGGCTCTTGACAGGATCTGGACCAGGACGGCAAGTGTGCGTACCAGGCCCCTCTCCGGACTACGATGTGCCGCGTGCCGTTCATGGTTGAGTGAAAGTAAAAAGAGAGACGATCGGTGTGGTCGGACCTTCAGACAGGCGCGCCTCAATGGAGGCAATGCTTCTGCGCCGCCTTCCACGGCTCTGTGGACGGCTCCTTGGTCAAATCTAGAGGGAGGGCTTCGTGAGAGAACCATCCTCTGCCCGTATATATATATATACATACATACATATTTATGTATTTGTATATCATATATGCATACGGTCGTTGTGTTGGTGGACAGGGCCAAACTGAGCCTCTTCAAGCTCTTTCCTTCCGGGTTGTGATTGCCCAAACCTGGGCCTGGGCAGCAGCAACCTTTGCAAGCTCACGTCCAGCAAGATCCAAGGTCTTCTGTGGAGGCAGTTGGCAGGAGGCTCTGTGGACGTGGGGCGCCAGTGTTTCTTTGCAGTGTTGCTTGCCGCAGGAGGAAGTGCTCGTCACCGAGGATCGCGGTAACCACTACCAGCAGGAGAGCGGAACGAGAGGAAAGCAGAGTGTGGCAGAGCGACAGCGATTGACTTGGCGACTTGGTCCGAGGAGTGCTTCGAGGCCGGCGCCTGCCGAGACGGAGGCTCTACGCCTTGCGAGTGGCCTGGCGGCAAAGAGGAAACCGTGCCGCGTGCGCCGCGTGCCTCACCGCATCTCACCGACTTACCGCATCTCTCTTTTGGCTGCAGGTGGTGTGGGCTGCACCAGGGCCAAAGACTGTTCTGCTGCAGTGCAAGCGACGAGAACCCGGACATCTGCACTGACAAACGTCACTGCATGCTCCTGGGGAGCTCTTAAGCCATGCCGGCTTTGCCCAAGAGCAACGCTTGCATCACCCTTTTGCTTGCTTTCGAACCGGCCAGTGCCAAGTGGTGAAAGCATGCGACTTTGCAGGAATATGCAAACTGCTCGCGGACCCCAGAGCTTGATTTCGGTGCAAGCTTTCGTTGTGCCGCTTGCCTGAACTAAGCACAACATGAGCTTGGGAGGAGGGAAAGACTTGGCCCGCACTCACGTGTGGCATTGCAAGATTCGGGAAGTCTGCATGATGAGTTTAGATGGGGCGGGTGAATGTGCGGTGGAATAGTCCGACAGAGTCTCTTACCATCGCGTACATTACCCTACGGTACATCTGCAAGCAGCCATGAAAAGCCGGTCTGAGACCTTACACGTGCTACATGTCGCATCATCCGTCGGCGTGCGAGGTCACCACAACGACAACGACACCAGCGGAGAGCTCAGGGGTGTGCAGAGTGTCGGACTTGCGTCATGTACTATTGTGTAGACGCAGATGTTCTGGATGATGACGAGAGAGAGTGCAGCAGCGAGTGCCTTTGCAGCCGGACCCCAAACAGAATTCTTGCAAGGCTGCAGACAGGTACTTGAGTGGATGTGGGTCCCACTGCGAAGACGGTGTCTTGGCTTCCCGAAGCTTCTTTGTGGGCCTGCAAGCCGTTGGAACGTGCTGCGTGCTGTCTCATTTTGGAGGAGGCCTTTCTGCCCTTGCACAGGCAGCCCTTGCGCCTGGTGCGGGCTCCACGATCAGAAGGAGATGTTCTGCTGCAGCGAGAAGGAGTACTCTGTTGACCAAGCGTGTCGCCCTGGCAGCAAAATCAGGCAGATGTTCACTAGGTCACCAGGTGTCTTCGATATAGATCGGCACCGAGCAGCGGCGCAGCAGGTAACCTGACACTTGCCGTATTGGCACATAACCTGCTTGCCAATCCAGGGGGTTTGGCATGGGTTTATGCAGGTAGCACTTCACACCTCAGGCCGCAAAGCAGACTGGTCCAGTCGCGGAGACGCTTCAGGGCAGCCTGTCTGTGTGCCCCAGACGCTTCTCGCCTGACATGCTGGCCATGGATGGAATCAGCTCGTGGTGTTGGGACGGCGCAGTTGTAGGCCTCAGTTCGTGGCATGTTCTCAAGACTCGAGGTTCGCTGTGAAGTTCTCACCAAGTCCAAGATGCTTTGCAAAAACTCGGAGCAAATACCGAGGCCGCCGCACAAAGCCTTTGCTGAAGAGTCGACCTCCTCCGGGGTGCTCATGGCTTCTGTGCATCATGGCAGCAAGTCCCGATTTGTGGTGGTACAAACAGCACCATGAAAGAAGGTATTATTGCTGCAAAGAAGCCGACCTCGGAATATTTCCAAAGGTGTCGGTGAGGCTCCCTTTATCCCGTTTTTCAATTGACTGATGCTGACCAAGACGAAGAAGGAGCGAGGACGAAATCAGTCCTGTAGCTTCGTTCGCAACCCTTACAGGGGGCTTACCTAGTGACCTAGTTACCTAGTTCACAGAGGGCGGTGATTCGCCCTGAAAGCCACAGTAAGGGAGAGAGGCAGAGAAGACATCGTCTAGACGTTCCCATTCTCCTCAAGCAGACTTGAAGAAGATGCCCTAGCATCTCTTGAAGACTCCCTCAGCTCCGAACGTGTCTGAGCCCGAGCCACAACTGCTTTGGGCCGTCCTATACCGAGGCTGACTGCTGCCATCCTTCTCGTTTTGCTCGTAGTGGGCATCTCCTTCATACTCAGGATGGATCGGGTTTTCGATGCCATGCTCAAGATTGAAAGCTCCAGTGTCGGAGATGACATGCGCATCGCACTGGACATCTGGCGGCCCCGGTTTTCGTGCGGTCGGCCGTGACATGCGGTGCGAACCAAGCCTAGTCCTAGTCTGCTCGCAGAAAGTTTTGGATATGTCCAGCGGATGCGAGTCGCTTGAATTGGCTGCTAACGGAAGCTTTCTTCAGCGACTCTTCACGAAGCTGTACCCTACCATCTGTCCTTACTTTCAACCCAGCTCGCAGTCTGGCGGATGCCAGGCGCTCGACCAAGCGTCAGGAGGAGGAGCTTCAACAGAGAGTCCGGGCGAAGAAGGAGCCTTGCGCAGTCCTGGGAAAGAGCAGCCACCAGTTTTGAGCTTGAGCAGGAGAAGAAGTCCACACCGTCCAGGAAAGGCCTATCAGGCCACTGGGCCTGTGGACAGATGATGACTGACCTTCGGCTTGATCAACAGTCAAGCTCTCCGCAAGCCACCACAGGTGACTCCGGCGACCCGGAGATCGGTTCAAGCAGCTTCGCCTCAACCGTGCCAGTGCCGGTCGCGCCGGCTGACATCTCAGAGCAGAGACTGTCTGACGTTCGGATGCCTGCAGTTAAGTTATACTAGTAGATAGCTGGCCGCCCGGTAGCGCTATTACAGTGTCTTGAATCCAGACCGGCCGATCACAACTTGTTGGCAAAATAATCTGTGTGACGAACACTCCGCTGCGAAGACACCGGAGGTTGCTCTGAGTAACGTGATTTGAGGCCATGCTCGAGGCGGCCTCAGATGGGTTTCCCCTCAGCCTGTGAGCACAACAGGATCGGTGCGGCATCTAGAACATCTGGTTGGAGAAAGGAGTTCTCTGTGTACCTGGAATCTGAAGGTCCAGGTTTGCAGAGCACTGCACGCTCCGGCGTGGAGTGGCACATGAGACTGCCAGCGATCTCTCATATGCCTATGCGGGACTCAAGATCACAGCATCTGCGAAAGCCAATGCTGGCAGTTTCAACGCCGTACAGTTGTGCATGCAATTCAGCCCAGTAGCCCAACGGCTGAGTGGCAACGTTCGGTGGCTGTGAGCAGCGTCGGGTGCGGACGCCTTCCCGGTCTTGATTCGCACCCCGCGCTGCCACCAGGTTTCCAAGTTTCTTGTGCGTCGCTCGCTCTGCAAAGAGAAGGGAGTGCCGCTTGCGTAGCGACACCCGGCACAAGCAATTGCTCAAGCTGCTGACTAGGCTTGACCAGGCTGCGCATCGCATGGGGTCGCATGCGGGGAGATGCTGCTGGCATTGCCTGTGCTCAGAGAAGGTGTCACGTACATCTGACACCATGCCGATTTGTCTTGATGGACTCACCCTTGACGAGTACACGAGGAGAGCTAAGTCGGAGATTCAGATGATGTTAGACTCCGGCCATTCAACAGCCGATCACCGAAGAGAATGGCAATTGCATGGGCAGTGCTCAGATATCTGTTCGTTGCCGTCAGGGCAATCGCCAGGACAACTCGAGTGTGGAAAGTGTTGGGCAGTTTGTGCGAAGGAGCTGCTTGTTCAGTGCGTCGTGCATCGGCCCAGCCCTGGAAGATCAGCAAGCTCCAGCAAGCTCCTTGATCCTCCTTAGGATTGAAAAGACCGTCCGCAAAGGGTTGGTAGATCGCCATAGCAGAGATGATCTTCTGGATCTAAAGCGCCGAAAGGCCCTTTGCTTAAGCAAGGGCTTCACAGCGAAAGGTGAGAGCGGCAGACCACCTGGACAAGGGGTCAATGCTAAAGCAGAGTTATGGTTATTGTCGGCAGCATACCAGACGGTATCGGCCTCGTGGACATGCGTAGGCAGGATCATTGGGCGGCAGAATCACCTGAACCTAGGCACACTTTTCGAGCAGTATCATGCTGGTACTGCAGTCACGGCAGCCTGTGTCAGAAGTTGTGCAGGATAGCGGACAACACGGGTGCAGTCGCCCACCTGAATTCAGATCCGTGCAGTTCGGTTCCGACAAAGCGGAGCCCAGACCTGTCCGGCTCATGGCCGTAGACGACCTGAGCAGGATCAGAAGTTCTAAAACCTCGCTGGAATCTGTGAATGACCCCGTCCAGCATTAATGCTTCCGCACTGCCGAGATGTGTCGCATGCCGTCTATGATGCCGTACCGTTTGGTTCAATTGGCCTGGGGCCGCTTCACCCGTGATCCGGTGAAGGCGAGGACGTCCGGCTCTTAAGGTGAGGGCTGCACCTCGGAGTATGGGCATAGGCGGCATTGGGCGCACGCAGACATGTTTCAGGTTGCTGTCCAGCTTGTCCAAGACGGCATACAGAGTCTAACAACCATTCTGATGGGCTCCGGGGACTCTAGCCCCAGGACTCGCAATGTGCCCCAACTCTAAGCAGAACCTTCATCCTGTCTGCTGCAGTCTGCTGTGCATCTCCGGACCTCAGGCCCATCGGCATTAGCGCAGAAGCGTGTTGCAAGGAGAAGTCCGTTGTTGCCAGGTCCTTGGTTTGATGCATTCGGTTGCCGAGGCTGTTTTTGAAGTTGACGAAGAAGCGAAGCCCATGTATTGACTCATGCCGCACGGTCGTGTTGCTGACAGTTACTGGACGGTGCACTTGGCAACAGGTAACAGAACACAAGCACTGCAGCAATGCAACCCATTGGCCCATAAACTCAAGCGATCGTTCAAGGCACCTTTCTGAAGACCCGCGCCACCGTGGGGAGGCCGGAAAGCAAAATATCTGGTAATTACATAGTACAGACGAGGCTAGCTGCTTGAATTAATGTAAGTTGGCAGTGTGAATCAGGAGCAGTTCAGTTTCCACAGTTCAGGTGTGATTCCGTCCAGATCGTTTGCAGTTCAGTGGTCTTACTACCACAGGCCGCTTGCGGTTTGTTGTAGTAGGTTGTAGTATAGATCAATGCAGCAAATGACGAGGTCCGCATCCATCTCGAGGTCACAGGCTTGAAAGCACCCCAGTTTGGAACGGAGATCAGGCTGCACCGGGTCAACAGAACATGGCACTTGCCAAAACCGGCCCATTCATTTGCCCACGCTATTTGCATGAAGTGCTGCGGATGGCTTATGGATGGTGAAAAGTAGGTAAGATCGGCAGGGGCTCTGCAACCACGTGTGGTTTGTGTTGTGACTTCACTTGGCAGGCATGTCGTACGCGTACCTCTTCAAGTGCCTCTCTGCACAGAAGCATCTTCGGAGCCGGGGCTCCGCAAAGGGGAAGCCCGGCATGTCCCTATTTCTGTGCTACTTGTAGTTCAACGGTAGCTCCTGGAGCATCGCGAACTTCTGCTGTGCATTTCTGCGTCACCAATGCAGCAGGTACATCATCATTGGTGACACGGGCGTTGGGAAATCCTGCCTCTTGCTTCAGTTCACGGACCGTCGGAGAAGCTTGTTCTTGCTGCATTGCACCAACCTTGTGTCGAAACTGCCATGCAATCCAGTCGTCCTGTCTCTCCTCAAAGTTGACCTTCGGCGGCGGCAGTAGGGTGAAAAAGTCAGAAGTAGAAAACCAAATATCGGAGACCTGCCATGGCACTGCCATCGCTGTGCAAACGCCCACGTGGGCGTCGTAAAGCAGAAGGATCCTGGCGGTACTCCACAGTCACCAGTGCTGCAGCCATCGCCATTGTGACGCCCAACAAGCGACGCCGACAGTGACGGAAAGGCTGTGACAACAAGGACGAGAAACCAGAACTGCTCCTACTCGCGCGCTCTTCACTCACCTCACCGTTTGGTCGTCCATTTGCCGTTTGAAGGTCAGCAGTCAAGCAGATGCTCGGTCGAGCCTTCTTGTCTGCAGCTCTCGATCGCCAGATTGAGTTGTAACCAAATCATTCGAGCTACGTTGACAGCTTTTCCAGTCTAATTCTAGTTCAGTTTCCAAAAGACAGGTGCCACATCGGCCACAGTCGTAATCATCCCGATGCCGCTGCGGATCGAAACAACACATGTCTTCGTTGCGACTTCAACACCGTCTTCCCGTCTGCTGTGCTGCTTGTGTGACTCTTGCAGGACAAGCGTTTCCGAACGGACCACGACCTTACAATTGGAGTGGAGTTTGGCCGCGCTCTTAGAATCAATGTGAATGTTTTTCTACGTGGCGGCCGTCGTGAAAACAGGCTTGACAGCTTTTTATCGTAATTAGGGGCGTTTACACGGAGTGGCTTCGACAGCCGATGAAGCGATCTTCGCTCGACATGGTAGCTACCGTAGTGGCAATCTGTCGGCAGTTGCACCCCGAAGCCATGTGCTGAGAGTGCTCTGCATTGTAGCAGCAAGTTTGAACCTCATGCTGAAGCTTGAAGGTGCCCGTCTCATCAACATCGACAACAAGCAGATCAAGCCCAGGGCCCGGGTTTTGGACCTTGCAGGCACGCAAGCAGAAAGACCATACATGCAAGCAAGCGCAAAATAACGAAGGCAATCACAAGAATGAACATGACAACAACAAAAATGCTTAATACTAACTTAGTACTAATAAAGATAATACATAATAAGAGTAGTAATGATAATCAGTCAAACACAGAAAAACTAACGAACGAGCGAGCGAACGAACAAGCACACAGACACACAAACACAAAATAGATTTGCAAGCAGGCATGCAACCAACCAAGCAAGCACCGAAGCCCCAAGCAAACATGCAAGCAAGCAACCAAGCAAGCAAGCAAGCAACCAGCCAACCAAGCAACCGAGCAGTCAAAACAAACAGAAACAACCATCCTCGTATTCGTACAACTGAACTCAGTCCACACTCATTGCCAGGATATGGCATAACGACAAGGTTAGACTAGCTCCAAAACACCTGGCAGCCTGGGTTTGAGCACTTTCTGGAAGAAAGAGCGTCTCTTCCGCAAGTGGCGTGAAGGTGTATAAGCTTCCCAAGCCGAGGTTGCAGATCTGGGACACTGCGGGCCAGGAGTCTTTCCGCTCCATCACCAGGCACGGTCGCTCCGCCTATGGCAGTGGGCCACTCAATTTTCAATTCACAGGTCTTATTATAGAGGAGCCAGCGGCGCCCTCTTGGTCTACGACATTTCCCGGCGTGACACCTTCAATCACCTGACTCGCTGGCCAGAAGCTTGGTGCAGTTGAAATTAGGCGGGTCCATGGAGTTGCTTGCCGTTATGCTCTCGAATACGATGCGACTAATGAATGGTTGTGAGCCTTTTCCAGGCTTGATGCCCTGTCGCGAGGTTGGAAGAGGCACGGCAGAATGCGAATGCAAACATGGCCGGAGGCTGAGACTTCCGCTCCGATACCGCCAAACATACAACCAAGAGCGCTCTGTTGAACAAGTGCTCTCCAGCAACCTGAGCTTTTCTCTAGCATCTCGTCAGGATCGCGCTGCGGTCGGAATTCGTCCACACCATTAAATTGGTTCCAATTGTAAAGCCCTTGACGTGAACACAGTACTGTAGAAACGAGTTGCGAATGGTTGTGCAAGATCTTGCTGCGCGAGTGGCCCGCCGGGTATCGAGTGGTTGTGGGTTTCCCTAAGGGCGCCGAGTCAAACTTTTGGGATTTCCGTTGCCGCTTACTGTGGCCGGACGTTCCCGTTCTGCTTTGACTTTCCTCCTCGAGGCTCTTTCCGGAGCCGGCCTATTTGGATGTTGATCCCTTCTCGGCCTTCTCCTCCCGCCTCCTCGCCTCCAGGGGTCCTTCCGCTTCAACCTCCAGTCGTCGACTTGCGTTGTATGGGCAGCGAGGACGGGGACGTCACCCAGATCTCACTTCAATTCCAAAGCCTGCTATCTCCATTCCGTGACCCTCGCCTGGGTTCTCGGTCAGTAGTTCTGGGGCTAGAGTTAGAGCCAGTGTTCCCTATGCCAATGTTCCGCCTTGATCTACCAAATCGGTTCGATCTGCTATTTATACCACGAAGAGGCATTCCCTTCGGAGCTTGGGTGTCGGGCTTACTTGGACGCAACAGGCGTGCTGGGCCAACTGTGCACTGCACGCTCTGACGGACGTCGAATCCTCGAGATCGAGTTCCTTGTGCCCGGCTGTGTGCTCCTGCCACCCGAGTGGGCTAGCCCGGAATTCGGGTCAAGAGGCTTTGCTAGAGCCTCTTGGCAAGCACTCTAGGCAGGAAAGGTCACAGGTTCGCGAAGGTCACGCAGGCCTCACGGACCAGGTGGAGCTTCCTTTGCCTGGCACTGGCTCGACAAGAGGCACATCAGTTGCCTCGAGTCCGACTCCACGCTCGCCGTCTACCAGCAGATTGCGCTTCAAGGTGGTGATACGAGTAGCGCAGTGATGAAAAAAACTCCGCCGTTCTTGTGGGCTCGCACATGAAGGGCCGCTCGTCCCGATGGAACCCAGCTGATGACCCCTCACTCGGCGTGCGCGTGACAGCGCCAGCTGGCCGTTCCAATTCCCGTGGACGTGATATTCCTTGCGCAGACTCCAGAACCTCCAGCCGGTGCCAACTGGGTCAAATTTGCCCTTCTTCTTTGCGTGGTTACTTTCACCAGCCTGCCCGTTCCGGGCCTTCTCTTCGGCTTCTAGGTTTGTGGGCCGAGCCGAAGTTTTTCCTTATGTTCCGCATTCGACACGACTCTCGGTTGTGCTGGGATTCCTGGTGAAGGCCCCGCATATGCTTCGTTCGAGGAGGATGCTTTCTCCTTGTCACTACGACGCTCACGCTCCGTCGTCGCCTCGACACGAGGCTCGGACTCCTTCCTCTTCCTCGCAACTTGTTACTCGTCTAGGAGGGTTTAGGACGTGCTGGCCTTGTTCTGTTCCGAGACCATCAACGCGGTGACCGCCATAAAGTTGTCTATCCGCAGAGTGCCAGGCCGTACGGGACCTGGCCTTCACTGGGATCTCACAGGAGCCTTACAGCCATGCCACCTGTCGTTCTGATGGCCGTTTTGGCCGCATGCTTGGCTTAAGGCTGGTCTCGAGGCTGGCATTTCCCCCTCGCGGGCGCACTGGTGCACTCTTGAGAATTTCTGCTTCTGGTGGAAATCGGGTGTTTCCCGAAGATGCTTTGGGGATGCAGCCCTTTGTCCTCAGCCGAAGACACGAAGCAGTTCTGCGAAGCATCAATCTTCAAAGTTGGAGCAAAAAGATTTGATCCCGGCTTCGTCTTGGCAATGCTCACGTCTTGGCATGAGTAAGTGTATGTGTCTTTGAGCACAGCGATGTCAATGATGCAGGCTTCTGGTAGCTACCCTAAAAACCTCAGTTGTGATGAGGGTTGTGCATTTAGTGCCGGGAAGTTGCTTTGTACGGACGCTTCCCCTTTTCAGCACGTAAGCAAGCAACCACCCGTTGATATCGTCGCTTGGACTCTTCGACGGCTCGTTTGACTTTTGATTGCACGCTGAAATGATCGATTTTGTGGCAGAGCCGGGAAGTTCGCGCAGCAAAGCCGGCAGAATGCACCCGGCGCCGTATGCTATGGACATTTTTCCAGCCGAAAACTCGATGCCCATGGCACCAGGGTTTACGTTCTGCAGCTGGAAACTGTTAGCCTGACTGTGATACTACGGTCTGCATGTGCCGCTGCACGTCTATGAGGTGTCCTGTTTTCGTGTGGATTGTCTGAGTTGTCACGTATGTAGTGGCAATCGGATATCAAGTATTTCACCTTTCTGTTTGCTTCTGGGAACCGAGAATTCGATCTTGCGTGCCCAGAATGTAAGGATCAGAGGGTTGCGAATCAGTCTGGATGATAGGAAAAGATTTGCCTTGCGCTACACTGTTCAGCCGAACTCATTGGAATGGTATGCCGGCAGCCGGTATCTTGGCCCACTGCTTCAACAAGGTCCAGTATTCGATTCATTCTGCTGCAGCCACGCAACGCGGTCATCCCTGATTCCTCGAGCAGATTCGAATCATTTCAGTGCTACTGTAGGTCATCATGCTCATTGGCAACAAGTGCGACCTGGACCGACGTGAGGCAGATTGCAGGGAGTTATGGAATCATTCCCGCAGTCATGCTAACATGCGTGCAAGCATGTGTTGAAAGGAGAGCTTGCGAGGGACGGCATGTAACTATGGCCTGCCGTTCTGCTGTTGCAGAGGCACATGTCCTGAAAGCTAGGTCACCTACGAGGAGGGTGCGCAGTTTGCCCGAGACCATGGCCGGGATACTTACTGCCTGCGATGACGTCGATGGCGCACAACTGCAGAGTGCACGGAGGTTCTGAAAGCCATGAACTTGGGGTTGTGTCAGCCTGCGCACAGCAACTACCGAAATGTGCTTAGGCTTGATTTTCAGAGAGACGTCAGCAAAGACAGCGCAGAACGTGGAGGAGGCAAGCAACACACGCTTGCTCCGTTTTTGAAGACTGTTGGACTTGGAACCGGTGTTTGCAAAGGACTTTGCAGATTTGTGGGCGCAGCGGCTAGTTCTACACAGAACACTTTCTCAACAGTGCTTGTTTGCCAGGCCTTCATACAGACGGCCCGGAAGATCTACGAGAATCGCGGCACAAATTCAGCGAAAAACCGAACACTGTTTGTGCACGGGCTGTTGGCATAGTGGTGTAAGTAAAGGCAGGGCCGTGAACGGACTTCCGTTTCCGCAACTGTTCCAGCTACATCTCGCATCATCACAAGTGTCAGCCAGCCTGCTCAATCCCGTCTTGCATGGCTGTATATGGGACCGATGCCAGAAGCTTACAAGGAACATCCAGAACAACGTCTACGACTTGAGTTCGGAGGTTCGCAGTTGTGGTACATCCTCTAGCACCTGTGACCTTGAAAAAGAGTGCCCATTGCTTGTGATAAGGGAAGAACCCCCACCATGTGCTGACAGCATTCGCTGCGTGTCATTCGACGTCCAAGACCGCAAGAGAAACCTCCTGACAGCCTGCTGGACTAGCCTTGATTGTGCCTTTGCCCGCGCAGAGCAGCGGAATCAAAGTCGGTATGCCGCCAACAGGCACGCAAGGGAGCGTGCATGCTTTGTTCCAGTGGTTCGAGGGAAATTCTTCGAAGGTTGTGCGGCAGTTGGGTTGTCGGGCTATTTTGTCTAGCCTTGACCCTGAGGACTCAGATTGAATTGCATTCGTTGGAATAGACAAAACAATAACCGAGCTTTTGCAGGTCACTCGCACGCTCCGTAGCTTTGTTTGTTTACATGTTGTTTGCCAGTCTGTCTGTCTCTCTCTCTCTCTGTGTCTCTCGTCTGCAAGCCGTGTCAAGATAGTCACCAGCGGCCACTAGCACTTGCAGTCACTTGCATTTGTTTGGAGGCGCTGGTTACCAGCACGGGCCTCCACGGCTCGATGGTCGTCAGACCGGCGGTTGCTGCAACTGAGAGTCTGAATGAGTCTGAGTTAATTCATCTCTGATTAGCGCTTCATGCTCTTACTCTCGTGATTGCCATTGTTCCACAGACTATGGTGACTACAGCGGTCTTTGTTGATGTAGAGATTCGACGTCGTGTCGCGAATTCGAGTGAGGCTGTGAGGGCACTGCATGGGCGATTTACAGGCCCAGGCAGGTTCGACCTCATCATTTCCCGGTGCGAGCGCGAACACATGTGAATTGCTAGGTTGAGCGTAGTTGTATGCATTAGGATGCATTGGTATTTTAGGCCTTCCCACAGCGCTCAGTTGAGATCATCAGCCCTCGTCTTCGTCACCAGCCTCAGAACGTCATCACGCGACTCCTCCTGGCTGTGTCTTAAGATGTGCAAGATCTGAAGCGTCAGATAGTCTAGGACGAGTGTTGCTATACTGTTGTGCAGCTGCGCAGATGTACATCAGGCATTCGTAGGCAGAGCCTGAAGGGGTCAGCAAGTCTCACACGATGTGGGCACTCACGACCAGCAGCCCAAATGTCGCCAGCTACAGCATCCGCGAGCCTCGTGCCATTATATGAACCAGAGTTGGACGTTGCAGCTGTCGCTCATGGCTCCGGTACCGTCAGGAGTTTCTCCAGGGCGGGGGTGGGCGAGGGGGTGTACAACAGTTGCTGAGGCTGTGCATGTCCATGCTTGGTGATCGGACGTGGTGTGCAAGTCTTGCCGACTTCCCTTTACATCTTTTTGCTTCTTGTCTTGGTTTGGGGCAAGAAGGCTGTCAAGCTATGATTATGCTGCAGTACTGCAGCCATCATCGAAGCAGCTCGCTGATGCTGCCGCATTGTTTGAGCTCGGCTGGCCTTGCTTGGAGCACGGCCCTACATAGATCCTGCCCGTGCCGCCTTCACACTGTCGTGGGGGGTCGGGTTTTGGCAACAGGGAGATCCATGCAACAACGCCTTTTTTGCAAAGCGATTGTTTATGTGGCAGTGTTCTCTCTGTAGCCATGTGGCGGGCACAGCCAAGAAGTGTTGTGCCTGAGCTGGCACTTGTGAAGGTGGCGGGACCTTGAGTCAGGAATCTCGATCCCTGTATGAATTTCGTGGCTTGCACTTGCCGACTTCAACGCGGCCACAAACAGAAGTAGTGCTCGGAGGACATACTATCCCTTATCCCGGAATTTGCAGAGCACGCATATGAGACAGATTTTGTTTGCTCCACTGCACTGCGACGGGCAGTGTACTGTTCATGCCTTCGTAGAGGTTCGCTTGGAGGAACAACTCGGGAAGGCTCCCGCCACCTGCATCAAATTGCTTGAAGCTGTGCTTTTGATGGTGTCCTCTGTTGTGCCCACTGGTGTGCGTGGTGCTACCTTCAGTATCATTCAGTTTTCAGTGATGTTCTAGCATTCTAGAATAAACAAACCGCTCACATGTTTGGTCGTTCTGCTCGGTGTCTTCAGTGCTGGAGCCATAGTCTTGGTGTTCTGGTGATTCTGTGCGGCCAACCAGCAAGCTTGTCCTGTTGTTGTTTGAGCAGAAAGCAAGCACGGTGTACCTCCGAGGTGGCATCATAGTCAGCGCGCTGGCTGCACATGACAAAACAGGTGTTCGCTTCGGAGTTGCCGTTTTTGCAGCAAGTACAGGTGTTACAGACCAATAGACTGTCAAGCTGGAGCTGAATGTTGTCCGGATAGACTGATAGCGTAATCCTACTTACAGCTTCGATTTTTGAGCACTTCCTGCACCTCGCAGCAACCTGAACGATCGCATTTATCCGCAGCTGTCTTCACGACCATGAACATGTGTTGGACACAGCTTGAGGATTTCGCCCCAACACAGTCGAGAGTCGAGAGTGTTTCCATGCAGTCTTTTCCGCCATAGTCGCCACAACAGAACACAACACCCACCATCATCTCGCTGGAAATGTCCGTGTTACGAGTCGCTTTTGGTATAGTCTGGTCCTGCGACATGGCAGTCGTGCAGTCGCACAGATGTGGTCCCCTGTCACCACTACGTAGGCCAACAAACACTTCAGCTCTGCAGCAAGAAGCTGCTTCCAGACCCAGCCGGGCATGTCCCATGACAACCGTTGTCGCGGTGTCGAATCCTACTCCAAGGGCGCAGGTTTTGGGCGCCAAGACCCCAGGTGCTGCAAAAGCCAGACAGGGCTTCGCATGGGCCCAGGCCCACCTGTCTCTTTGACCAGAACCAGTACTCGCTTCACGTATTTTTGTTTATGCTCGAAAGAATCATGGTGTGTGCTTGAGGTCTCTGATGTATCGTTCGACGAGTGTTGCGAGGGGCGCTTACTAGGCAAGGCGCTCGGACGATCTAGTTCCGACACTTCGTTTTTCACTGCATCTGGCAAGAGAAAGTCGCACTCGGAAAACTGGGGCACGTGAGGCGGCGACCATTCCAGTGACTGCCCAAGGCCTCGAATGTTATGTTTGACCGGGAGGCATCATCTAAATGCCTGGCTGGACTTTAGCGTTAGGACCGTCTAGCAGCTTTTTGCGACGACACCGCAGCCTGCTGCAGGCTACGTCGTCTACGCTCTGGTCACTCTGGTCATGACCAAATGGCCAGAGACCAGGACGAGCCCGGGCTCGGGCTTGACTTGAGCGTAGATTTCGTGCAAGTGACTGCATGTTTGTGTGCCGCCGCGCCGCCCCTTTTGCCCTCTTCATCTTCGTCAGCGATGTCCTTCCGAACCCCGCAACACGCAGCCAGTGCAGCGGCAGCATGCTGCATAGTCCTGCGATGAGATTTTGCTGCAGGAGGTGGCCATGGCTATGCAGGCCAACATGTGGTCAGTTTGAAGTTGTGGTATGTCGCGCATGGCAGATCGTATCCTCAAGTATGCTTTGAGCTGCTTGGTTTTGTTGTTCTCATTGGCTCCGTACGAGTCAGGCTGCACTTTCTTGCTGTGTTGCTGAAGCGTCGTCCATGCAGTGTGTGCCGAAGACATTGGATCGAAGAGGGCAAGCTGACACAGGTGCCCGCCCGAATGTTATGCGAAAAGGGGTTCACTTATACCCCCCACTGCAGCTTGAGCCAAAGTGTGAGTGGGATTTCGACACTCTTTCTAAGCATGTGAACATGTTCTTCAGTTGATTTTCGTCACGCATGGCGGTTGGCCATGGAAGCATTCCAGGATCTGAAGGAACCGTCGTATCTGCTGGATGCCATCTCGACTCGACAGAGCATCGTATGCCAGGCATGGAGGCAAGAAGCCAAGGAGGCGTCAGTAAAGCCTGCATCGAAGCATTGCAATGTGCGAGAAATTGCATATTTCCTTAAGCCTTCACCAAGAGGCGCATGAAAAGCGCACCCAGACATGCCGGGAACTGATGAGCCGCTTGGCTCCCCCGCACAGAAAAAGGAGTCCTCCCAAGTCCTCTACGAGTCAAGAGAGGCAAAAATTCGAAGTGTCTTCTTGGCCCTGGCCGACCTTGTCTCAGGTCGATTAGAGAGAGTCCAACCTGGTGCTGACGACGGCGCCGTCTTCACACACCTGGATCTAGGCCAGTTGAAAACTTGCGACGAGATGAAAGTACCTGCATTGGCTTTGGACTCACCTGAAGACCTGAAGGACAACAGACGGAACCTCGTCCGGAGAGGAAGGCCAGGTCTGGCCTTTGGAAATTCACGGCTTAACCGACTTGACCGAGGATCGGATCGACTTGGGGAAGGCGAAAATGCGGCGCTGGGGTACCAGCCACACCATGCCAGGATCACGGCGACTTGCTTGTCTGAGAAAGGTTGACGGGCCAAGCAACTTGCCTCCGAGGTTACCGCAGTACGGGGTGCTGCACGCGCGCAGAGCGCGGACATCCCCAAGAACAGAGATGCCAAGGCAGTAAGATAATTCTAATGCTACGCAGCCCGCCTCGGCCGCCGGCTGCAGTAGGGCCAGCAGGGGCGCAGAGCAGGGGCCAAACTGCGAAGGGCCTCTTAAAGCAGGTGTAATTTAGTTGCAGGGTCAGGGCTACTTGGAGAAGTGTGGCAAGTGTAGAGCAAACACATGCAGCAAAACCCACAGTGGAGCCGGGGGCAGGCCGAAAGAGAAGAAAAGGTGAAAGAAAACGAGCAGGCAGAAGACAAAAAACAAGGGGAAGCCGGAGGAGGAAGGGGGGGCCGGAAGAGGAAGGGTGGGGGGGAGGGGGGGGGGAAGAAAACAAGCCAAAAAGAAGTGCACGAAAAAGTCGCAATGGAAAAAACACGCGAGGGCAGGACAAGACGGAAGGGTGGGAAAAGGGGCCGGGGGAAGGCCCGGGGGAGGGGGGCCGGGGAAGGGAGGGAGGGTCGGGGAGGTCGAAAAAACACGCGAGGGCAGGACAACACGGAAGGGTGGACTGGCCGGCCGGAGGAGGAAGGGGGGGCCAGCAAGAGGGGGAGGGGGGGAAGGAAGGAAAACAAGCCAAAAGAAGTGCAGACAAGACGGAAAAGGGGCCGGAACAAAACAGCAAAACGAGAGCTTCAACGAGGAAGCAGGAAAGAAGCACGCAAACGAAACATCAGAAGAAAAGACAGTGGAGCCGGGGGCAGGCCGAAAGAGAAGAAAAGGTGAAAGAAAACGAGCAGGCAATCGAAAAAACACGCGAGGGCAGGACAAGACGGAAGGGTGGGCAACCAAAAAAGGAAAACGAGCGAGGAGGGCAGAGGGGAGGACGGGCCGGAGGGGGAGAAGAGAGTTTGCGTTTGGTCTGCAGGGAGAAGGATTAGGTAGAGGGTTGGTTAGTATTAACCATCAAGACGCCAGAGGCCTTTGGCCTCGGCGGATGTCAGGAACTATGCCGGCATTCACCATAGCCCAAGCCTAGCATAGCCCAGCGACCAGCCCAGCTAGCAGTAGAGTACAGCTCTGAGCGGCCGCGGAGTGCGGTGTATTTGTTTGAACTGAAAGGCTGTTGACGGCTTTCCTGCCCGACCAGGCCGTCTCCACGCGCGGCTCAAGCCCGCCTTTCAAAGAAGACACATGGCAGCATTTTCCTTCAAGTTGGCTTTACCATTGGGCCTTAGATTTCTCAGATGGTCATGCAGTCATGCAGCATACAGGCCCCGCTCCCGGCCCAGTTCGATGACCCCGCGCTCCCCTCGCAGCTCGGACGAGTGCTTGAAGACACCCAGATGCATGAAGTCGGAGCAAATCTCTGAGGCAAAGACGAAGGACGGAAGCAGACGGAGGACGTGACAATCTGAGCCGAAGCCCTCCAGTCCAAAGCTTAAGCTGCCTCCAATGTCCTGAGGCCGTTCGCAGTCTAGCTCGGACCAGGTGCCGTGGCTTTGACAATTGCAAAGCTCTGCACGTGGCCTTGGCCCAGAATGCCCCGATGCCGAGAGGCCCCAGTCAGGGCCGTGGCGCCGTGCATCAGATCGAGCCAGCAAGGTGCTTCTCGCCACCGCGCTTGGGTCAATCTGGGAATATCGGATCGAGTGGTCGAGTTGCCAGGAGATTCGAGCTAGCAAGACCGCGACTCCGTTGCGCGAGGCCTGAGGCTTTTGGGCTGCCGAGGTGGTTTACGTGTCTGGTAGTTTTGGGAGGCACGGCGTGCCTTGGAAGCCTTGGCCTCCGCTGCACTGGCTGCGACACTACGTTGCTCTCGGAGCCAAGCCAACGGCCAAGCCATCAGGCCGTAGCCGCAGCCAAATGTCGGACATCGTCCCGAGATCGAGGAGCTGACAACCTGCCTGCTTCGAAGGGTTCTCGCCGAGTCTGCCGGGGACCCTAGAGAGATTCTGAGGAGCAGATGGGAGCAGCCACAGCAAGGCGACCTGCACGATCATTCCGAGCGCGAGTCCATT